>SRLM01000259.1:1224903-1503935 GCA_015708895.1 Populus ilicifolia
TTCATTTGATATTGATTACTTTTTGCTTATGTTTCATAAAAAGAAGTAGCAAGAAAGTCTTTTATTTACAGATATTAATAAAAAGTAAATATTTTTTTATATTATTAATAAAATAATAAGTTTTTTTAAAATACATTTTAAATACCTATAAATAAAAATAATTATCTTAATAAAAATAATTAATTTAGATAAAGAGACATTGTATCAGGCATAAAGTTTCAGAATTTAATAATGCATAAAAAAAAATTTGTTTTAACATGTTTATTAAATTTATATTATTTTAAATTTAATTTATTGTCAAATATAAATATTTTAAATTTGATATATTTATCATACTAATATTATCTTGAACTTAACTAGTTATTAAGTTAAGAAATCTTAGATTTGTTAAACCTATTTGATTTAACAAGATTTTTATTTAGAGGACCAACCATATTTTAAAAAAATTAATTTTTTATTAAAAATTAATTGTTTATATGTTTTAAATAGTTTTAATATACTGATTTTTAAAATAATTTTTAAAATAAAAAATATTATTTTAATATAATAATTATTTAAAAAAACAACCACAACAACACCGCTAAATAAAATTTTATAAAAATCTTACCATAAAGTTAACTGATGTCAGAATGAATATTAAATCAAGGAGGTACCACTTTCGTACTCGCTTGGCTTGAATTGAACTCCTTGCCTCTGCTAATTAACAGATGACATCTGTCATCAACATTGAATTTATCTTGATGAACATATAGTAAAAATGCATGTCTTGATTTCTGGACCGAACACAGAAGTGCCTGTGTAATGTGAAATTAATGTAACATCATGTGTTTTAGCTTTTATATCGGTTATGGTCGGTGCTTGAAACCATAAATTAATTAGAATAAGGCATTGTTTGCTTCTTCTTCTTTTAGTTTCTCCCTCACATGCCAGAGGTTTGTGTATAAAATTCTCTCGATATCAATTCTAAGTTTGAAATTAGAAAATGAAATTAAAAAAAAAAAAAAAGAGTTAATGTTCTTGACCACTAAATTTGTACCTGAAAAAACTTGCTAAGCTGCAGCGATATCCCTTGTTTTCACTACAATCTTCAACTGTGGGATTTTATGGGGTGTGGTGCTTGAAATAATTGCTGTGTTTAATTTTATTTTTTTATACTTTCAGGAGACTAAGATTATTCCTTGGTAATATTTTATTAATTAATTAATTTAAGTTATTTCTTATTCTTGATTTTAAAATAAATTATAGGTATATTCAATTGAAAATAACTTTGACTTATATGAAATATAATTTTTTTTTATAAAAATCGAGTTACAATTTATATTTAATTGAAATTTGAACTTCTTAACTTGATTATGTGTGTGTGTGTGTCTATGTACACACATAATAATAATAAATAAATAAACCACGAGGGCAATAGCGTCGTGGAGCCTGGGATTGGGCTGGACAGGGGAAAAAAACTTGAAGTTAGCCCACTGAAATTCAAGGGGAAACTCCCTTTAATGAATGAAAACAAATATACTAGCTCGAGAATCTTGTACTCTACCAACCCGCGTGAGTTATTTGAAGACAATATTAGGCCCGGTGAAGCTGAGCTTTGACTTAGCTCTGAGCTTTTATACCAAGGCTTAGCCCATTCTAGATTATCCCCTTTGCATCTCATGGTTGGTTCCTGTTTATAATCCAGGTTATTAAACCCAGCTCACTAATCCAAGTCACACGAGTTGATTTGGATAAATAAAAACAATATCATTTTATAATTTAAAAGAAAATTATAAAAATATATTATTTTTTTGAAAAAATAAAATCAAGTTTTGACTATTCCATCACGTAATGTTGTGTCAATTTTTAGTTTATTTTTTAATCCAGTCTTTCCAAGTTTGAGACTAGCCAATTAAACTAATAGGATTTATATAGTGTTTGTTATTATTATAGTGATTGTTTTTTTATTGTGTTTAGTATTATGTTAGTTTTTATTGGTGAGTGTGGTGTTAAAAAATTTATTTTATATAAAGTATTTTGAGTTGAAGTTAATTTGATATTTATGTATGTTTGATTAAAAATATGATTGAAATTGAGGTTGGATAAAAAGTAGTTTAATTTATTTGGTTAATAATACCTTTGAAATTGATATTGTAAAATAATTTTAAAAAATATATATTAATACCAATAATTTTTAATTTAAATACTATAAATTTAACTATTGTTATTGCATTATATAATAAACAATATTTTATATAAAATATTTTTTATTATTTCATTAAACCATCTACAATTCTATCATGCATGAAATACATAAAATAAAAACTATAGTTTCTCTGATTTCTTAAAAAAATAAGTGCGCAGTAACATTATGTAAAATATAATTAATAAAAAAATCAGGATTATAATTAAATTCTATAAATGTTATATCATCAAGCAATCTTCATCCAATTTATATAATATTGTTAAATAATATTAAACATTAATTTTTAAATAAAATATAATTAAAAATAAAAAATAAAATAAATTATTTTTATTTTACCATGTCAAACCCAACTCACTGCATTTAATCTTCGATGAGAACCCATGTAGCTGCAACAAGAGCACATGAACACTAAAAACTATCTTCATATCTACATGAACAGTTAAGAGCGATCCCTGCACGTTCGAAGCAGTGAAAAGCTGCTTTCTTCTTTGCATTTCAAACCTAAATAGCAGTGGTGTCCATGAATAGTAAATAACGTTTTAATTATTACTAATCGGTTATTTTTTGTGATAATTTTTTTTTAAAAAAAATGAAAGTAACCACAGAAACAAACATTCATGTAAGATTCGTTTTCAATTTCAATCATGAAGAACAATCCGGAACACCGAAAAACCAAAAGACAAGACAGCAGGCAATTGAGTAGATGAAAGATAGATTTGCAGGCAGGGAGACTTTATAGCGTATTTGAGTACTTTGATGGCATGGTCAAATGGGAAAGGGGAGTTTCAACTGCCGACGTGTCTGTAAAGTGTACGATCATATGCACTGACTCTTTTTTTTCCATCACGGGCTCCCTTGCCTGCCACCCACAGCCCGCACTTTCTCGTGAAATTTTGACGGCATGCTTCAGGAAATTGCTTTTCCATCAGCTTCCTGGCTGATCTTATTCTGCTCGTATCATTCCCCTTTGGCGCCTAACATCGTCTCTTATCACGTCTTGAGGGGTGTTTATACTGAAGATTTAATAAAATTTTATTTTTTTTTATAATTTTAAATTATTTTTATTATTTTAATATATTTCTAAACAAAAAAAATATTTTAAAAAATAATTATTAAACACCCTTTAAATATAAATTAACTGGAAAAAAAGAAAAAATTCCGTTTCCTTTGTTGAGGCCGCACACTGTTCCATCCCTTGCATGATAAATAACTTATTTTAATCTCAGTGAATTGATTTGTTAATTATGTGTCCCTTTAAATTCCAATCCAGGGATAGATATAATAAAATCTCTTGTGAATTCACCACTTGTTTAAATATAGAAAATCACATGCATGTAGAAAAAAATATCATTCTAATTGTTTACACTTTATATAATTCTATCTTAATTGAATACAATTGATACTAACTAGAACTCGAATAAAATATTTTTACGAGTAATTAAAATTTATAGAATTTGATGTATTTTTTGTTGTGTTCACGGGATATAATATCACGAGATCTCATTTTTATATGTTGTTGTGGGCTTATAAAATGAATATATTCAATAATATTATAGTTATTAACTGACATTAGATAAATAATAGAAATTAAAGATACGATGGAACCAATATTTTATGATAAAAAAACTTATATTAGTGATTAAAAATTTAGAGACTGGACAAAATAATTGGTAGCAATCTGCAATATTTTATAAGAAAAGATATAATAATTTTACCACATGATTTAACTTTTTTACTAATAACAAGCAAAAAAAATACAAAACTAAATTCTCTACTAGCTTAATATTTAAAAAACTAACAAAAATAAATTTAAAAGAAAAAAAGCCATGAGAAAAAACATTGTAACAATTGACAATGTTTTGTGAGGAAAAATAAAGTGTTTTTTCCCAATTCAATTGACAAAAATAGTTTTATAAAGAATCATGAGAAAAACAATTTAAAAAATATATTATAACAATCTACAATATTTTATGATGAAAACAATAATGCTTTTTCCATGTGATTTAGTTTTATTGTAATTATAATTTTTAACCAACTCAATATTATTAAAAAAACAACAAAGATAATTATGAAAAAAATCATAAGAAAATTACGTGGAAAAACATTGTCACAATTCATAATGTTTTAAAGAAAAATATTATAAAGTTGAATTCTCAATCAACTCAATATTAAAAAAATAAATTTGACAACGATAATTTTTAAAGAAAAAAACAGGGACAAAAAAAACATGTTGGAAATATTGTGGTAATTCATAGTATTTTATGATAAAAAATACAATATTTCCCTGCATAATTTAACCTTATTTGCAAGACTTTTAATTGTAATTTTTAACCAGTTCAACATTAAAAAAAAATTAACAAAAAAAAAATTAAAAAAATCATAAAAAGAAGAAAAAACTACGTGAATAGACATTGTGTCAATCTACAGTGTTTTATCAGAAAAGGTACAATACTTTCCCCATATAATTAAATTTTATTATAAATTTAATTTTCAACTAACTCAATGTTAAAAAAGTAACATCGATAAAAGATAATTTTAAAAAACACTACAAAAAAGAAACTGAAAAAAACATGTGAAGAAAAAACTGTATCAGTACATAATATTTTACTAGAAAAGTTACAATGTTTTTCCCGCATGATTTAATCTTACCTGTAACTGTAATTTTTAATTAACTCAATATTAAAAAATAAAATCAATAAAGATAATTTTTAAAAAAAAATATAAAAAAACAAAAGAACTATGAAAAAACATTGTAGTAATCCATAATAATTTGCGATAAAAGCTATAATGCTTCCCTTGCATATTGTAACTATAATTTTTAACCAACTTGATATTAAAAAATAAAATAAAAAAAATAATTTAAAAAAAAATCATAAAAAAAACATAAATAAAAAAGTTATGTGAAGAAACATTGCAGCAATCAATAATTTTTTAAAAAAAAATTTACAAAACTAAATTATCAATCAACTTAATATTAAAAAAAATATAATTAATAAATATATTTTTTTTAAAAAAAATAGAAAAACTACGTGGAAAAACATAGTAGCAATCCACAGTAATTTAAAAAATATTACAAAGTAAAATTTTTAACTAGTTTAATATAAATAAATAAATTTATCAAAGGTAATTTTAAAAATAAAATAAAATAAAATAAATATATAGTAAATTACTATTATCATCCATGATATTTTTGTAAATTAATAATAAATTTCACACATCCTTTAGCATGTTACTTAGTGGAAAGGAGGGATGCCAAGAATTCAGTGAAGATGGGCTGCGGGGTCGCTTCAATCTTTTTAACACCGACCTAGCCGTCCCCTGCTGTTGTTAATTTGTTATTGTTTATCTTTTCTTGAAATATTTAAAGCCACTCTAAAATTGACGTGTGTGAACAAAATAAAAGTATATGTCCTCAATTAGAAAAACCGCCGTCTATATATATATATATATATATATATATTATGTGTGTTTTTTTATTGAATAAAGTACTATTTTTATAGTAACCATACGTATTTTCCATAAGCAAATCTTGTTACCTCAAACCGCATAGCTCTTCAACATGATGGGGAATCGATTCAGGATAAGTTTTCAAGTTACAGATAAAGAGAGATGATTCAGGTTTTTCACTAGATTATATTGTTTATTTTTATTTTTTAATTAAAAACAACCGTAATTTAAATCTTGAATTACTCAGGCCACAGATCAACCTAGCTATCTGGTTAATTAGTCGAGTTTTAAAGCATTACTTTACAAGTGAAATCTCACAAGGATTAAAAAGAAAAAATGAGCACTTGATTTTAAATGAAACATAATTATTATAATTATTAAAAGTTATCAAACAAGATCTAAATATTAAAAAATTAATTATTTAATGAGTAAGTTTAGAAAAGATATCATTTATTTGATTGTTTTGGAAACAATTTTCACAGGAAAAAAATATTATTTTAATATATTTTCAAGCAAATAATATTTTAAAAAATATATGCAATATCTAAAAACATGTGTCTTTTTTAGTATTGCAGTCCAACTATGTTTTTTAAAAATTTTAATTTTTATAGCTATAAAATAATTTTTTAGTATTTTTTGAAGTTTTAATATAAATAATAATAGTATATTATCATTTTAATATATTTTCAAGCAAATACTACTTTAAAAAATAACTTTTATTATATCTTCGAATAGACTCTTGCTTTCTTTCTCTCTCTCTCTCTTTTTTTTTTTTTGTATTTCCCTGTTGTTAATGACAGAAGTCATTTCTTGATGTGTAATTCATGCAATCATATACTACAATTGCTTTTCTTAGAGAAGTTGTTGAAGTTTCCAAATCAATCGAGACGCTGGTATTCTCTCGTGTCAAATTCTCAAAGATTTGTTGCAGCAGAGGCTCTCTTTTTTTTAAAAAAAAAGAGTTAAGTAAAGCTAAAAAGCCTATAACCCTTTAGCTTATATGTCAATTGTGATGTTCTTCACCATTTCAAAGAGTCCAAGAGAACTCTTTTACGTAAAATATGAGCAATTATAGTTTTTTGAGTGTGAAACATATATTTAAATACAATAAATAATAATAATAACAATAATAATAAAATAGATTATTAATTTTGCATCTTTTTTTTTCTCCAGTTACATCCTAAAAAATGCATAAATTTACAATCAAAACCCTTCATCGAGAATCGCTACAGTGGAAGATCAATTTAAGTTTTTCTCAATAAATGAATTAGTGCTCATACTGCACTTTGAAAATTTGATTGACAATTGTTACGTGGTTGGGAGATTAATTTAAGTTTATTTCTTTCTGTTATTTTATTTAATTAAGGGTTATTAAACTTTTTTGATTTAATTAATTTAATGATATGATTTTTACTAAGGTTGGTAAGGTTTAATTTTAAAAAATCATTTTAATTTTTTTTTTAACAATACAGCAATGTTATCTAGGTCATCTAGATTAATCTGAAAAATAAAAGGTTGAGACTCGTGTATTTTGGATTTTATTTGTTTTTGTTAGTTAAAAGTGTTTTTTAAATTTATTCATTTTAGTTTAAATTACCTTTTATATTATTTCAATGTGATGATATAAAAATAATTTTTTAAAATTAAAAAATATATATCATTTTAATATATTTAAAAAAAACATTTTAGAAAAAACAACCTTAACAAATTCAAAAACATACCAACCGGTTAAGTAGATGAAACACAACAATCTAGCAAGAATACCTATACCTGGGCATGTTTTCTGTCACACGTAAGATTAAAGATTGTACAATGGCTATCGCTGAAGAAAAATACTGAAGAACGATTACATAAAAAGGCCGCTTCAATAGTATAATATACAAAAGCAAATCAATTACATCATGTGACACCGAACATATTTTTTTTCATGTATATTTTTTACGAGGTTGTCCTTCTGCCAACGTTGCCTTGCATGAGCTGGCTTCTTGTTTTTTGCAGCCTTATCATCCAATAACTCCCTCTTTCTTGCAAGAAAAGCAGAAGCTTATGACCAGACATGATTAGCATAAATCTGTCAACAAAGTCAATCAATCGAAGCTGAAATAGATGGATTGTGTATATAATTCCCCCTTTTATTCGGTGAAAAGCCATTATGTTTTTTTTATATATATAAATAAAATCATCTAATTTTAATTAATAAGTATAGAAATGAAAAGTCACTCGTGGAAGAATCAATAATATTTGATAATCTTTTTATCCTTCTCGCACGACATATTCCTTGAGTGCCCTGTAGCTAGTGCTCTACCATAACACCTCTCGCTATCAGCCTTGATCATGTTGGTTGCCATTCATGATGTGAGATGAGAGTATTTAAAAATATAGTAATAATTAATTTTTAAAATAAATTTTTTAAAAAATAAATTTTATTTTTAATATAAACATATCAAAATAATTTTAAAATATATAAAAAATAATTTTAAAAATAAATAGATTGAAATTCACTCCCATACTGAACTTATCAAACATTTTTTTAAGCTTTTTCAAGATTTGTCAAAAAATTATTTTAATTTAATAATTTAAACCGTTAAATAAGTTTTTAATATATGAATTATATTATTTTTTAATACACTCTCTCGAGTAAAAGCTATTTGAGTTTCAAATTTGCACAGATTCTTTAGAATTGAAACTTATACAAGTCTATTTCACCTTATGTTTTAATTTTTATTAAATAAATAAAGATAATAAAATTTAAACTCGTGATTATTTATTCATTAAGGTCATGATACTATGTCAAATAATTATTTCAACTTAATAGTTTAAGATATTAAATAAAATTTTAAAATATAATTTATATTGTTACTTAATAAAATTTAATAAACAAACAAGCAAATGGAATTATATTTTTGCCCATGAAATTGAATTTCGCTCTTAATTCAAAATGTTTGGTATAACTTTTTTCCATCAATGCATTTTTTTTAAAATGTAGAAAGTCTTTAAAATTTATACACACACATTAATTACTTTCAAGTTTTATCTCTTGGACCCTTCAAATTATAATATTATATTAAAAAATTGTTTTAATTTGAAAGCTTAAGATGTTAACATAAAATCTATGCTATTTTATAACGTTGAGGTTACTTATTTGGTGAAATAATTAATCATGTTCCCTTCTTGCTTGAATAAAAAGAATTTAAGTCACTTTCACGAGAGACCATACTCCTTGAGGGCTAGGAACTGGATTGCTTTAAGAATCTATTTTGTCTGCAAATAAATTAAAAAAATAAAATAAAATTGTGGTCAATTAATCTAGCTCCTAGTGTTGGGTGACTTCAGAACAGGTAATATCTTGAGCAAAAATCCCTTGAGGCTTAGCACCAGAAATCTTCGATTGCTCTAACTTCTAGTGCTGGGTCAATTTACTTGAACATCCAACCCAAACCCACCTGTTAGTTGTTCGTTTATGGTTATTATATATTCATAAACAATCATTACTCGAACCTACCGAGCTCCTTCTCAGAGCCACCTAAGATCTCAATGCTCCATTTCATGGTTTTTTGGCCTCGTAAACTCTCTTCCATGCCATCAGATTCACTGCCTAGAGTAGAAATTCTATAAACTGTGCTTATGGAAATTTATGCTTTCAAGCGCTAGGCCAGGCCGAGATCAGATGTCATCTTAGTCAGATCCCACGAGCATGAAATTGTTTGCACCTAACAAGTGGAACCTGAAATCTTGAATGTTTACTATTCTCAAAAACTATGTTTGATATCAAAATTAAATTTTAAAAAATTAATAAAAAATATTATTTTATTGTATTTCTAAAAAAAAAAAAATTTAAACTACTCCAACTCGTTGGTGCTTCAGGCTTTTGAACGGTGGCCATAAATTGCAGATATAAATGCTCTCAGCGAGAAAGTTGTCCCATTCATTTACAGTTGAATATTGGCACTGTTTGGAGGTCATACTCCTCCTCCTCCTCGTTTAAGGGCATCAATCTTTAAACTCTTGTAGAAATATATGTTTTTTCATCGGCTGACTTCTACAAAACTCCTGAACCATGAGAAATTTCATGTTAGCAGGTAGGAATCATAAGAAAGTTGGTTTGCAAACTTTTAATGAAAAAAAAGTCACAAAATAAGTTATTTGGTACACAATCAAACAATAATTCTACCGCACCTCCTTCACTGTTTACAAAACAAGTGCTCTTTTTCCTTTTTCTTAATTTTCCTTTGATTTCATCATCTCCCCCTAATTTTGTTTATATAACTCTTGAGCAGCGGCCTAGGTTATCTGAGGAACATCCAAGTTAGATAGATCACGTGAAGTGATTTCTAACATGATTTAATTTTAAAATTATGTGAGGTAAGGAATTAGTGAGATTTTTTTCTTGTTAATTTTTTTATTTATTTATTTCACACTCAAATTTTTTTTAGTTGTTTTTGGACCGATAAATCAACTAGATCATATCAAAATAACTCTTATATAATTTAATTTTAAACTTGTGGTAGATAAAAAGATGATTTAAGAGATTTTTTCTATCAATTTCATCATTGTATTTTTTTTACAAGTGAAGTAAGTTGTTTTTGGACTGACCAAGTTGATGGGATCATGTTAGAACAATTTTTATATAATTTAATTTTAAATTCAAGTTACGTGAGGCATTAGATCAAGAGTTTTCAACAATAACTTACTAGATTAATTTTAACAACAATGTTAAATAAATTCTTTATCCTTTGAGCATTTTTTAACGTGAGCTTGTAAACTAGTGTTCTCCAATCAAATTAGGGATGAAAAAAAAATCAAACAACCAATTAAATCAAGAAAATTAGAAATAAATAATAAAAAAAACTGCATCATGAAAAAAACCAATTATAATTTTCTTAAAAAAACTGATCAATTTAGTTTTATAAACCTGAAACATAAAAAACCAAACCAAACTCAAATCTAGAAAAAATCGAGTTAGATAGGAAAAAATCAGGGAAAAACCAAGATGATCGGTTTGAATTATTTTTTTCCTCAAAATAACCGAACTAAAATATGTTGGTTTGAACTGGTTTTGATTTGATTTTTATTTATTTTTTAAAAATTAATTTTAGTTATTTTTTAATAAAATCCAAACTGAATCAAATATTATTACCTCTAAGTTAAATAACAAAATTGACTTTATCTTAATAAAATGGACACCTCTGCCATGGTAAGGCTTTTGACATAAGGTTTTTAAATATAACAAGTTTTAAGGCTTGCAATTTGTTACGAGTTGAATTAAAAAAAGATTGAACATAACAAAAGATATTTATGTTATAGAAAAATATTTGATGTTTTTATTAAAAAAACTCAAGCTGTTTTATGCATGCTCGCATAAGCCTTTAGAGGCCTAGGTGTGATGTGCCCGACCACATGAACATTTTTTAGATTATTTTTTTTTAAATTGTTTGTATCAATTTGATCTCTATTGGTCTTCATTGTTTATTTTTTTAATCTTATTTATTATTATTATTTTTTATTAATTGGATAATGTAATTTGTCGTGGTTTGAATTTTTTAAATTTATCATCATCTCAAATAAATACCTTAATATTTAGTTGGTTTTCAATTTTTTAAATGTTTATTTTGGTAAAAAGTTGTATAAAAAAATCACTAACCTATAAATTATTGATTTAACTGATTAATTTTAGTTAGTTAGTAATTAATTTTTATAATATTTTTTTATTATATAAATATTTTATTTATTTATTTAATTAAATACATCGTTAAACTTTTTATTTTACGAATAATTTTTTTATATAAAAATTACATAAAAATACTGTTATATATATATACACACAGCCCGCTTGAAGCGCATATCAAATTATTAGCATCTTTCTACTCTTGGTAGCGTGCACTAATCCTTTTCTTGATACAATTGTTTTTTCCTTTCACGTCAAAAACCGACTATTTTTTCTCATTTAATTAAAAATAAAACCTTATCCACCAATCCAAGTTGTCAGTGAAATGTTCTAGATTTATCATGGCGTTTGTACTAGTTGGCATTAAATGAGTGACCTCATCGAAATACCTGTGATTTAAATTCATGAAAGATTTTTAATTAAATAACCATTTATCTTTCTTTTTTTTTTAAAAAAAAAGGAGAAAAATACAATACATGGCATGTTATAATGTTGTCAAATGATGGAGATGAAAGAGACATATCACTATATATTATACTTTAATAAAATAAAAACTACTATTCTAAATGCATAATTTATTTTATATTTCTGTTTTTATTTTTCTAATTAAACATGGAGATGTTAATCAAATATAACCTTACTGTTTCTAAACAAAATCTTAAATAAAAGATTTCAAGAAAAAGACTTCCAAATTATATTTAATAAATTAACATCGCTCGGAAATCTAAAAAGCAAAGGCCTTGTTTTGCTGACAAGTTAAATAAAAAAAATATACCAAGAAAGTCTTCAAAAAAAAAAAACGCAAAACAAAAACAAATTCCAACTAAGCAATCAGAAAAGGAGAAACAGAGCCAACATGGCCGGTGCGATCGTCCTTCGCGGATCTTTTTTTAGCCTTCTAATTTCTACCACTCTCTCCCTCTCTCTACCCCTACCTCCGTTGCCATCTCTCTCTTCTCTGCAACAAAAGAAAAAAAAGAAGAAGAAGCTTTCATGGTAAATTCTTTTTTAAACTCGTATTTTTTCTTTCTTTCCTTCTTTCAATTTACTTGAAGAAACTTTATAAATGTCTGGAAAAAAAAATAGTAATAAAATAAAGTTATAAGACAGGCAGGGAGAGAAACCAAACCCCCACAAATAGCAATAATTCACTTCTCCTTTTCATTTCTCCCTTTTCGCAGTATATCTCTCTTTATTGCCAGCTCCCCCCTATTTCTAGCTCTCATTCTCTCTCTCTCTCCCTAACAATCTCTGCGTTTGCGCATGCTCATCTTTTTGACTCAGAAATTTCCGGGTACGTACGTATATTCTTTGACAGAAAGATGGACTCTGATTGTTTCTTTTTTAAAAAAAGAAAATTATGGAATTCTGTTAGATCCCTTTTGATTTCGCATTTTATTTTATGTTTTATGATCTGGGTTTTCGTGATCTTGTTCAAATATTGGTGGGTTTCGTTTCTGTTGATGATCTCAGCTTTGATCTGATTGTAAGTTGGATTTTTTCTTGTTTTGTCTGTTTGTTGTTCTTTTGTTTTTTTGTTTGATGATCTTTCAATTTTGTTTCCCTGTATTGATTTGATTTTTTTCGATGCTTAATAGTTGATGATGATGTTTGTATAAATAGTTTTTTCATTCAGAAATGTTTTGATTAACTTGAGAGCTTCGTGATGATCTTAATCAAATATATTGGTCAATGGATAATCGATGGTTGATTGAGAAAAATCCCGGGTTTGTTATCAAATGATGTTTGCTTTTGATAGCAAAAGACTAGATCATTGATTGATAAGGTTTGTGCTTTATAGCATGGCGATTCAAACTGCTGGCATTTGGTTATCGTATATTGGATGGTGGAATGATTTGCTAAGACTGGTAGGGCTGTCATCTTTTGGAGATAGTTGCTGATCGAGGGTCTTATAGTTTTTGTTGTGATTCTATGTGAATATATCTGATAGCGTTTGCTTAAGAATCAAAACAACTAGGGAACGTGGTAGGTTGTTAGTGGATAGTATGAAAATGTTCTGTATCTAGTTTTAAGAATCGGTCAGTTACAGAACTATCTGAAAACGGATGAATGCGTGTACAAGAGAAGTGTGATTATTGCTGTTACCAGAAGGCTGATTGAGGATCCCCCAGAACGTGTGCTGACTTTTTTTTTACGCTTTCGCTTTCAAGTAGAGATTGCGACTGGAGAAAAAGGTTATAGACAAGCTGAATTGATGGTCATGGTCCTTGTACAAAAGTAGTAGTTCCATATTTTGGGTGTAACATGCAATGAGCCTGGTCGGGGAGTTTGAATTTACCGACAGCTTCTCACAGTTCATGCATTGTGAATATTGACCAATTCTGGACCGGCATCTGAAGATTTCTTGGAAGAAGAATTACAATTTCTGGTCTGAGATTATGAATAATACGTGATGCTAGGATAACAGCCACATGGTTTCTCATATCATATCTGGTAATTTAAAGTGGGTAGATGACTATCGTGTGTCAAGGGCAGTGGGAAATGTAGCTCTGGATGTCGAGGGTACGGAATCCAAGGATTTTCAAGGATTATATAATGGGGTTTCTATTCATTTAATTCCTAATGCTAACATTTTCTCGCTACATGAAGTAAAGGTATTATGCTTCGAGCCAAGGCATGTGGGGGTCCTGCACCTGCAGGATGTGCCAATAAGATGAGAGTTATTGTCAATTACTCAAGTATTTCAAAACGGTCGTCTTTCATAAATGGATAATGGATAATATGAAATGGAAACTGGGAAGCAAACCATACAACCTGACATGGTTCTAGAAAAAAAATAAGAGGGGAAATCTAATGATTGCTGTGCCCATTGCCGAGGGCATTATATTAATGGACAAACTTCCAGATATGTGGAAAGAATTGGATGAATGCTGAGCCTTGCTGTGCAAGCTAAATGATAAAGAAAAGAGGAGAAGATTAGTGTGATCACGTCCAACACAAAAGTTATTAAATCAGAAGTGCTAGCAAGATATCCAGCAGTACACAAAAAAAACATAGTTAGATGCTTTTGGAAAGTGCTGTGTTCTTATTCTTATAATATCTAAGCACAGATACATTTTTAGCTTTTTGAATGTCATCAATGCTTGTTTGATAGCTCTGGAAACATGTAGGATTCTCCTAATCTGCCCCCCTTCCGCACAAAAATAAATAAAATAAGATAGAACAGGATACCCATTTGGTGTTAATACTGCAGCTTTCCAATGCATTTCAGCCTGCCTTCATGAATGCTTCGGAGCCCCTGAAGTGGATAATCACTGTGGTGTGAGCAAAGACATGCAATTGAGAAACCTTCTGCACCTCTATAGCAAACCCCTTCCCAAAGCAAAATAAAGAAATAAAAATGATGATGATGAACAGATAAATATACCCTGTTCGTATGGTGTGGGGTAATTTTCATTTAAGATCTTTTGAAAGTATTCAGAGGGAATTCTGATCATTTAGAGTCCAAGCAGTAAAATAGTTTCTATTTGTCGGAGCAGTTAGTTATTGACCATGAAATTTGATAGTCATGTTAGTCCCCTGGTTGATTTGTTCTGGATGCTGCAGTAGAATTATCTTCTTTGTTTGTGAATGGTGCAAAAAATTTGCAGTGTATGTAATTTTTCCCAATTATTGATCTTTTAATCTTGCGCAGGCTCTTGTTCAATTTTCAAATAGCTAATAGCTGGGTTTCAAACATTATCTACTCAATTTTTTCCCCATAAAAAGCAATTACAAGAAGGATTTTAGGCAATGTCTAGCTCTATGAAAGCTCTGGATCCTGCATTTCAGGGAGTGGGCCAGAGACCGTATCCTATACAGAATAAGCAACTTCATACATGAAAATTTGTATCATGCATGTGCTATAACTTTTATCTTGTTGAATGGAGTTGAGTGCGTGACTTTTTCTTAATGAAATTTGTTAGAGGTTAAACATTCTCTTCCCTGTTACACTTAACACATTTTATAGAGGGACTGAAATTTGGAGAATCGAGAATTTTCAGCCAGTTCCACTGCCAAAATCTGATCATGGAAAATTCTACATGGGGGATTCTTACATTGTTTTGCAGGTACTCCCTCTTTCTCACACTCTTTTTTAATTCTTGTGTCTGTCTTCTATTTTTCCTTAATTTGTCCTCAATTGTATGGTGAACAAAATTTTTGTTGGCATTGTGGGTTTAATATTTTTTTTTAATCTATTTATTTCTTTTAGTTTCTGAACCAAAATATCTGCGTTAATTGATGGAGTCTTGTAGATATCTTGCTTGAAGAGAGCATGCTAATTTATTTGGATTATTGTAACTTTTATTTTGCTAAGAAGTGAATTCCTTATGTTTCTTCACTTCATCTAATGCTTGCTTGTCCCCTCTTTTTTTTTTTTTTTTGTAGACAACCCCCGGCAAAGGAGGTGCTTATCTGTATGATATCCACTTCTGGATTGGAAAAGATACAAGTCAGGTGTGTTTCTGACTTTCCAAACTTCCTCTTTAAGGACCTGGTTTTGCTATTATCTTGTCTTCACATATGATATAAGAATTGAAATTATACTCACATAATGTCATAACATTATTACAGGATGAAGCTGGAACAGCAGCTATCAAAACCATTGAACTGGATGCAGTTCTTGGAGGGCGTGCGGTTCAGCACAGGGAACTTCAAGGACATGAATCTGACAAATTTTTGGCATACTTCAAACCCTGTATTATACCATTAGAAGGGGGTGTTGCCACTGGGTTTAAAAAAGCTGAGGAGGAAGCATTTGAAACACGATTGTATGCATGTAGAGGGAAACGCGTTGTCAGAATGAAGCAGGTATAACCATGTCAGATCTTGTAACGTAAAGTTCACGAACCCACAATAAAATCTTCTCAAATGTGAATCTGCCACGAGGTAGGATCATATGATTCTGGGTTTTGCTCGTGCAGGTTCCTTTTGCCCGGTCATCACTAAATCATGATGACGTGTTTATCTTGGATACTGAGAACAAGGTCTATCAATTCAATGGTGCAAACTCTAATATCCAGGAAAGAGCCAAGGCTTTAGAAGTGATTCAGTTTTTGAAAGAAAAGTATCATGATGGAACATGCGATGTTGCAATTGTTGGTAAGTAACCTGGATTTACAATTTCATATCACATTCCTCCTTTCCAGTCCTTACACTTTTCAACAGGCATACTTTATCCAGCCATGTTTTATTTGTTTTGTGCAACTGTTGTTAATATTTATTTGCCTGCTACTTATCTCTACATAATTGCTTTTGTGATGCTAGATGACGGGAAGTTAGACACTGAGTCAGATTCTGGTGAATTCTGGGTCCTGTTAGGTGGTTTTGCTCCAATTGGCAAAAAGGTTGCCAGTGAAGATGACATCATCCCGGAGACAACTCCAGCCAAGCTTTACAGGTATTATGATCTTATATGATTTTGTTTGTGTATCCTTGTAGAATTACGAGATTTGAAAATTAATGTAGAGTTGTGAGTTTTCCTTCTTTTTTTTACGTTATTGCCTATACATGGAAATGTTTACTTCTGCTACTCATCATTTTATGAAGAAAACAAGTACTTTTAGTTGTCGTGTTTATGTTGCCCTTTGCATTCACTTCAGAACTGCAGAACTCACTAATAAGCTGAAATATGACACTTAGTGAATCTGCATATGAGCTTAAAATAACAGTGTTATCTTCTTTACGCACACTCCTTGTCATCCGCGTAACAATTATTGGTATGTACTTGTTGGCATCCAATTAATTTTAATATGCTATCTATTTTTCTGGGATTTCTGGAATCTGTGGCCTAATAGTTGGCATACCATTGTGTATAGTTCCATGATGTCATGTTCAGTGTTATCATTGAAGAATGGAGGTATGTGGCCTTCATACAATAAATTTGTCATTGTTGTAATCTAGCTCCATATAGGCATCTCTTATTGTGCCTTCATTTATTATCTTGGTCTAGATGGTAGGGGTAGAATTTTATTGAAACAAGTTATTCTACTAGAACTTCAGTGTTTCTTGTGGAGGGAATTGTGCTGTAAAAGACTCATCTGGTTGCTATTAATTCCATGACCTCATCAAAATTCAGTTTAACATTGCACATTCATTTTTATTATCTTCATAGAGTTAATTTCCTTTATTTTGGAAGAAACAGGGGCACATTTAATCTGCTTCCAATGTTTTTATGATCTCTCTCACTTAGTGACAGAAGCTACTCAATGCTAATTTGTAATCATTGATACATGTAGCATTGCTGATGGTGAGGTGAAGATGGTAGACGGGGAGCTGTCCAAAGGACTGTTAGAAAACAATAAATGTTATCTCCTTGACTGTGGTTCTGAGGTATTTCTTTGGGTCGGTCGTGTAACACAAGTGGAGGAGAGAAAAGCTGCTAGTCAGGCTGCTCAGGTAGAGACATGCATATATTTCTTCATCAAAACAAGGACATGAAATCCCATCTCCAAGGCTGTTTTGCATTTCTTCTCTACGCAAAATGTGGGATCTCATTTCCAAACTATTTTTGCAGGAATTTGTGGTGAGCCAAAACAGGCCGAAAACTACTCGCATAACCAGACTGATTCAAGGTTATGAGACACATTCATTCAAGTCAAACTTTGATTCTTGGCCTGCTGGATCCGCAGCTCCTGGTGCTGAAGAGGGAAGAGGGAAAGTAGCAGGTAATGATCACACGCTGAGAGTTGAATTAAGCAACATATTTTTGGCTAACATTATTAAATTTGGTATACGGTGTAATGGTAGCTTTGCTGAAGCAACAAGGTGTTGGTCTCAAGGGTATGACAAAAAGCGCTCCTGTAAATGAGGAAGTACCACCTTTGCTTGAAGGAGGTGGAAAGATGGAGGTTTAGTTTGGGTCCCTTCAATGTGTTTTGGGAATTTTTGAATCTTAGGCTTGTTAAAATCAATAATTCTTGGAACATTGAATTCTGTTTGGTTTGCAGGTATGGTGCATCAACGGCAGTGCAAAGACTCCATTGCCAAAGGAGGATATTGGTAAATTTTATAGTGGAGATTGCTACATCATACTCTATACCTATCACTCTGGTGATAGGAAAGAAGATTACCTTCTCTGCTGTTGGTTTGGAAACGATAGCATAGAGGTAATTTATATTGTTGAAGTTGGGTTAAGATAATTGAAAGAAGTATGGGTAATGGTGGAGATGTCTCCAAGTAAATAACATAAACGGTTGTGGAGGGTTCCTGTGCATGTAAAAACAGATACATTGTACGTTCTTCCACTCCTTTGGCATCGCGCACACATTGTTCTGCTATGAATGTGAACAAATGCAAAAATACCAACTCCTGCACGATGTACTGCATTTTGACTTTGTTTTTCACTATTTCACTCAATCTTTTCTTAATCACTTAAACCATGGTAGTTGTCAATGTCACTTTGCCATGTCATGATTGCTGCACAGAAGAAATGCCTATAAATTTATCTGTTGATTGTATCGCCTTATATTAGTGGGACTTCATTTAGTTAGTTTAATATCGAGTTCTGTGGTTGCCCAACCAGGAGGACCAGAAGATGGCTGCTCGGCTGGCTAATACAATGTCCAACTCATTAAAGGGCAGACCTGTACAGGTACGATATAATCTGAAGTTAAATTGTGGATATTGCTCCTATGACTTGCATATAATAGTCGCTTCTTGCAGGGTCGTATTTTTCAAGGTAAGGAGCCTCCACAGTTTGTAGCACTTTTTCAGCCTTTGGTGATCCTCAAGGTGCGCATTTTAAATCTTTTACAATTCCTGTGTTACAATTTAAGTCACAATTATTATTTTAATTCATCTGTTTGGTTAGCTGTAAACAAAGATGCTTTGATTCCTCTTCAGGGTGGTCAGAGCTCTGGTTACAAGAATTCTCTAGCCGAGAAAGGATCAGATGAAACCTACACTGCAGATTCTGTTGCACTCTTTCGGATATCAGGAACTTCAGTTCATAACAATAAGGCAGTGCAAATTAAAGCAGTATGTGGTCTGATCATTGAGCTTTTCTTTTTCTGCTGATAGATTTTGTTTCTCTTGAAGTCTACTATGAAGATATTTAGTAATTTGGAGACCACAATTCTTCTATTCACTATGATCAGCAGTCTGTTACAGTTTTAGAAATGATCACCTTTTTTCCCATCTGAACAATTCAAAATTTCTCCAGTTTTTCTTTAAAAGTGAATAGGAAAGATCCATCTTCACATTCCTTCAAAAGCTTTTTGAGTATAATCTTAATACCTCATTGCATCAATCGCTGGTAAAAGAAAAGGAGTAGCACTAACAGGTATGCATACCCCATCAAATTATTCTGTTTCAGGATGCAACGTCATTGAACCCTGCAGAGTGCTTCCTTCTGCAATCTGGCTCGTCAATTTTCACCTGGCATGGGAATCAAAGCACCTTTGAGCAGCAGCAGCTGGCTGCAAAAATTGCTGAATTTTTGAAGGTACCATCCTTACTGGAAATGCAACCTTTCTACTTTTTTTAAGACATGTTTTCCTATTGGAAAGAATATCAGTGGCTTGTTTTAAACACTTAATTACAAAAGTACCTATAAAACAGGAACGTGATATAAAAATGATGCCTGATATTTCAAATTTAGCCATGTTGCTTTTCATTTTATTGCACACATCAAAGGAAGTAGTGATATTTTTAAATCTGTAATATCAGATATTCTCCAATTTTTTATTGAATTCTTGATATTTGGATTTCACTAAGCAATTAGTTAATATTAAAATTTACCTTGGGACCTATTAAATACATATGCACACACTCACACACAAAAATAGAGCAGCTGCGGATTTAGTTAAAATTGCATTTCAATTGCCACGTGTCCTGTAGTTTCTCCTATTGAAGGTCTTGCAACTCGAACGAAATTCCATTTTTTTTCTTTTATTTGATCTTCATCTTACTATCACTTGCCTCACTAATTCAGCCAGGAGTGGCTTTGAAACATGCTAAGGAAGGAACTGAAAGCTCATCTTTCTGGTTTGCCCTCGGAGGCAAACAAAGTTACACCAGCAAAAAAGTTTCTCCAGAAACTGTCAGAGATCCTCACCTGTTCACATTCTCCTTAAATAAAGGTGACATTTCTAATTTTGAACCTTGGCTGATACTCTGAAATTTTCATTTATTTTCTTTTGAAATAAATCTGATCGAAACTGTCATCTGAGATTTTTAAGTGGCTGAAATAACATTCTAACTGGGCTTTTTTATGATCATTTTTGCTGCTATGTGGATTGCCAGGGAAATTTCAGGTGAGTTCTAGATTTTAAGCGTGGTTGAAAATTCTTGCTATACAGCTTCTTAGTGGCTTCTCATGTTCAATTGAGCAGGTTGAGGAAATTTACAACTTCTCTCAAGATGACTTGTTGACTGAGGATATCTTGATACTTGATACACATGCAGAAGTGTTTGTTTGGGTTGGTCAGTCTGTAGATCCCAAAGAAAAGCAAATTGTTTTTGATATTGGCCAGGTAGTGCTTAAAAGTGTACTGCTTTTGTCAGATTTTTCCTGTCAGTGTTACTTACAGTATATGTTCCTTTGCAGAAATACATTGAGATGGCCGTATCTCTGGATGGTTTGTCTCCATATGTACCACTGTATAAAGTTACTGAAGGAAATGAACCATCGTTCTTTACAACATACTTTTTGTGGGATCCCATAAAAGCCACTGTATGCACTGAATCAAGCATTATTTATCTTTTCTCAAGTCATATTATTTTATTATCTCACTATTGAAATATTGTCATTGAGAATAGTAAAATCCAGAATGTTATGAGTGGCATATTTATGAAGGAGTTGGGATGGATGCTGTGCACGTGGATGAATTCCCAGAAATCCTGTTATTGGGTAGGATAGAAGAAAATGCAGCTTGCATTACTTGACAAAGGCTTAGCCTGGTAGTACTAGTAGATCATTGATGGAATGCCTATATAGTCACCTCCAAACCTTTACACTTACTTGATCAAGTTTAGTGAGTCTCATTAAAAACACAAAAAACTAAACGAGGGTAGAAGCACAAGTCTTTTCACCATGCCAATGGGAACGGGATGAGAATCATTTATTATAAATAGGTTCTAGAAATAGAATCAAGGCAAAAGGATCTTTTAGTCCAATTGGATATCAGTTAAGGGGACTATTCTACCTTGCATTGATTGTTTGTAAAAGTTTGTTGAATTCCACTTCACTCATACACTACATCTCCACAAAATCTAAGGGCATCCCTATATTAAAAAATCATTAAAGGAACTTCAACACTAGCTTCACTCTACTTGGGCCCGCCCATTATTAACCATTTACCAAAAAAAAAACATTACACCATATGCCTGGAGCTTTTAACTTAAACAATGGTAATCATGATTATGAAGACAGTTTGGAGCTCAGAATCTGGATGTGTCATTTGTAAAAAAAATAAAAATAAAGAAACAAGCAAACATGGTTTGGATCTTAAGAGTAATACTCTGTTATTCACAAAATTCTCTTTGTTCACGTATATCCCATGTTCAATAACTTGTTCTTTTGTTAGTTTGTTTAAAAAGTTTGTCCTTGCACTGCAGGTTCAAGGAAACTCATTCCAAAAGAAGGCTGCATTACTCTTTGGGTTAGGACATCACACTGTGGAGGTAAATACATTGCTTGAAGCAAAAAGCTGGTACATAACTCGGCAATTGATAGATAACTGTACCATTTGTTGTTTGACTGAATTTAAACTAATTTTTTGTCCTTATAATGAGATGTCTTTATTTCTTCCACTTTTGAATGTCATGATGAGACATTTCTGTAATCCTGTTCTCCCAAGTTTTTTGTCCACTATGTAAGTAGCTTCTTTTGGCTACTTTTCTTCTCCTCGATCCCATGAACCATGTTGACAATCATGTCTTCATTCTCTTTTTTTCCATTCTTCTCTTTCTTATTCACTTCATCATGTTTTATGTATATCCTTGTTTCCCATATTCCTGATCCCAAATTACGACGCATACATTTTTGCTGACAGCAATTGTCTGGCAATAGGACCCTGCCAACCAGGATTTGCATTCTAAGTTGTAATTTACCCCTTGCTGTTCTTGTTCTCCCTGTATGTGATCATGCAGTTGAGTCAGGTCTTACATGCAATGTTGGTGTTGACGTTGTTGATGATGATGCAATGCCTGATTAATTTTTTGCAGGACAAGTCCAATGGAAATCAAGGAGGGCCAACCCAACGGGCTTCAGCATTAGCTGCCCTGTCTTCGGCATTTAATCCATCTTCTGGGAAGTCATCACATCTGGTAAATATTTTGTTCATGCAACCACGTGTGGTAAATTGCCTTTCATCTTTTCTCCTTGACTTTGTAGGAGTCTGCTTTCTGTCTCTTTCAATGTTAGCCGCATACTGTTTTGTATGTGTTCATATTTCTTTATTCAATGGGTTTCTTCTTTCTTCCCTTCAAGTAAACAAGTCATATGCTTTCCAAACTGACAAACCCACAGTGAGGAAGAGTATGGCTAGCCCTTTGTCCTTGCATGTTCTCAATAGGTCCATGGAGGTCACATTTTCTGGTTAATTAAAGTCTTGTTAATTGAGTAAATTTTTTTTTTCATAAGTGGCATAATTCTAATTTTTTTTGGTTTTCCTCTCTTTGACCGGAATCAGCTGGAAATTTGATGGTTACAAAGCATTGTCCATGCATGTTTTGTTGCTTTTACAAGCATCTGCTGCTGATCAATGTTGTATATTTTCACCTAGAATTTGCGTTTGGATGTATGGTTAGGTTTCTAACGTTAGCTTCTTGCTCATATGACTTTGTTTATTTACATGTTTTTCTTGCAATTTCTTCAAAGCATGCTTTTATTACCAAAGCTCTTGTACCTAATAGTGATGGTGCATGTGTGTTAAGAATTCATTTACTGAATCATTTTTTGGCCTAATGATATGGATGTGATTTGAGGCACAGGATAGATCTAATGGATCCAGTCAAGGAGGGCCGACACAGAGAGCTTCAGCTTTAGCTGCCTTATCCTCTGCATTCAATTCATCACCAGGATCGAAAACTACTGCTCCAAGGCCATCTGGGATTGGTCAGGGATCACAAAGAGCAGCAGCTGTTGCTGCTCTTTCATCAGTTCTTACTGCTGAAAAGAAAACACCTGAAACATCTCCTTCTCGTAGTCCTCACTCAGAAACCAACCTTCCTGGTAAGAAATCATCTTTTTGCATGTTTCAGATGGCAGTATCTTAGATATGAAGAAATCACAGTTGCTTTTAAAATGTCTATCTTGTTCTGCAAGAGTACATTTTTTTTTCTGTTGAGAATTAATAATCTCCAATTTAATCTGATCTCATATATGTATATGAATTGAACAATATAAGACATTTATGCACTTGTAGCTGAAGGGAAAAGTGAAACACAATCTGAGGTTGAGGGTTCTGAAGGAGTTGCAGAAGTCAAGGAAATGGAAGAAACTGTATCTGTACCTGAAAGCAATGGGGAGGATTCAGAAAGAAAGCAAGATACAGAACAGGAGGAGAATGACGATGGGAATAGTCAAAGTACATTCAGTTACGATCAACTGAAGGCTCGCTCTGACAATCCTGTAAAAGGAATTGATTTTAAACGGAGAGAGGTCGGTCCTATTATCAAATTTGTTACTTTACTTGAATTTGTTATCCGGATTGGAATTCAAGTTTTTCTCTGCTTGAATTTCAGGCTTATCTATCAGACGAGGAGTTCCAAACTGTTTTTGGGGTGACAAAAGAAGCATTTTATAAAATGCCAAAATGGAAGCAGGACATGCAGAAGAAGAAATTTGATTTATTCTAGTGATCAAATCAAGTCCATTAAAGGGAATTATTTTTCTACCCTTTTGTGCTCTAACTCAAATTTCCTCGATCATTATGGTCTCGACTGCTCCTGCTGGAAAACTGTGCTTTCATTGGTGGTGAGCGATGCCTGGCTTGTTTTGTCTAGCATCTCACTAGTTGCTGCTTGATGATGGAGTGTAGCGGTGATTAGTAAGCGGTATTGATTGTGATTATGCATGAAGAGTGAGTTTTGCCCGTGTTTTTTTTCCTTTAAATCTACCTCTGCCTCTTGTATTGATACCAGACTGTAGTCTCTGGCAGTTGGGAGGTCAAATTCTTTTATTTGGTCACAGAGTATCTCATTGGTGATTATTTGACTTTATTCTTCCTTCTTTTTAATCTTTTTTATTTGTTAAAAAAAAAGGGTGTATATGTACTGCACTTGTAATCAAATTCCAGTATACAGGAACCGAAAGTTGTTTGGATGGAACAAGCATATGTATGGTTGTGTGCAAAGAGTTATTCAGTAAGCTTTCATACCTTTCAGTCTTATTGCTATTATGCGATCTGTTCGTTTCCTTTCAGGTGCACTCCCAAGTCTGTGAGCTCTTTCAGTAATGGAGTTCTTAGGAGTCAGTTTTGCATGAATTTTTAGCTCTTTCCTTTCGAGTTATAATTCCTAAGTTGTTTTTCATAGATAATTTATGATAAAAATGAATATGGTAAAAAATGCTCAAAAACAATTTCTTAAATAAGAAGGTATAACCTAATATTCGTAAATTAAAAGGCAAAAAATCTCAATTTATTTTATTGAAGAGTTTTGGTGGCATGATTCTTGAATTTGATGTATTTCATGAATGATTTATGATAAAAATGAGTTATTTTGATTGCATTAGCATTATTTGGACAACAAAAACCATCACCTTGTATAAATTGAGCTGTGGTGTTGGTATCTTGCTCCATGCATGGATAATCCTTGTCATCTGATGGGTCTCCCGGTTTTTTGGAGCTGGCCTATGCATTGGTGGGTTGATGCTTGATATTAATTAGTTTTAAAAAATATTAAAATATTAAAAAAATATTTAGTTTTAACCGTTTTAATCAGATTATAGATGAATATGTTAAGTCAACCAAATCAATTATAGATTAATATTTTTTTTGAGCACTTGGTTTAAAGAATTAATTAGTGGGATAATGTGTTTAGAAATGTAGTTATAGTTAATTTTTCAAAAAAATTTTATTTATAAATATATCAAAATTATATTTTTAATATTAATACATAAAAATGATCTAAAAATATCAGATAAATATTAATTTAAAATAAAAATAAAATAAATTTAAATATTTTTAAAATATAAAAGCAAAAAAAATCCTACTGGCATTAATTTACTCACGTGACGTACAATCTTGTCTTTTAATTTTGAAATCCAGGGATGTTCTCGTTTACCTTTTTGCCCACAAAGAAAATTGGGTTTCACGTGTTGCTTTATTAGGCCATGGCGTTTACTTTGCTGCCCGCAAGCTAATTAGGTGTTGGATTATGAGGCCATAAAAGTTCTATTAATTATTATATTTAATTAGGTTTTTAGGCAGTTTACATTGATTAAAATCTCCCCGTGACAATTAATTAA
The DNA here is from genome assembly GCA_015708895.1 of Populus ilicifolia. Classification (NCBI taxonomy): domain Eukaryota; kingdom Viridiplantae; phylum Streptophyta; class Magnoliopsida; order Malpighiales; family Salicaceae; genus Populus; species Populus ilicifolia. Next base: position 1,250,617 of record SRLM01000259.1, read on the forward strand.
TAGAGCAGAATGTTCTATCACTATTTTGTTGATTATGTGAAGAAAGAGTCCCCTCCCAAGATTCGCAAAGCCACCATCCGTGGGATTAATTTTTTTCCTGTACAAACCATCTAGGTGGTGGTCAAGTGGTAAGGACTTGAGATCAAGAGGTTTGCTCCCTCTGTGGTCTCAGGTTCGAGTCCTTGGTTGCTCATATGATGGCCACTGGAGGCTTACATGGTCGTTAACTTCAGGGCTCGTGGGATTAGTCGTGGTGCGCGAAAGCTGGCCCGGACACCCACGTTAATCTAAAAAAAAAAAATTTTCTTCTTGTACACATTCAATCACATGCCCCCATCCATTTGGATTGTGATCGAACAAAATCCCCGGTGATAATTAATTGAATAAAACAGCCGATAATAACATAGAGTTGAATCATATTTGAGGTGAATAAATAAAGCATTTATTAAGAAATTCTACTATACTCATATGAAGTAATTAATAATATTTATTTAACAGGAGAGAGATTGAAAAGAGATGGAAAAAACAAAACTTTGAGAATTTTTTTATAAAAAAATAGGTGAAAATATTTTTATTCTCTTCTATAGAGTTGAGTATAGTTCTCTTCTTGTTCACAATGTTTATCTCATCATTTAAAGTGAGCTCATAAAATAAATATTATTAGTTATTTATTGAATGTTTCAAAAATATTTTGCCTTTTTTACTTGAAAAAAGAAAAACCTCTCATGGATAACAAACATTATAATATATCAATGTAGGTGGATCAAAAAAGAATGTAGCTCATACCTGAGTTTCCACCATTAAGCCATCTTTATTGGTATAAGAGTAATTACTTAATTAATTGCAAAGAATGTTGTTTGTGGAGGAGCGGCCCCCAACCTACCTTTCGGCCGAGCGTCGTACCAAACCCTCCGTTGAAAGTAACCTCTCTCAAGCCTATTTTCTGTTGCTTTTATGTTTTTAAAATATTTTAAGAAAATAATTTTTTGATATTTTAATATCAAAAATAATTTTTTAAAAAATAAAAAATATATAATTTTAATACATTTTAAAAAATAACCGCTATCAAACTTACAAAAACTCTTTTAGTGTGATTGGCATGAAAAAATTAAATTAATATTTTTAAATTAAAAATACTTCACATTGTAATAATATCTAACATTTTTTTAGTGCTTTATTTAATTTAATTCAAATTTTACCTTCATTTTTAAGCCCTAGAAATGAAGAATAGGTGATCTCCGGAAGTTAATCATATCGGTGCGTGCTTCCTATTTTATTTTTCTGAAAAAAGAAATTAATCCTTAGATTAGTTTGAAGATAACATTTGAAAAGTGAAACTACTCTAAAAATAAATGATTTTTTTAAAACTCAATTTCAATACCCAAGTCTTTGTCGTGAAGCATGCTGTTCGAATTGGACCATGACTGATGTTTCTAGTTTCAACCCTAACGGACGCTTTAAGAACATTGATTATAGGAAATATCTAACCAGCTTCTTTAACATGAATTACCTACCTTAACTAAATCGAGAATGGACTCGTTCTTGCCCCCACGACAGCTACGATGCCTCCTCCTAGGTTTGAATTGGACTGCACTGCACTTGGAAACCCGTTTTATTCCCACGGTTTGGTGATATTCTTGTGTCATTTTTCCAATATCAATAAGAGTTGTAATTTAACTTTAAATTTATTATTTAAAAATTATCGATTTGAGTTTTATAAATTTTAAAATTATTAAAAAATTTATATAATTATTAATTTAAAAATTTATAAAATTAATCAAAATATCTATATTAATAAAAAATAAAAAAAAATCTACCCTTGCTATGCTAAAGGCAAATTATATGTTAATAATGGATTTTCCTTTCTAATTATGCCCTTTATAGGATGCAAAAAACGCGTATTTGTTTTTTGTCATCACTGTAATTATGACTATGGGAATTGACTATGGAATAGTAATATCATCCCAAATATCCATTTTTTTGTTTTGTCTTTACACGCGTCGAAATGGAAATTTTCTCTAATAAGATGAAATTGCTGCTTGAAGGTCAGCATTGAGCATCCAATGAAGCTCTCTCTCTCTCCAGAGGATGAAATTCCAAGAATTAGAAAAATCAAAGCAAAAAAAAGCATCCAAAGGAAAGAAAACTGACCATTCAGCAAGAATAAAGCTGCATAGCTATCATATTCAACATGGCCAAACAAGTTTAACTTGAAAACTCATTGCTTCATAGCCTAATTTGAAGGGGGTTTGTATTAAATCTAATTCACAATAGACTCAAGTAAACTCAAGCCATTCAATTATGTTTGGACTGACACAGCTAGCCCGGCCAAACTCAATTCAAACCTAGCTTGGCCAATAATACCATCTTTAATTTTTTTTGTCTAAAATAATATTATTTTAATTGGTTTAAGTTGACTAACCAACCCACAATCAACTCAATAGAACCACAATCTAACCATTGAGTTGTGTCAAATCCCGAACCGGTATCATAACTATTACATTCAAGTCACAGAGAAATCCCACAGATGGGGGGCACCATTGAATTGTCAAATCTTAAATTCATACAAGCCATTACTACAAGAATAGTCAATATCCTGACAATACTTCAAACAGCTAAAGTCACGAAAATGCTAGGAAGCCTTCGGAAATCTAAACTTAAATGACTAAAAATCCACAGGGCAGGAGTAGTAATCTTTAGCATGCAAGCCCTTTGAAAATGGCAGAGAAAAGGGATCGAAACATACTGCACACACTTTTCTACTACCGCCACGTACCAAGTATCTCGTTAAACCCCTGTCAGAATTCAGAACCATGTCAGCCATCTTTCCCCCTTTTTTATTCCTTTTTTCTAATGCCATGTGAATACATTTACTAGCTAGCTAGGGTTTGCTTGGTTGGGCAAGAGCTGGCTCCAAAGGTGAAAGCAAAGGTGCTTGATTGACAAGTTTCATTGCTTTTCATGCCTTGAAATAAAACCCTGAAGAAGAAGATCATAATTCATAAGCACGTGTAGTTGCTTTACATCCTCTCCATCGTCATCGTCCCCTCCCTCTGACTTTAACTTCTTTATGCAGAAATGAGCAACAATTCTGGCAATCTTTTTTTTTAAAAAAAAAACCGTGCCTAAATTGCCGGGTTAACCCGTGATTAAGGTACTTTACGGTCTAAGTTGAACCAGGTTTCAATAAAAATTAAGAAAGAACTAAGCTAAAAACTCAAACTCGCCTGCGGCCCGGTCAACCCAAACAAAATACAGTTAAAACCCTTTAATTTTATTTTTTTTATAATCCGAGTTAAATCAACTCATCTAGCACCCAAGTCTAACCCGATGGCATTTAAAAACCATGAAATCAAGTGTCCTGTCTTTGCTTTCACCATTTTTTTGGTACAAAAGATCCGTTCTTTACGAAAGGGTCATCAAAGAGGGGATCATTAGCGTGCATAATTAAAGGTTATTCATTGCGTCCTTTATAGAAAATCAACAATCAATTACATAGAGTAGGCAAACATTTAGGAACATAATTATAAAACGTTGACCAAAGCATCCTTTTTTTTTTGTCTCCCACGTTCGCATTAAACCTCTTTTTTTTTTTCACTATGTCTTTAAATTTAAATTTAATATTTTTTTCGGTGATAAATAAAATCATGAGATCATCGTAGTTAAGATTTTTTTTCAACAAACTCAAATATCATTTTAACAGTAAAGTAATCTCAATTACAATAAATCTAAGCTAAGCAATATTACAATACAGACTATTTTTTTAAAAAAAATAAAATACATTCAAATAATTTTTTTAAATTCTTAACATCAATATATTAATATTATAAAAAAAAATAAAAAAAAAGAAGCTACTTCAATCCTAGTCATAAAATTAAGGGTAAATTTGTGTGGATTTAATAATTATGGTAAATTGTTCTTTAGCTTCTACAGGACAGAATGATGATTAATTAATTTGGCCTTTTGCCCAGTTTCTTGTCATGCTTGCATCCTCCGGATTTGTTGCTGATTAACATTGCAATTATAGAAAAAATTTAAAAAATAAATAATATCTCCAACAATATCATTTACATGTAAAAACAAATATAATTGGGGATTAACGAGAAAAACAAACAGACGCAATTATGCAATTTTTTCTCTAAAAAATAAATTATATTTCCTCCCTCTATAATTAATTTGCTAATTAGCAATCCCTGTAAGCAGAAGATTCTGCTTCGCATGAACATATTTGTTTCATGATAATAGAGTTAATATCATGATTACTATTACCCCAACGATGGATTGTACTATAATTACTCCACAAAGACGAGTTTGAGCCAGTGAGTGAACTCGTACCCGGGATCGACTCGGTCGCCGTAATCAAATCAATGTTCTTCAATACATGCACATTGCCCACGAGTTGACTTAAAATCCCTGACTCCGTAACTGAGCTCTTCTTCTTGTGTTGCATCGCCACTCGAGCGATTTCTGTTAACATGGCATTAGACAATCTTCGAATACCCCGTGCTCCACCCATCAAAATCGCTGAGTTAACTTGAGAATGAGACTGAGCTTTCTCCGAGATTTTCCTATTATGCTTGCTTGAACCACTTTCTTGTTTTGTTCTTATATAAACTGATTCTGGACTCCGGTTCCTGACTCGGTCAAGTGGATCGCTGAATAACACCAGATTTTTCACGTCCACTAACATTACATGCTTAAAATTTCTCCGAACTCGACCAAGTAACATTGGATAACAAGCCCATCTTCTCAGACTCATTGGCAAATGATCTAAAAACCCAGCAAGTGAGTTTTCCGGGTCAAGCTCACTCGCTTCAAAACCCACCACCGAGCCATAGCGAAACCAAGTCAACTCCCCTTCACCCTCTCCCGACTCACTGAAATTGCCATCACCATTAACTCGAATTCTCTTTCCCCACAGAGGCTCTCCCACCTGCTTCTTCTCGCTTTTCAAAAAATGACTCGCATCAAAACTCGACGCCGACACGGAGTCATGGCTCGTTCCGTTCAATTGTTTATAATAATTAACGAGTTTCAAGAACGAGTCATTCTCTTCTTGGATCAGTGGTTCAAATCTTGAAGCGAACAAAGAAGAAGGAAAGACAAAAACAACATCTGCTCTTGCTGTGAGACCCGACCGATGCAAGGCTCTTAAAAAGAGTCTAAATTCAGCTTCATTGGTCTCTTCCATTACATGGGCAACAACAAGATCACTCATTGCCCGAGTCCCGCGCCTGTAAAGCTTGCCCATTCCTTGTAAAGCGAATAAAGAACGAGACTTTTCGCTTCCTTTATTATCTTTTGGCCTTCTTGAAAACATAGAGAAGTAACTGGCTTTGGAGGTCTTAAGCTTGTTTTGAGGCTTTTCAGACAAAAACCTACGTGGGGTTTTGTTGATACTAATGGTGGTGGAAGGGTTGGGGATTGTGGGTTCAAAAGTTGAGAGAGTGAAGAGAAGGAGAGTGAGCAAGAGTAGAAGAGCACAGATTGAGATTGTGGATTGAGTCTTGGTGATGATGGGGTTGTTTGAGTTGGTTCTTCTAATTATTTTTGATGGGTTACAATTGGGGCTGGAAGTAGCTCGTGGTGGTGCCGGTGAGGTGGACGAGGAGGAGAATGGAACAGTGGAGGTGGCTGTTGGGGAGGAGGAGGAGGAGGTGTCTTCAGGGAAAAAGACGAGGAGGAAGCCCATGCCCCAATTTTCACCACTATTTTTGCAGCCTCTGGACTTTGCCATGATCCCTATCTCCCCTCTCTTTTCGTGGTGTCGATGAGGCTACAGTTTTGCCACACAAGCTCTGCGACCTGTTTTTAGCTATTAATTATTCTAATTTATAAGGGCAAGCCTTAAAAGGGCCCCTCGGCCTCAATTTTAAACTCGAATAATTTTTATATCAAGTTTCGTAAATTCTCTACTAGATCTTTCCATCTATACCTGGTAATTGTTTCTGTACAAACTGTAATTATTATTTTCTTTGCAATAATTAATTTATTTTTGTGAGGAATTCAACCATTTTTCTATTAAGGAATTTTAATATAAAGTCCCTAATTGAGAAATCAAAATTATATAGGAATTAAATTAATGTGAAAATCAGCTTCGGGTTTACATTCATGCTAACAGGCCGTCGAGAGGTATTTTTGAGGTCTTCCCTTATTATAATTAATCACTATTTGATTTGCTTGATTCCATGTATTTCTTTTTTTTTCTTTCTTTTTTATTTAGAATATAATTCAACGTGTACTATTTATAGCTACAAATGATAGTCCGCGGTACTAAAATCATAAAAAATCAAAAGGTCAGCAGTTGAATTAAATTTGACCAATAATTCAGCATCATTTTACCAATTAGCCTATTCGATCGCTGTCTTCGTTTTTTAATGTTTCTTTTTTATTGAAAAGTATTTGCTGAGTGTCCGCACTTTATCACGGGGCAGACTTTTTTTGGTGAAAAAGGATGAAGATGCTAAGCGCGTTGTAAATGGTGATAAAAATATAAGTTATTTTATTTTAATTGAGTAAAAAAAATAGATAATAGTAATAGATAAATCATTTTTTTAAAAAAAATATCACAATAATCCAAGAAAAAATATTTTTTAAAATATATATATAACTTATTTTACATTCCATCAAATATAACATAATGACATGGGATGGGGTGCAAAATAATTTAAATAGATTGATTCTAATTAATCTAATTTAGCATGAAAAACTTATAATTTTACCAATTATATTTGAGTTAATCTAAGATATTTCATCAAACTTGCAATCCAAATTATAAGATCAAAATAATTTAATAAAAAAATACAAAGCATGTTTAAAAAAAATATTAATTCATGTTTGTTTTTCAAATCCTCAACTTGGATTATTAAACTTGAAACATCACGAGTAGAAAAATTATAAAACTCAATTCTTGATCAATCAAATATTAAATAATAAAAATAAAAAAATAATTTTAAGTATACAAAAAATAAAAAATAGCAATTAAAATGGCAAGGATCAGAACTGAAATATAAAATATATTTTATATTTGATTGAAGCATAAAATTTAAAATAAAAGTTAATATAGAAAAAGAATCTGAAAAATTAAAAAACAAGAATTAAAATTGATATAAAAAAAATTGCATTGTCTGTGTTGTTTCTTTGTTTAGAAAACAAATCAAAAATCTTGTAATTGAATATGTATTTTGCATCAAAATTATAAATAATATTTATTTCATGAAAAATAAATGCTAACAATTCCCATGATTTATTTTTTATTAGGTTAATGAAACAAAAGAAAGGCTGGCACGTATGGTGGCACGAGTCTGCATGACCTCGACTTTACACTGAGTTGTCTGTGCATTTTTTTTAATCGTTATTTATCGATTTTTTTTAGGGCTAAAAATTCTACTATTTTTTTTTTCAACGTCTCATGATAATCTTCATTGACTCTCGTCTTTTATGGATGACGCTTGCTGTTTTAATTTCAAACTCCTATTTCTTCTCTAAATGTTTGTCTCTTGTTCAACATGATTATTCCCTTCCTTCTTTGAATATTTATTTGTTTTTTACATGATTTTCTCTTTTTTTCAGTCTCCTAATTGAATCAAATAATGGAAATATATTTTCATTATTCTCCACCCCTAAAAAATCGTAGCATATGATTGATTATTTGATTGCTATGATGATTATGGAAAGCAAGTCAATTATGAATTGTATTTCAAGGAATGAGCGTGGTTTTTTTTTAAAATTGAATGTGTTTTTTATTTTAAAAAATATTTTTTATTTTTTAAAAAATATTTTTGATACTAGAACATTAAAATAATATAAAAATATTAATTTAAAATAAATATAAAAAAATTAAATATTTTTAAAAACATTTCTAAAACTAGAAAACCAACAAGACTAGCTTAACTTCACGATAAAGGGAGGAGAAGAAGAACAAGTTCTCTACTCTTTTCATTTAAAAAGTAAATGAATAATTCATTGCATTATTCAAACATTTGAGAATTCATTTTAATAACACTAACCATATTTGGATTAAAGAAATTCCATTTCTTTGCCTTTTCGTGCTATGTTCTTGGAGAACTGATTGACTCTTGAGCTTTCTTTCTTCACTAGGAATGCAGCCTCAACCTTTGTAGATTGTTCATTGACAAAAACTCTAAACCCCGTGTAGTTTTATGAATTAAAAAGTATATTAATTAATTTGCCGTGGTCAAAGGTAATCAATAGTCAAAACGTTGGAACCAGAAGGAATGCAGTACTGTGACCTGCTGGGATACTTGAATCATAGCCTGTCACGCGCATCTATTCACACAGTAATCGATCAATCCATCACCGGTGTCTGTTCTTTCCTTTGAAGTGGCACGTGTGAATTTTAATCACGTTTTGCTACCAAAAAATCACAAGACTTGATTTGGAGATAGTTTACGAATTACTATGTTTATTTTATTTTATTTTTAAATTAGATTTTGATGTTATTACATTAAAATAATTTAAAAGCATTAAAAAAATTATTTTTAAAAATAATTATTTTTTAAAAATATAATTTTTAATATGTTTCCGGACAGATTTTTAATTCGACAATTTAACTGGATAATTTATTAATTTAGAATTTAGCTTGAGCTGAACAGTAATAAAACTCAAATGTTTTTTTAATGATATAATTTTATTTTTAAAGAAATTATTAAAATTAATTTCTCAAATCAGCAATTTAAAAACCCTCATTCGATCAACAATTCAAATATCAAGTGAAATCACAATGAAGTTCTATTATTAGTTTGGTTACCATGGATTATTTAGCTCTCTTTTTTTTTTTGCTTTCAATTATTTTCTGATTGCATTTTTATATGCCCATTTAGATGCTCACGTTGTCAAATCTTGTCAAGGAAGGAAAAATTCAATGACAATGAGCCAGAGTGGAAAATACGGAGAAACGTTATATCCAACCTCAGCCTCGGGGAAAACATTATTTTCATCCTTTTATTTACATTTTTCAACACTGATAGTCCATCTATTTTATAAAAAGACAATTTTGATCATATAATTCATTTTTTTCTTTTTTTCAATTGACAATTTCAAATATATATAAAAAAAATCATTGGTTAAAATATATTTTGATAGTAATAAAATATTAATCTCAATATAAACAGGTTTTATTTTATTAAGAAAGTTTTATTCTGGTTGTTTTTATTTATTTTTATCATAATTGGATTATGAATATTAAATAACTTGTTATTTTTTTCCCATAAAAAATATAATTGTTTGTCTTTATAGTAAACTTTTTTTTTTAAAGCCAAGTCTGGTTTAAAAGTCTATGCATGTTGGACCACTTGTTCCAAGCCATGCATTTGATAATTTTTTTTAAGTTCTTTACTTTTTTTTTACGTATATATATATATATATATCACTAAACTCAATAAAATATATAGCTAGAGTCATAAAATGGAAACGATGGAGAAAATGTTGGATGTTGCATATATAACTCCAACCAAGTTGTTTTTGGAGTGGATTAACTGTTAAATATAAAAAATAACTCTTCTCGAGGGCTTTGTTGATATTCATAGACTTCATAATGTTGTTGTTAGCCATCACCACCGCCTCGTATTCATCATGGCCAAGCACTTGCCTCGATGATTGGGTACAGGTTGCCTGTTTTAGCTATATTTATTTTCAGGGTTGATATATTTAATTTTTTTAATACAAATAAAAAAAATAAAAAGAAACAAATCGATAATCTAAGTTATAGGCTGCAAAATCCAAGCTGATATAATATATTATCATGTAAATTATATTTTTAAAGATATATATTAAACTTTCTTTATTTGTTTTATTTTATACCGGTCATTACAGCATCTTCAATTATTTTTTTAAGATCCAAAATACATNTGATATAATTTTATTAAAAAAAAAATTATTAAAATTAATTTCTCAAATCAGCAATTTAAAAACCCTCATTCGATCAACAATTCAAATATCAAGTGAAATCACAATGAAGTTCTATTATTAGTTTGGTTACCATAGATTATTTAGCTCTTTTTTTTTTTTGCTTTCAATTATTTTCTGATTGCATTTTTATATGCCCATTTAGATGCTCACGTTGTCAAATCTTGTTAAGGAAGGAAAAATTCAATGACAATGAGCCAGAGTGGAAAATACGGAGAAACGTTATATCCAACCTCAGCCCCGGGGAAAACATTATTTTCATCCTTTTATTTACATTTTTCAACACTGATAGTCCATCTATTTTATAAAAAGACAATTTTGATCATATAATTCATTTTTTTCTTTTTTTCAATTGACAATTTCAAATATATATAAAAAAAATCATTGGTTAAAATATATTTTGATAGTAATAAAATATTAATCTCAATATAAACAGGTTTTATTTTATTAAGAAAGTTTTATTCTGGTTGTTTTTATTTATTTTTATCATAATTGGATTATGAATATTAAATAACTTGTTATTTTTTTCCCATAAAAAATATAATTGTTTGTCTTTATAGTAAACTTTTTTTTTAAAGCCAAGTCTGGTTTAAAAGTCTATGCATGTTGGACCACTTGTTCCAAGCCATGCATTTGATAAATTTTTTTTAAGTTCTATATTTTTTTTTTACATATATATATATATCACTAAACTCAATAAAATATATAGCTAGAGTCATAAAATGGAAATGATGGAGAAAATGTTGGATGTTGCATATATAACTCCAACCAAGTTGTTTTTGGAGTGGATTAACTCTTAAATATAAAAAATAACTCTTTTTGAGGGCTTTGTTGATATTCATAGACTTCATAGTGTTGTTGTTAGCCATCACCATCACCTCGTATTCATCATGGCCAAGCACTTGCCTCGATGATTGGGTATAGGTTGCCTGTTTTAGCTATATTTATTTTTAGGGTTGATATATTTAATTTTTTTAATACAAATAAAAAAAATAAAAAGAAACAAATCGATAATCCAAGTTATAGGCTGCAAAATTCAAACTGATATAATATATTATCATGTAAATTATATTTTTAAAGATATATATTAAACTTTCTTTATTTGTTTTATTTTATACCGGTCATTACAGCATCTTCAATTATTTTTTTAAGATCCAAAATACATTATTACCGCACGTCCAACTTTTATTTGAATCTGCGTGTTTTTGTTTTTTATTTCATCTAAAACTTTTCTTTTCATTGGATTTTATTTTTTGTGCTCGAAATATTTTTTTATCTAACCCACATGCAGCGGGAAAATAGATATTTACCATGCCAAAAAGTTCGTCAAATCACGCTTTGCGAAAATCTCTCTCTCTCTCTTAATATAAAAGTTTTTGAAGCATTTTTTTACTGTGTAAAAGCCGTAATATTCCCTCCAAGAGGTTAAAAAATATTTGTTTCGTGAAACGCAGGGTTAAAAAATCAATATTCCTCGCATATTCTCAGTTAATGCTGCGCACAGTATAGTTGCTTCTCATCACGTCTCCATCAAGCTTTAATAAAACGGTAGCTGGAGATTATATAAAATCCATTTACCATTTTTTTGGGTAATATTCGTTGATTCATCACTTGAACCAACCATATAAAAGCATAGCATATGCAATTCATATGACTTAATTAATTCCCATTGAAAAAAAGATTGTTTTAAGAAGAAACCCCGCCGACATGTTTAATTGGATGTGAATGGTCAGCACTGAATAGCTGCATTTCAAATAAAATTGAATAAAATTTTAATTTTTAGTTGCTTAAAATTATATATTAATTTTTTGACGCACTAGTATACAAAATAATTTAAAAATAATAAAATATTATTTTAATATATTTTTAAATAAAAATGTTTTAAAATTTAATTATTACACGAGAAGACATCGGAAGATTGGAGGGACTTGAAGAAAATTCAAAAGTTTCTGTCATCTCAATTTAATCCTTGGACAGTACAGCACTACATGCAAAAAAATGTAAATGGCTCTAACTCAATCTAGGTGGTTGGGACTCCTTTGCAGGTTATTATTTATCTAGAACAAGTGCACGCAGGTCTCCTTGCCAGTCAATTTTAAAGCATGTCAGGTGGATTTCCTTTTGGAATTCTTTTTTAACGTTGGATTATGTATTATTTGTCTTGTTAATCCATATTGAATTGCTGGCATTTGCTTTGCTAGACATTAATTGGTCTATTTATTCTTCCAAATAAATTTACATGTTGTTTATACTTGAGTGTATTTTTAAAATGTATTTAGTTTCAGAAAACATTAAATTTATATTTTTTAGTGTTTTTTAAAGATTTTAATGCGTTGATATAAAAAATTAAAAAAATTAAATATATTTTCAAATGATTTTTTTTTTAAATATCATACACCACGGTAATAAAAACAAGGTATTATAGAGTTCAAGTCATTGTATTCAAAATTAAAACCTAAAATTAATATACATACAGGATATCTCAGGTCACCTTGCATATACTAGACTAGATCTCTACACTCCAAACAAGACTTACAGAACAAGACCTTTACCCAACGATCCGTGGGGAAAACTATACAGGAAGCATAACTCTTGATATTCGTTTATTTTACCAACTGAGCCACCCCAATAGTTAAGAGAAGAAGTTCTCTCTTTATTTTTCCCTGAATTTGAATACTTGTTCTTTCATGGAATTATAAAAAAAATAAATTAAAACATCCTCGGTTTAGAATATTTTTAAAAATTAAACCAAGTTTTATTTGATTTCCCTGTCATGGCAACCATGTTTTACCTTATTAACTCCTGTCTAGTTCGACATGAAATTCGGTCCCATCTAGTAACAAGGCAATGAATACACGGCCTTCCTAACCGGAAACAAGATCCAGGGAGTCAAGATTGTCTCAGATCAATCAAATCATCGAATCGAATGGATTATCCCAACGCTTGTGAAGATAGGAACGCTGTTTTGACGGTGGATCTCAAGTAGAAGTTTCCATGAAACACAGACACACATGTGGTACTCAAGGTTCTTACAGATCCATCCCTATCTCCTAAAAAAACACTAAAAAAAAAAAAAACACAGGAAGAGCTTGTTGCCAGGAGTGCGTGAATACTTGCGACAACGCACATTTACTCGACACCCTCTTAAAGATAGCCATTATAAAGCCAGTCCTGACATAGGGAACTTCAAATTTGCTGGCTGGAGTTAACTGAGCTTGCTTAAAATCTGACGCTTTTATGATCTCAGACCTTCCACTGGGCAAGGAGTAATGTGGCTGTAGCCCGTGGGACATGCCCATCTGCCCCAGCAAAGAAAGGCTCTCCGTGGTTTGAGGCTCGTCTCCCACCTTATCTACCTCGAAATGGTTCGATGACCACTGAACCTGGCATGATGTGTAAAATAACTATTTTAATCTAATAATTTATTATTTTAATTTAATAATTTAAAGGTATGGTTATGTAATATAATTTATATTATTTTTTAATATATATTTTTTTATGTTTAATTTTTATCAAATAAATAAAAATAATAAAATTTAAATTTGTAACCGCTTGATTATGAATATTTTGATATTATATTAAATAATCATCTCTGTTGGGAAAACTCGGAACAACCGGATACCAATTTACCCGGATCAATTCAGCGGAATACAATTACAATTCACAAGTCCTAATTCTTTCCCTCTTTGTGCAGTAAAACAGAATCAAATAATGATGAAAAATAATGCAAAAATCACAAAATCAACACCAAGATTTTTAACGTGGAAAACCCGATATGGGAAAAACCACGGGATTGTAGTCCACCTAAAAACTTCCACTATCAACAAATAATGGGTTCACAATCATTCTTCCTCAGATTCAACTAAGGGATACAACATATATATCATCAAGAACAACTTATTCTTGGATTACAACAAGATTGAAGGAGAATTATTTGAGAAAAACTCACAAAACTGACAGCCCCGTTTTCTGTCAAAACGGCCTGCTTCCACACCACCAATATTTGATCCAACCGTCCAGAATGAAGATAAATGTGTCTAGAAGCTGCTGTCAAAATCTCAGCCCGATCCAACGGTGAACGAGCTGGAAATCAAAGAAAGAATGCAGGTTGCTCTGCTGCCTTTTCTTCTCTTTTTCTCTCTTGATTTTCTTCTCCTCTCTTCTCTTTTCAAATATGTTGCTACAGTACCCGAACCACACTAATATTAACACCAAGAGACAGCCATCACATGACATTTAATGTGATGGTCCCACCATCACATGGTGTGGGACCATACACAACAATCTCAACTAAGTTATTAGATAAGTTTGTAAAATATAATTTATATTGTTTTTTAATATACCATTTTAAATGAAAGTTTTTCAAACTTAAAACTTGTATGTATTTACATTATATTATGCTTGATTTTTATCTAATAATTAGAGATGATGAGATTCAACTTGCAATTACTTGGTTATCAAAATTCTAATATTATAATAAAAAATTATTTTAATATAATAATTTAAATTATTAAATAAAATTTTAAAATATAATTTGTATTATTTTTTAACTATTAATTATTAAGCTGGTTTACTTTGAAGAGCATTTAGCCGCCATGATAGTCGCCCATAAGCAAACATATATGTATATTGAAAACTATGTTTTCCTCTTCCCTGTAAAAGTTACGATTTGTAAATAATTTATAAGACGACCCTTTTNAGCAAACATATATATATATTGAAAACTATGTTTTTCTCTTCCCTGTAAAAGTTACGATTTGTAAATAATTTATAAGACGACCCTTTTGTTTATTAATAATGGATTGTATTTTAGAGATCACGCACAGAATATACATAGTCGAAGGGACAGAACCCATAGCCCAGGAGTAGACCCAAAGTCAGTTGACCCATCAAGGAACTAGCCCACTTTTAAAGCTTCGCGTCTGGGCACATCAATAATGGAAGGTGCCAAACTTGGATCCAGACGTCCCTGGCCTGAAGGACAGGGACCACGTAGCGTGCATAGCCTCCACCTGGTGCAGAAAGAATAGTCAAGGTGATTGCGGTCTGAGAGGGGATGTCTCCAACTAACACCCATGAGCATCACCATGGGTGGACCTGCCACAAATAGAGTTAGGGAATGGCCCTTGAGCGCTTAACGACCAGGCTCACAGGAGCACTTTCCTCGAGTATAGATGCTCAAGAAGGTGAGACACTTCCCTTGATACTTGTTATCAAATTGCACATCAGAAAAATTACTTTCTTTTGCAAGTTGGGACTAGATCCTGATCACTTCTGGTTTTTTTTTTTTGATTTACGTGGGGTGTCCGGGCCAGCTTACGCGCACCATAACTAATTCTCATGGCCCACTGAATACCCTGCAAACCCAGTAGGCATGTAAGGCACCGCGAGGGTGACAGGCGTGCACGCCAGGGCTCGAACCCAGGTGTAGTGGAAGGAGACAAGCCCCTTCCACCGCTAGACCAAGCCCTAGAATGCGATCACTCCTGGTTTTTAAAGTCTATGCTTGTGGCCTGGGGCCTGGCACCAGACCCATCGCTTTTCCCAATCCAAAAGAATTCAGGACATATGAATAGCGACTCGTTATTGGTGTTCTCAAACTCCTGACCCGCCACGAGACTATATTAATCATAAGTTATTAATGAGTTGACCTCCGGGTAAGAAAAACTAAAAAATTGATTGAATTAAAAAAATTAAATTTAAAAAAAAATAATATAGATTTTTGTTTTTAATATAATATAAAATAACCTAACTATAACAAATTCGAATTAAATAGATTTTAAATCTGTTGATAGAATTTTAATTTTTAATATAAAATAACAAAACTAAATAGAAACAGTCAGTTTTAATTGATTCTAGTTTGGTTTGGTTTTGTTTTATTTTTATTTTTATTTTATAAGATTTTAGTTTTGTTTTTTTTATAAATAAAAACTGAATTAAATAAAAAATAATTACCCTTAATCTCCATCAAATAGTTTTTATTTTAACTTTTTAAAAGAAAACCGTCTAAATTTTTTTTATAAATAATGCTATTTAAAAAAATAAATTGAGTTTTATTTAAGTGCAGATTAGATAATTAAAGTTGACTAAATCGTATACATGATGCATATATAATTTCGAAGAAAAACTAGATTGGTACATGTTTGGATTGATAAGTAAACTTTGAAATTGACTTTTAAATTAATAATAAAGAAATACATGAATACAAAAAACATAAACACGAAATTATTCGTGTTTTGTTGTAGTTATGTAATTGTTCCTTAACGAGAAAAAACCTCCGTCCTAACTTGATATTGTAAAAGCTTATCAAAACTTAACCCAAAACGCACACATAATCATCCATTAAATATGATTTATTTACCAAACCAGCCCCGAGGAGTAGCATTAACATTTTGTTTTGATCTCTAAGAAATAATTTAACTCGTCCCTTCCTTCATTTCTGGCTAGTTTGTTTTTGCTCTCACCTACCCTCGCTAGCTTGGTTGGAGAAAAAAGTTTCCTTCCTTTTCTTTTCTTTTTAATTTACTAAATTTAAATTTTAAAATCAAAACTCAATATAATTTATTCATCTGATATGCAATACCTATCCTTTTACTTTTTTTTTTGGCCGAATATTAAATAATATATACTTATATAAATATCTTGATAGATATAATATTAACATCAAAATCTCTTGCTTGACAGGTAATAAGTATGGTATAAATACCAACAAAAAAAAAAAAACCTGATTAATCTATCCCTAATTTCAATAAATCCAACTGGGCCGGCTGGTCTCCATCAATCACCAGGCTCTAAACATGGGCCCACAAAAATCATTAAAGCCCATTTTAAACCCGCCCAAATTGCATCACCTTCTCTGTTACTTCACCAATTCTAAAACCCTAAACCCTCAAAACCCTCAAAATTTAGAAACCACCACAAACACCACCCTTACAAGCTCGAAACCGGCAACCATGAAACATAAAAAACCAGAACCCGTACCTGAAACCCAATTGAAAAACGACACAGAAATCTGCCAACAACTACTCTCCCGATACTCCACCTCTACAGCACCGCAGCACCGCCACCTCTTGGCAACTGCCGCCGCACTCCGTTCCATCCTTACCGCCGAATCACTTCCTTTAACTCCCTCGGCTTACTTCTCTGCCGCAATCAACAATCTCTCTGATTCGAAAACTCTAGATTCCACGGCAATTGCGGCGTTACTTTCGTTTGTTTCGATTGTGGTGCCCTTGATTGAAGAGAAGGGGATTAAGGATGCGAAGGTGAAGGAGGCGGTGGCGGTGTTAGTGGAAGTTGCGGTGGAGAGAGGAGTGGGAGTGGGGAGTTTGGGCTGTGTGGTGAAGTGCTTGGGGGTTATGATTTTAGGGTTTTGTGATTTGGAGAAGTGGGATTCTGTGAAAGCAGGGTTTGAAAGTTTGATTAAATTCTCCGTTGATAAGAGACCAAAGGTTGTGCCTTTTTTCTTAATCGTCAAGTAATTCAGTGATTAATGATTATTAAAGTTTCTATTTTTATAAGACTGATTTGATTTCCAGTTTGAATCTTTGTTTTTTTTAAGCTGAAAATGAAGTAATTCTTTGTCTTTGATATATTTGGCTCTTGCTTAGGTTAATTTTGTGCTGTTCCTTGAGAAAGTTGAGATTTTTATCAAAGCTAATATACTGTTGTCACGGGGATAAATGCAGGGAAGTTGATGAGTTTAGGATTTTGACTTTCATTGTTTCAGGTGAGGAGGAGTGCACAAGAATGTCTTGAGAAGGTTTTCAAGTCTTTTAGATCTTCTTCTGTTGTTAAGGAAGCCAGCAAATTGGTCTTTTCGTTGTTCAAAAATTACATGCCTGTAGCGCTTACATTGAGTGAGTCAAGGATTTTTGACGAGTCTAAAGAAGAAACATTATCAAAGCTGGAACATCTAGAGGTCATTCATATGCTAAATCTTCTGAAGGTTACCGTTCCATATCTCTCGGTTAAAATCAGTTCAAAAGTTTTGCCAGAACTAGTTAAGCTTTTGAGGTCTGATTTCTCAGTGCTAACGAGGCAGATTTTTCAAAATATTGAAGCATTTTTTGTGAGTTCAAGTGATGAAGTGATTGGTCCACATCAGGAGAACATTATAGATTCTCTTTCTGGGTATTTATCTCTGGGACAAAAGAATCCTGTGGACACTGTATTGTCTGCCGCCACCCTGCTAAGAACTATTTTAGATAAACTTCGAGCTGGAGGATCAAGCTCTTGGATGAGTAATGGACATAAAATTTTTGGTTCTACAGCAGGTTTGCTTCTTGATATGTTTATTGATCTCTGTTAACAGTGCTAGTATTTTTCTTCTTTGTTATTGTTGCGGACATGTTGATTGCATACTATTAGGTCCCCTGACACATGTCTATACTGATTCAGGTCTTTTGACTGATGAGGCTACTGCATCACAGGCTTCAGATATAATGAAGGAGTTGATCAACCACTATATAGATCCAAAAGAAGTTGTGATTAATGAAAGTCAATCACTTGATGATTCAAGTCAAGAGAGTGAAGAAGCAAATATGATAAAATTAACATGCGCTGTCGTGGAGAATATTCTGAATTCATGTGATGGAATTCCGAATGAACACCTTTTGGCAGTCATATCTGTTTTGTTCAAGAAGCTTGGTACATGGAATTTGTTGTTCTTCTGCCATTTTAGCACAATTATATTTCTTGATTTTACTCATAATACTGTTGCTTGCTTCAAACTATTTTATGGTATCCAAATCTCTATCCTTGACAAATTTTTAAACTAGCATAACTTTAGAGGCCATATTGCCAGCTAAATTTTAAAAGAATAGCGAACTTTCGTAGTTCTCCTCCGAACAAAATGCAATGTTTTTGCCTACATGTTTAATATTGTGCTTGTCATTGTCTCAGAATTATATGTTTACTTGCATTGTTTCTATGCATGATTATGTTTAATCTAATAAATGGGTAGAGCTCCTGCTCATCAACTTTGCTTTTATATTACAGGAGATATATCGCATATCTTCATGAAGAACATCATCCTCAAGCTTGCAGACTTGATGAATGATGTTGGTTGTGATAAAACAGACACAAATCATGTAAGCGCTCAACTTTGCTTTTATATTACAGGAGATATATCGCATATCTTCATGAAGAACATCATCCTTAAGCTTGCAGACTTGATGAATGATGTTGGTTGTGATAAAACAGACACAAATCATTTAAGCGCTCATGGATGTTCTTGCAACTGTCCCAATGTTGATGGATTGGCGGTGTCAAGTGACCTCTTAAATTTTTATTTCATCTTCTTTTGGTTGTACTATTTCTTCAGCCAGTGACACAAATTTTTGGGGCTGTCAATCTGCCAATTTTGATCCATGGTTGAAATGATTTTATGTTAGCATTAATGGTACAATGTTATTTTTTTTTGGCCCTTAGTGATGGGTGTGAAGCTATGCAACAGCTATATTCACCTTTTGAGCAGTCCTAAGAAACCACTATCTTTTGAGCTGTCAATTTGCCCATTGCCTGTTGCATCTCTCTAAGAGATTTGACATGAGCATTGTATGTTCAAGTCGTATCTCATGAGATGTTTCCAAGGAAATGTAACAAGATCATCATTTCTGTATATCTTTTATTGTTGTAAACTCACTCCTCAATTCAGATGTGCTCGTTTCGTTTTAGTTGATAGTGTATAATTTCTTTAAATGACATCTACTGAATTGATGGCTGCCCTTTTTGTTACAATTCCAGCTTCAAAATTGCATGGGATCCGCAGTGGTTGCCATTGGTCCGGAGAAGTTGCTTATGCTCCTACCTATCTCCATTGATCCTGACAATTTTACATGTTCAAATATCTGGTTGGTACCCATATTGAAAGACCATGTTGTTGGAGCTTCGCTAGGGTATTATATGGAGCACATCGTGCCTCTTGCAAAATCCTTTAAGCAAGCTGGTCAGAAAGGTATGCCCTAAAAGCTTTAAGTAAATGAAAAGTTTCTCCATTCTGGCTAATTTTATAATGATGAACTCTAATGGGTGGCAGAAGTTAGGCAGTTTCAAATGACCATATTGCCCTTATTTATGATGTAGAGCTCTTGGTTTGATGATGAAGATTTGTATTATTGGACCTTTGTGTTTTGCTGAACCTAAACTGATGTCTGCAGCCTGCAATAGAAACTATCCAGATTGATACATTAACTAGTCAGTGGTCACACAACTATAGCTGACAGCTGTCTGATTTACTGATCACCTGTGGGGCTGTACTGGCTCATAAACATTTTTTAATATAATGCAACCGAGAGTTGTTCTTTTATCTGTCATAGCTCATCTTCATGATTTTCATTCAACAACGATTTGTTATGCTGTGAACATATCAACTTCTGGAATATATATATATATATATTTTTATTTATATTCCCCTTTCCCCTTTTTTGGTCCAGTTAGAAAATCAGTAATTGGTCAAGATCTGCAGGCTCATGCTCATGGCCTCTGGGGACTGCTTCCTGCCTTTTGTCGGTATCCTGTTGATACTCACAAAAAGTTTGGAGCTTTGGCTGAACTTATGATTACTTCTCTTAAGAAGTACTCCTTCATGCATCAGAATATCGCTGTTGCCTTACAGGTGACCTCTCTTTTCCCTTTATAGGTGTTAAGAGCTAATTATCTTCTTTCTTCTTTAGGCCTGGTGTTTTTCATTGGGATGCATTATTTAATTGTTTTTTTCTTTTATATTTGATTTTTTTTATTTATTTCTTTGGTTTTGGATAGGTTCTCGTGAATCAAAACAGAAGTGTGATGTTGTCTAAAAGTGATGGTGTTGCCTCAAATGACAACGCAGTAAAAGATTCTGTTTTAGAGTGCCAAAATGTAGCCACTTATTCCAAAAAAACTGCAACCAAAAACATCAAAGCTTTGGCATCATGTTCTTCAAAGTTGCTTCATGCTCTAGCTGACTTATTTGTTGATTCACAGTCTGGGAAGCCCTCGTATATAAAGGTTTCTTCCATATTTAGTTTTTCTTCACCTTAATTTTTGTTTTCACATGTTTGATAGATGAATTCTTGCTGTATTTTCTCTAAGTTGAAAGTTTCTTTCTTGGGATACAGAATTGACTTGACATTGATATCCTGCTCCCCCTTTTCCTACTATGCATTTTTTTTACTCTAGTTTACGAATTATCTCTGTTTCCTCTTTTCTATAGCGTCTGTTTTTTGGCTTTCATCTTCTCTATCAATAGTGTTGGGCTGGGTGATGCCTATACAAAGTGCATCCTAGAAATTTACCAATTAGATTTGGATTGGCTTGCCTGGCTTTGTGACCTGCCATGGTCACCACTGCCCCTGATTTAAGGTGGAGTGGTTCGATATTCATTTTGCTTGAGCATTTTAAGTAAGTGTTGGTGCTCTTGTAAGTTAATTGGAGCTACTGGCATGGTTTTCTTGTCATACTAGCAGAAGATTGTACATATATAAATCATTGTTGTGTCTATAATCTTGATGCTCACACCTCATAGACTGTAACCTTCTTTGAAAGTTTCTGGGCTCATATGATTCAGTCCCTAGGTAAGTAGGATAGCTTTTGACATATTCCATAATCTCTGCATCTCTCTAAGTTGGTAACATTGAGTTTAGCCTTTTCAGTAGTGTTTCTTAGTTGTGAAATTATAATTATGCTAATGTATACTCATGCCATTACCTTTTTGATACCAGTCAATTTCATGAGATATCACATATTCACTGGCAGTATTTTCTCAGGATGCTATTTCATGCTTGGCTTCTATCAGCAATTCTTCTGTCACCCAGAAAGTTTTCATGTCACTGCTTAAGAGGTTTCGGTTTGTAACTGGTGAAGGTGAATTTCAACAGCCAAAGAGTGATGGTGATGAATTGATTGAGGAAGAAGTACACAACTTGAATGTACAAGAGAAAGATGTACATAGGTAAACTGGAAAGTTAATGTCCTGCTTTAATATCAAACCAACCCACAACATCTAATGCTAGCTCATGAAAAAGATTTTAAAAGAAAAGAATAGAAAAGAAGAAATTGAGTTAAGTATGTGAAAGGAATTAATGAACTGGGTTCTCCCTGTCTTCTCCAAATTGCTGTATTTGCCTGCTTCGAAAATGTAACTTAAGTTTTTGGTCTTCTCCCTGACTCCTCTGAAATCTTGAAAATTGACAAGTCCAGTAAATGTACAGGTGTGTGATGATGGAGCTTGCATCTTCTCTCGTTGTTGGAGCCAAAACAGATTTCATTGATCTGATATATAACTTTGTTGTCTTCATCTTTCAGGTGACCTTTCCAACCTGAACACCTGACAACCTTCCCTATATTGATGTTCTTTTTTGTTTGTGGCCAAATAATTCTGGTCTAAAAATTCTTTTATGAATCTTTGACATTTAGGCTACTGATGTAACTGGTCATTGTGAAGCATACCACACTCTGAGCAGAATTTTACAGGTTTGGATTTGCATCTTGGCATACTTAAATTATCATCTACAGAAGCTACTGCTTTGCAGACTTAGTAACTTTTCTTTTTTATTTTCTGGTGCAGGAACATGCATGGTTTTGTTCTTCTCGGTTTTTGGAGCTGATTGACTTATTACTTGGCCTGAAATCTCCTGCTGATGTTGCAACTCTTAAAAATCGATTTGCTTGTTTCCATATTCTCATAGTTCATGCATTAGAGGTCAAGATCTCTTTTCCTACTTGTCTTCTTTTAGTTTGTCATATCTTCTTCTATTTTTATCTCTGTATTTCCAAATCTTCCATTTTTTTCTCTGTAAATGGCATTATTGAATATCTCAACTCCAAAAATTGAGCTGATTTAGAAAAGAGAATAGAATTTAATTATGAAGTGGCATGTGAGTAACATCCCTCTCAATGAGCTCAATTTACATAAATTGATAGATGAAATGATACTTCCCGGGCTGCTTGTTTGCTTATCTTTTTTCTCATTGATGCAAATTACAACATGATAATTCCAGATAAAATCATTAAGTCATCATTTTCTTGTCAGGGCAGGATGAAAGAAGAGTTAAAAAGGCAATGTCTTGACTGTATAAGGAAGAGAAATAGTTTACTAGGTGTTAAACACTTGAATGCCTACATTTTGAACTATGTTTCTCGGGGACTGTTGCTTGTTACATGTAAGCCATGAAAGTTTTTTCTTTGGAAAATAGCAATTGTATGGAAAAAACAATACAAAGCAGAAATCACAAGATGAATGTAAGTAAATAAGAAGACACTGACAATTTATGTTTCTAGCTGAAGAGCCTACATTTGAGAAGAGTTAAAAGTCAATGTCTTGACTGGATAAGGAAGAGAAATATTTTACCTAATTGTTGGTGTTAAACACTTGAATGCCTGCATTGTGAACCATGTTTCTTGGGGACCCTTGCATGTTACATGTTAGCCATGGAAGTTTTTTCTTTGGAAAATAGCAATAGAAATTGGAAAAAATTAGACAAAGCAGAAATCACAAGATGAATGTAAGTAAATAAGAAGACACTGACAATTTATGTTTCTAGCTGAAGTGCCTGCATTTGTGGAGGGGGTCCATTCACTATCCACTGAAGCAAGGCATTGCAATGTCCCCACCTCTCCTTTTTCACCTCCAACCCCTATTTTTCTTGCTTCACTGTCTTTCTTTCACACAGTGAAGGGCACCTGATGGGAAAGTGTCCATTATACAAGACGCCTTAATTATTAAATTTATTTGTATGCCTAAATTTATGTGTCAAACAAATTATTGAGAAAAGATGATTGAGAATTTCTAGAATTTGGCCTGAAGAGTCTATACCATCATGCATTAGTGGTTGCTTTAAATCTAATATGCATGATCTAATGAAGTGCTGTTTTTTTTGGCCTTTTTCTCTTGAAGTTTCTCTTATTATGTTTATATCATGGACACTCTGGCAACTTTGGTTGGTTTAGCTAATTCACTGTCTTTGGAGGCAGATGTGATACTATTGTCATCCCTCATAAATTAAATGGAATCTGAAATTCCATTAATTTCTTTAATATGTCTTTTGCAGATGAACTCAGAGGAGAAAAATACAAAGGCTTTTCTTATGCTTAATGAGATCATACTCATCTTGAAGGATGTACGTACTTTGCTTCTTCTTTTTTATTGTTTTGTAGTCCTGATTTCCATTTTTCAGTTAGGAATCAGAGGTAAATGAACTCTTGAGTTACTGTATCTGCTCTCTGTGTGTGTTATTAGCTTGCCAAAGCTTGTTAAGGAAATTTCTCTCTCTCTCTGCTCTTGATATATTTCATGTCTTGTTCTTTTTTACAAGTAAACATGGTTAATGTGTCAAACAAAAAAGGCACATGTAGTATAGTTTTCTCTCTCTGTTTTCTTTATGTTAGTTTAAAATTCTTGGATGACTTTGCTAATGAACTTTAAATAACATAAAATTATCTAACTATATATTGCACTACTTACCGCTGTTATCAGTTTATAGTCATTGAAAAAACAGTTAGGTTATGTTTTGTTCTATATTTTAAATTGGCATCCATTTCTTGTTAAATAAAATTCAAGAAGTGGTCTTTTTTTCCCCTTGTTATTCTATACTATTGCCATTGTATCAATGCATTTGATATTCAGCTTGAATTATCAAAGTGAGGACACTTGTGGTTGAGAGCTAATTGAATGCATCTATTCTGTAACATGTAGGCAAGGGAAGAAGCTAGGAAAGTGGCTTATGATACACTCCTTTTTATAAGTTCCTCCTTGTGCAACTCATCTTGTGCCACTTCCAGAGAAGCTTATCAAAGACTGATCAACATGGTTAGTGTGTCACCTGTTCTACTTTAGTATTTGTTAACGTGAAGCTTCATTTGTTGAAGGCTTTTGAATATGCTTACCATCTCTTTAGTTCATTGTTTTTCCCAGCATGAATGGCTAATATCCTGGCTGTCTATCCCTCTGCCTCCAGTTGTTTGTCTATGTTAGAAAGTCAACCTTTTAAGTGGACATTATCAATGGATTCAGGTGATCAATGTGATGCCATCATTACTGCTGCAATTAAAAATGATAGTTTTGGGTGTTTAGATAACTTGTTTGCCTTCTAGATTTGTGGTGTAGAACTTCCTTAGGTTTTGTGTGTGGACTTCCAATTAGACAAATATTTTGGGGATCCAATAAAGGGTAGATGGACGAATTACTTTGCGGGCAGGGAGCACCTTATTTAGAAATTTTAGATTGTACACTGAATTGTTGCTGATATGCTGTTTTGGTCTTTTGGTTGTGGTCCAGTGATGAAAAATCTTGAATTTGACCGTTGTCATGTTGCCATTAATAACTTAACAAGTGTCATAGATGCTCTCTGATGAAGTCATACACTGCTCAGATAACAGGTTATCTCTCTGGTTCGTCTCCCTACATCACAAGTGGAGCAGTATCTGCACTGTCTGTACTAGTATATAATGATACAGAAATCTGTCTTAAAGTGCCCGATCTTGTTCCCTCTCTCTTATCATTGCTGCAAAACAAAGCTTTGGAAGTCATAAAAGTAAGTATTTACTAGCTCTCTATCCAGATTTTTATTAATTTTTTAAGATTTCAGCAGTGTCTAAATAATTGGTAAATATTAAACAGGCTGTTTTGGGCTTCACAAAAGTATTAGTATCTTGCTTGCAAGCAAAAGACCTGCAGAATTTTCTATCTGACATCATCATTGGAGTTCTTCCCTGGTCTTCTGTCTCTAGAAACCATTTCAGATCAAAGGCATGTAACTCTGTCATTATGCTCTTATTGGTGTTCTTTGCACATTCCGAATAATTACGTGTTGATGTGACTCTGATTATTGATTGTCTGTTCTGAAAGGTCTTCTTACATGAATGAGTTTCGACAGGTTACAGTCATATTGGAGATTATGATACGGAAGTGTGGTTCTTCTGCAGTTGAGTTAGATATCCCAGAGAAACATAAGAGTTTTTTCAAGACTGTTTTGCAGGTTGTTTTTCTTTTCTGAAAACGTTGCCTTCACAATTTTGTTTTATTTTAATTTCTTGAAAGATTTTAATTGAGCTTAGATTCAGACCCCACATGTCAGCTTGTGCTGGCCAGATTGAAAATTGCTATAATTATGTAAATTGTCTCGTGAGCATTCAGACTAGTGGCAGGGACAGAGCAAGACTTTTGGCTCTCTGAGTCACCAACTGCTGTTTCAGTATGTAAATGATAGTCAGTGAATTAGACCATTAATATCCTGTTGCGAAATGCATCAATCTTTTAACTTTCCTTATTAAGGTAACATTTATGTGGGGACCATTTTCCCGTCTAGAGCCCTTGTGTCCTTTATATGGTCTCAAAATTTTGTTCTAGTGTTTTCAAACTATTCATTCATTTAATGATAAAGTAATCAATAAAGTTCATTCTTACACTAATTCCATGTACATGTCATCATCTCCCGTATTATAGCATGATTTTAACTATCTAGAATATCTAATCCAATGTGCTTCATGCTGCTGAAATTTTTGTTTAATTTTAAATAAAGCATATTGCTTCTTTCCAACATCCATCCTTTGCAGAATCGCCATCATAAGTCAACTTCCAAGGAAGCTGGCAAAAATGAAACAGAAAAAACGCCTGCAGATATATCACCTAAGAGGTTTGATAAATCTCCTGTTCCTTTTGGTTTAATAGTTGTTATTTCTCTTTGCTTGATTGCTGTCTGCAAGAGCCATCTCTCCCTAGTTGCTTCTCGCATTCAAATCCCTGTTGACTATGCTGCTGCATCAGGGTGGGGAAGCCAAAGAACAAGGAATCGGGTTCTGTACCTGAGAGAACTGGTTCAGTGCATCCCGGGAAGAGAAAGAGGGAGAAGAAACACAATGAGAACCCGCCCACCTCAAGCAAGCCTGGTATATCAACTGGTGATGGTGGTGGACGTGAGGGGGCTAAAAGAGCAAGGCACTTTGAGCATGAAAAATCAATCAAGGTTCGGTCAGAGGATGGTTGGAAGAAGAGGAATTTTAACAAAGAGCAAACTGGTGATGGGAAAAGAAAGATGGAGCATAGGGACACGAACAAGAAAGGCAAAGCGTCATTTCGTGGACCTAGTTCTGCTTCCAAATTACACAAACCCCAGAAAGCATGGAAGAAACAGAAACTCAACAACTGAGCGGCACCCGATTCCATTTACACAAACTAGAGAAACTTGTGAGGCAACAGAAAATCAGCCTCTGGTGATGCCCATGGAGTCAGAATCACCCATGCTTGTTGCCCCGAATAGATATTGACAGTTGTCGAAGTTTCTCCTTGGGCTGCTACTTAGCCAGCGACAGTCATTTATCGAGAGCTGGCTATTGGCAAGCCATATCATTGTCCAAGGTTCGGTCTTTTTAGCTGAACCATGGACGTAAAACTTATATAGCTACTGTGCGTCCAATATAGCAAGATGGGTCGGATCCTTGAATTCTACCGATGAGGAGCTTTTGTAACTTCCTTCTTTTGAAGGCATAGAAAAGAGAAGGTACTGTTGGAGAACACCCAACGCTTTTGCTCTTTGGTTTCATTTTGTATTTGTTATACACTAGTCATCACAGTGACAACCATTTGGATGGAGTACCTATTTACAAATTTTGATGTATGTCATATTCTCTTTTGCTAATAACGTGTTAAACACTATTATGTTCACTTTCAAACTGGGAACTTTCCATGACTTGTTTAATATTTTTTTAACCACTCCATATGTGGAAAAGTTAGTACTTTGAGGGGTTTTTTTTAATATATATTTTTAGATTATTTTAATAAGTTGGTATTAAAAATAAAAAAATGTTATTTTAATATATTTTTAATAAAAAATGCTTTAAAAAATATTTTTTGTCACATCTCTAAAAAGGCTCATATGTTATTAAATTTGAAATGGCTAGTGAATTCAGCATCAAATTTCAATTCAATTAAAACAATTGCATCTCGATCATGTTACAGATTTTAAACCAAGTTATTGTTGTAGCTAAGTGTAATAACTTTGATAGAGATAACGTAAAGAAAGTAATAAATGTTTATTCTCAGATAATTTTGTTTTACGAGGGCCAAAAAGGTAATTAGAAAGTTGGAACAAAAATAACTGTAAACCCCTTTTGAAAGGGTTTATCCATCCACGGTCCAAAACTGTTTCTCTATCTCAACCAGAAATGGCAACCATACACCATCACCACCTCCCGCTCCTCCACAACCCAACAACACCAGCCTTCAAACCCAAAATACTATGCAAGAATTCCAAAAACGACGCAGCATTCGAGGAGAAAAAATCTGGGTTCGTGGACTACGACAAGGGCATCCACCATGTGTCCACTCAAGTGAG
This sequence comes from Populus ilicifolia, assembly GCA_015708895.1. Classification (NCBI taxonomy): domain Eukaryota; kingdom Viridiplantae; phylum Streptophyta; class Magnoliopsida; order Malpighiales; family Salicaceae; genus Populus; species Populus ilicifolia. The sequence goes on from SRLM01000259.1 coordinate 1,278,858, forward strand.
TGGAATTAGGAAAGACCAGATTCCTCAACGCTATCGTATACGAGTCCAAGGAGACAGGTTCCAGAAGGACTGGTCTGTTTCTCAGGTTGTGCAGAAAGTTCTTGAACTCGATCACAAGTCTGATGATGTCGAAGGTCTCTTGAACCGGTGGGTTGGCCGGTTTGCTCGTAAGAATTTCCCGCTTCTTATCAAGGTAGACAAACCATTTTCCCCGCAATGCTTGTCTACATTCTTGGGACCCACTCTCATGAACCGGACCCCACATGTGGGACTTACAATGATTTGTGAAAGTGGCCCGCTGTAACTTGGACCCATGGTTCATCCAATGATCGATACGTTACTGTTATTATTTGAGAGGTGATGGAAAAAAAGGGTCTTATTGTTTTTTTTTTTTTTGGAAATGATGTAGGAGATAACGCAGAAGGGTTCAATTGAACACAGCATTTTGGTTTTTCGGTGGATGAAGAATCAGAGGAACTACTGTGCTCGTACAGATATTTATAATATGATGATTAGGCTGCATGCTAGGCATAATTGGACCGATCAAGCTCGTGGGTTGTTTTTCGAGATGCAAAAATGGAGGTAATGCTTTATTGATTTGCAGTGTTTTTTACAGGGATTTGATTGTTTTTTGGACAAAATGGAATATTATAGTTGCCAATAATCAATTCCTGTCGCAGTAGTTGTTGTTGAATAAAATTTGTTTCTTGGCACCTTTATAGCTTCATGTTTCGGAGGCATTTAGTTGCTTTAAGTGGTATTTAAAGGAACTGGACATCCCTTCCGTTTCTCTTGTGATGCTTGGCCAGTTACTTTCTAGTTTCTGTCCCTATGGAAATATCTGAAGCTTTCTACCTTGGTCACTGTATGGTTCCAAATTATTCTTTTTTCCTGCTAGGTGCAAACCAGATGCTGAGACTTGCAATGCTCTTATCAATGCGCATGGTAGATCAGGTCAATGGCGTTGGGCTATGAATATAATGGAAGACATGCTGCAGAAAGCTGTGTGTATCTGTTTTCTTCTTCTATAATTTATCTTAGTAGGTCTGACTTGATGCGAGCTGCCTTTTTTTTCATGTTGAATTGGAGTTGTGTAGAAATTTTTGCAATAGTGCTTCATGCATTGGTCTTTAGGGATCCATCACTACAGCCATAAAAAACACTTGAAAATTTTTGTTTTCTTCACTCCTTTTTAACTTGTTCCTTTTCTAAGTTAGATATTCAAGGAGTGGTGGGGTCTTTGATTGAAACTTATTGATGATAGCTTGATTTATGGACTTATATAACACCCATGTATTTTTCAACTGGTGTGCATGAATGTTTAGAATAGGCATTTGATTCCACTGATAGTTTGGATGAATATAATAAGCTCCCCTGAATAATTTCCATAGAAAATACTGCTGCCTTCCCTATATTTCTTAAATTTATCTATATGTGTTAGAATAGCTTTTAAATCTGAGACCATTGCTCAGCGCAGTGGTTAAAATCTTGTTCTTGCAACTTTGAGTCTCGAGGGAAGGTCATTTCATGTAAAAAATAGGATTATCTTTAGATTCTCCCTAGCCCACTTTGCTGAAACCTTAACCAAGTATTGATTTTTTTCCATTTACAAACCCGAAAAGGAATTGGGTAAATGACTTGTTATTACTTTCTGATGCACTTGAGTCATCTGAGATCATAAGAGATTTCTGAGTCCTTAATTGTACATCTGCAGATTCCTCCCAGTCGGTCGACATATAATAACTTGATCAATGCTTGTGGATCTAGTGGAAACTGGAGAGAAGCTCTGAAGCTCTGTAAGAAAATGACTGAAAATGGAGTTGGACCTGATCTGGTGACTCACAATATTATTTTATCTGCATATAAGACTGGTGCCCAGTATGCAAAAGCTCTATCTTATTTTGAACTAATGAAAGGTACAAATATCCGTCCTGACACAACAACTCTTAACATCATGATATATTGCTTAACAAAGCTTGGTCAATATGAGAAAGCTATTGGTATTTTCAAGTCCATGAGGGAGAAGAGAGCAGAGTGCCGCCCTGATGTTGTAACATTTACAAGCATCATCCACTTGTACTCTGTGAATGGGCAGATAGAAAACTGTAGGGCTGTGTTTAGTACCATGGTTGCAGAAGGTCTCAAGCCTAACATTGTTTCCTATAATACACTCATGGGAGCATATGCTTCTCATGGGATGAATAAAGAGGCATTATCAGTTTTCAATGCAATTAAAAATAGTGGACTTCGTCCAGATGTTGTATCGTATACATCTTTGCTAAACTCTTATGGAAGATCACTACAACCTAAAAAGGCAAGAGAAGTATTTGAGATGATGAAGAGAGACAAGTTGAAGCCAAATCTTGTCACCTACAATGCAATGATTGATGCCTATGGATCTAGTGGTTTGCTTGCTGAAGCTGTGGAAGTTTTGCGTGAAATGGAACAAGATGGAATCTATCCAAATGCTGTCTCAATATGCACTCTTTTGGCAGCTTGTGGCCGCTGTTCTAGGAAGGTGAATATTGATGTTGTGCTTCAAGCAGCTGAAAGGCGACACATTAAATTGAACACAGTTGCATATAATTCAGCTATTGGAAGCTATATGAATGTGGGAGAGTTTGAAAAGGCCACTTCTATGTACAGATCCATGATAAAAAGTAAAGTGATTCCTGACGCTGTTACTTTCACGGTCTTAATAAGTGGTTGCTGCAAAATGTCAAAATATTGTGAGGCACTTGAGTTTCTTTCTGAAATGATGGACTTGAAGATTCCTATGACCAAGGAAGCTTACTCTTCTGTGATCTGTGCCTACAGCAAGCAGGCAAGTGCTCTGACAAAATATGCCTCTTTAATAATCTACAGGAAATGGCAGGAGATCTCATTTCTTTTGCTTTTTGATCTATGTTAGGGTAAAATCACAGAAGCAGAATCTATGTTGATCAAGATGAAGATGGCTGGCTGTTGTCCTGATGTTGTTACCTATACCATGATGCTACATGCTTATAATGCAGCAGGTCAGTTTGTATGAGACTGACATGATTAGTGAATGGCGTGAAATAAATCATATGCCTGGCTAAATACCTCTCTTTTGTTTCTGTCCAAGTACAGAACACTGGAAAAAGGCCTGTGATCTTCTTCAAGAAATGGAAGAGTATAATATCCAACCAGACACTATTGCATGTTCGGCTCTGATGAGAGCTTTCAATAAGGGAGGTGATCCATCTAAGGTTCTCATTCTTGCAGAGTTTATGAGAGAGAAAGAAATCCCCTTAAGCGATGCTGTTTTCTTTGAGATGGTATCAGCCTGTAGCCTGTAAGTATCCACTCTATCTTGCAAATTGCCTTGATAAGCATGTTTGTCTGGAGATGATAGATATCCTGCTCTCTTAATAATACATCATTATGCTCATGTTCCCCGAGTAACTAGCACAGAAAATTTGGGTGTAGATTACGAGATTGGAGAACAACGATTGAGTTAATCAAATTGATGGAGCCTTCATTCTCTGTTGTTTCAATTGGACTTCTGAATCAGCTTCTGCATCTTCTGGGGAAAAGTGGAAAAATTGAATCTATGATGAAGGTACTCAGATATTTTTCACATGCCTATCTTATATTATGATAGTTGTATTTGCCTAGAAACACTGCATTGAAACCGTAAACAATTTAATTATCCCTTTGTTTGACCTCTTGTTAAGCTTCTTATATAATAAATAACTTAAATCTTGGGGGGTTATCAGTAGTGAGAGCTAATTTACTTGCTACTTTTATTCGTTATGTTTTATAAGCTAATCTTGCTCTGCATCATCTATGAACAAATGCAGTTGTTTTACAAGATTATAGGATCAGGTGCTGAAATCAACTGCAATACTTACTCGATCTTGTTGAAGAATCTTTTGGCTGTTGGAAATTGGAGGAAATATATTGAGGTGACTTATAATCAAATTTCTGTTGTTTCATACAAAATAAAATTTCATAACTTTTAAAAATAATGAATGTTATGGATGGTGTTTATTTCATCAATCTCCTATTGATAGATATGGTGGGTATCAACCTGGGGTTTCCTTACGATCTTCTTGCACTCATCTGAAGTGAGACCTGCGGTATCACAGGGTGTCTGTTTTCAAAGTATTGAATCAATGTGTCCATAAGTCATATGAGGCATGCATTTGAACTCAAGCACTGGCACAGCAGTTAGTGATTACATGACTGCAAAAAAGTGGGTTGTTCTTTTCGAAATCCTAGTGAAGTTCCCTTTTCAGAATTGTCCCATAAGAGGAAAGCATGCATTGCTTCAATAATCAGAGTCTTGGTCAGTTGTATGTTTTGAAGTTTAATGATCATAATTATAGTTAAGGAAATGTAAGTGATCAAGGAGACTTAATCTGTCAGATTATGCTTCAATTTTTCTATTTTTCTATTATTGACATGCAAGTGGCGGGAATCAGGACTAGCCACTATGCCCCTCACTTATTTCCCTAAAAAATGGAGACCTGCATTTCTAGTTGATCGGAAAAACTCAGTGAATTCTTAATGCAGGTATTGGAATGGATGGAGGAAGCCAGAGTTCGGCCTTCAAATGGAATGTATTTTGACATACTCTCCTTTGCACAGAAAAGTGGAGCTACTTATTCTTCTATCATACAGGAAAGAGTTGGTATGCAAATACTTGTCTCCCACACAAGAGAATCATGTTTTGGAACACATGCTTCTATCTAATATAAGTGAAAAAAGTATTTAAACCTAGTCATTTCATTGGGTTTCTGTTTCTTATTCTGGTTGTTGATGTTTTGCAGAATCGTTGAGAAGAAAATCTGGGAATGAAGTCTCAACAAGCAAGGTGTGAGATCCTTCCTACTCTCCGCTGGTTAAATTGGGGGAAAATATTAACCCGTGCCCTGCAAGGAGTTTATGACATTTCCAGTAATATATCCAAACTGTGGAAAGATGATCATTTTTCAGACGATGAGAAATGGAACTTTGGAGTAGGAAATGTATAACAAGAAATTAGTCACTGCAGTTGATGCTCCTGATGAAAGTTCATTGAGCTGGGTAATGCTAGAGCACTTTCTCAATATGTCTGTTGACGCCTGAGAGGTCCTTTGCTTTCAAAATGTCGTTTTAGAATGCAGGTTATGTCTGTGATCAATGATGATGCCAGAGTGTCATATGCAATTGTAGCTGGGGATGGAAATGGCCTAATGTGAGGAGCAAGTCATTACTAGCGTCATTGCACCTGTGAGAATATGGAGTTCAGTGACAATGTAATACATTGTCAATCCCATCAACATTGAGAATCTGTTTTACAAATGCAATCTATTATGTTCTCAAGAACATGAGAGGATTTCAATCTGATTTGGATTAAACCCGCCACTCAAGAGCAGACAATCCACCGTGGACAGAATGGTGATCCGGGCTGCTTTACTGGTTCAACGATGTCCTGTCGATGCCGGGATAGGTTGAAGACTATGGATACTTTGCTCAGTGTAGTTTCTATCTAGTTTCTCTTAGGCGGAAAGACTGTAGCAAATGCTAGATGTCAAGTTAACTACAAAACCAACACCATGGCTGGCATATGATCTAGTTGTGTAATGCATTGTGAGGCAGGAGGTGGATAATGCAGCTGGTGTCTATCGTCTATAGTATCTGTAGACATAAAATCCTGAAATTTGTGTCTTTGTACATAAGAAAAGGAATATTTTTTTAATTAAAAAAATGAGTATCCCTTGATCTTTCTTTTTGCGGAATGTATTACGCATCTTTTTTTTAAAAAAAAATAGTTATTTTCTGTCTCGTACTTGTAATAGCTCCTCTCAGTTTTCTTGTCAACAAGTACCTCTCTATTTTGTTCTTGGATGAGCATTTCTATATTAAAATCTCTATATATTTATGAAGAAATTATTTTCTAATAATTTTTATATTCTTTATTTGGATTTGAACCAAAATAATAATATATATATATATAAATATCTATCAATTGCTATTAAAATTATGGTTACTAACTCGAACTAGACGAGTATCCACCAACTTAGATTTAATGTTGTTGATCTCACCAAATCTCAAATCAATTTTTTTTTATTTCAAAATAATATTCTTAATAAAAATTAATATAATTAAGATAAAACTACATCACCATCCTCCGAGAGAGCGGGGAAAAACATCTATCAATTGGTGCCCAATTTGCCTGGGAGGTTCGCTTGCTAGTCTCCTAAAAAGCAGCCAAAAAAGATAATTCAACCTTCGCAATAATTACAACTACGACGTCGCTTTCAAACATGACATGAAGCACCTCCAAAACCGGACAAGTGGCAGTTGGCTTCCACATCCACCAGGAAGCATCCATATTCCTTACTCTTTCAAAACACTTTAAGTTACCGAATTACCCCTTTCCCCCTCCTAGCCGTTGTACCCTATTTCATCCTGTAACAACCCTGAAACACCATCGTCATTTCAAACCGATCAAGGACATCTCCGTCATTTCATCGTCCCTCCACTCTTTTCTTCAGTGAAAAACCAGCAGTCAAAAAGATGCCTCCTTTACAATTCTCAATTTGTTAGTTTTTTTCTTAAATCAAATCATGGCGTCTTCTTCTGATCCGGTCCTAAAACCAGAAATCGGCGGCGGAGTATGTGGTGGCGGAAGCGGAGGATGCGGAGGTGGAGGAGAGAGCTCAGAGGCGGCGGTGATAGCAAACGATCAGTTATTACTGTACAGAGGACTTAAGAAGCCAAGGAAGGAGAGAGGATGCACCGCTAAAGAACGTATTAGCAAAATGCCTCCTTGCACTGCTGGTAAACGTAGCTCCATTTACCGTGGCGTCACCAGGTATAAATATACGTATCCGTGGGTGTTAAGGTGCCTGTATACGTATGTACAAGGTTCTTTTTTAGGGTTTCGGTTCAAAGTTTTTATCTTTTTTATCTTTTTGTATAATTGAGTGTGATTGTGTTAGGGCAAAGTTGAAGACAGTTAGTTGCTTGTGGTGTGTGTATTATGTGTTTGACAATACGTGTAAACGAGGGTTTAGAGGAAATAAATGGTTTTGGGAGAAAGTGTTGAGGTAATCCAGGAGATTTGGAAATGCTAATTTTAATAGGATATTTGATACAAGGCTTCTGGTGGATCAATGTAGTAGAATGGGGCCTGGAAAAGAAAGGGAGTGCTTTTTTTATTATTTAAATAAAATAAATGTGATTTTGGGTCATTTTGAGGGTGCAGAGTGGTTTCCTTGGATTTTTAAGGGTAGTCAATAGCTAATTCAGGAGATTTGGAAATGCTAATTTTAATAGGATATTTGATACAAGGCTTCTGGTGGATCAATGTAGTAGAATGGGGCCTGGAAAAGAAAGGGAGTGTTTTTATTTATTTATTTAAATAAAATAAATGTAATTTTGGGTCATTTTGAGGGTACAGAGTGGTTCCCTTGGATTTTCAAGGTTAGTCAATAGCAACACAGAATTATGATTTGGTTTGGTCAATAGGCATAGGTGGACTGGTCGATATGAAGCTCACCTTTGGGATAAGAGTACCTGGAACCAGAATCAGAATAAGAAGGGAAAGCAAGGTCTCTCTCTCGCTTCCTCCCTCCTTCTCCTCTTTCTTTACAATGCAATCATGGGTATATTATGCAAACTGACACTGGCTTTGTCTCCTTGTTGTGCTTGGAATGGTTGGCCGGGCTTGTTCTTCCAGTATACTTGGGTATGTTACTGGCTTTACACAATCTTTTTTCTTGAAATATGCTTATACTTGTGCTCTTCATATTTATTGGATTCATTAAGTTCTACTCACTGGCAGGGGCATATGATGACGAGGAAGCTGCTGCTAGGGCATATGATCTAGCTGCTTTGAAATATTGGGGCCCTGGAACACTCATTAATTTTCCAGTGAGATAAAAAGTCCAGTTGAACCTTTCTCAGTTTCTTGTACAGAGCTCATTTATGTTTTTTCTGTTTACTGATTAAGTTTCATCACAATGTCCTGCAGGTGACTGATTATACGAGAGATCTTGAAGAAATGCAGAATGTGTCTAGAGAAGAGTATCTGGCATCTCTTCGGAGGTGTGTATCTAGTCTGAAAAACATACCGTTTACAGTAATCATGCTGTTTCTAATGGTGGATGTTTTCTGCAGAAAGAGCAGTGGTTTTTCAAGGGGAATCTCAAAGTACCGTGCACTGTCTAGGTATGCTCTCGGAACCTTTTACTTTTTTCTGCACAAATTATCCTTTCATTTATGGTACCTTTTGCTCTTCCCTAAAGCATTCTTTTGGTATATGATTGCCTAATCACATATGCTTAAAATATTACTAATTTTTTGTTTCTGCTTTCAGTCGATGGGACTCATCTTATAGTCGTATGCCTGGATCTGAATACTTCAGTAACGTAAACTATGGTAAGGTCTGATTTCTTAATTCAGGGATTCACTATTTATCATTAATCAAGACACCAAATTATATAAAAGAATTCTGCAGTGTTATGTTGCCTTGCAAAATGGCCTTTTGACAATAAATTGGTGACTGAAGGCTCCTGTGAGTATTTAAATTCTCCCACCTAGTTTACCTCCAAAATTAATGCCATCTAAGGGCAATATTTCATTATAAGGTGCAGGCGATGATCAAGCAGCTGAGAGTGAATACAGTTTTTGTATTGAGAGAAAGATAGATCTGACAGGCTATATTAAATGGTGGGGTTCCAATAAAACTAGTCTGGCAGAGTCTATGACAAAGTCATCCGAGGATACAAAACATGGCTGCGCTGATGACATTGGCAGTGAACTTAAAACAACAGAACGAGAAGTGCAATGTACTGAGCCATACCAGATGCCCCGTTTAGGCTTATCTGTTGAAGGAAAAAGGCATAAAGGTTCTAAGATATCTGCTTTGAGCATTTTGTCACAGTCAGCTGCATACAAGAACTTGCAAGAGAAGGCATCAAAAAAGCAAGAAACTGTCACTGAAAATGATGAGAATGAAAACAGAAATAATATCAACAAGATGGACCATGGCAAAGCAGTTGAGAAGTCCACAAGTCACGATAGCAACAGTGAGAGGCTTGCAGCTGCATTAGGAATGACTGGGGGATTGTCTCTTCAAAGAAATGTTCCATTGACTCCCTTCTTGTCTGCTCCTCTTCTGACCAACTACAACACAATCGATCCCTTAGTAGACCCCATCCTTTGGACATCTCTTGTTCCTGCTCTTCCTACTGGACTTTCTCGAAATCCTGAGGTAGATTTATTCTCACTTAAAGCTTCTCAATATTTCTTTCTTTTTTCTTAATCTGCAATCCTCCATTTCTTGTGTCTATTTCCTTGCTAGAGTATAAGAATGTTTCTTTTAAAAAACTCAAGAAGATAAGTTATTATAAATTTATGAGCAATCATGAATCAGTTTCAGAGGTCAGGAAAATTGTTGTCGTCTTGAGTGAGTTGATCTCTCAGTGTAGAATACCAGAGAAACATCATCAATAACTAATATCCTGTCAGAAATTTGATCCGAAGAACACTTGGTCATGTAGTTTCACATGTCCTGGGAAGCATTAAAACTGTGAGGTTTTCTTGGTAAAGCGTGGAATCAGACCGCAGGGTGCCCGCCTATAGTTTTAAGATACACTAATACTACTCAGTAATCTGTCATTACAAGAGTACAAAGTTGACACTGTGGTGAAGCTCTGCCGTGATTTATTGTTGCCTGTATAATTGCTTAATTAAATCCTTTAATGTGGTGATGCAGGTTACAAAGACTGAGACGAGTTCAACTTATAGTTTCTTTCGGCCAGAGGAGTGATGTTGTCTCAACTCTTACTCCGCCCTTTACAGGAAAGCAGATGTTCCTTCTATTTGGGAAAAGAAGAGCAGGAATTTGGGAGATTTTAGCATCAGATCCCTCAGAAAGCCAGATGCAGATATTTGGAAGGTTTCAGTGTGACAAATCCAAGGAAAAGTGTCCTAATTGCAATTTTTTCTTCCGAGATAAGGCTTTTACTTCTTTTTACAGGTTTGCTTACGTTTGTTTCAGAGAATATACAAAGACATCGTAATGTATATGGACATTAATCACATGTAGAGTTTCTATACTCGCAGCTGATGTACACGAAGTTTCAGAATTCAGTCCCCCCAAGAAATATATATCCGTGTGTGTGTGACTGAATTTTATCTATGACGCAGAAAGGGAAAAACGAACGACACATGTTTTGCGTTGAAATGAAAATGTTGAACTCCCGGCCATTATTGTTAAAATAGTGAGTTGACTAGTAAACTTATACTTGTTTCGTGTAAAATCAGATTTAATTTGTGCAGAATTGGTAAGCTTGGTCTAATTTTATAATTTTATAATATAAATCAAATCATATTTAAATTTAATTTTAAAATATTTACTAACTAGTTTTATAAAATTGAATATATTTCTCAAATATTACTGAAATTTTATAGAAAAATATTAGAGAGATGAAAATATAATGGTAAATTTCATGTTAGAGTTTGGGAATACGATATTTTAAAGAGTTAAAGTTAACAAATAAATTTTATTAAATATGTCAAACTAGATATTTGTTTATTGTTTGAAATATATTTAAAGCTACAAATAAAATTTTGTTGTAATTAAAGTTAGGTTGAAATCTAGATATTTAAAACTTTTCAACTATAATAAATATTATATGTTTAGTAATTCATTCAAGTGAGAGAAAAGAAGATATTAGAAATCAGGATTCAAATTTATCAAGAATATATAAAAATTCAAAATTCAAAACTATATGGATGAGTTTTAACATGAAGATTTTTTTTATTTTTTATTTTTTTTAATTTTAAATAATTATCTTTAATTTAAATTTTTTAGCATATTAGATATTATATGAGTATGTATTTTATTATTGAATTTATATTAGTTAATTATTAGTTTAGATTCGTTAACTTTCAACTCAAAAGGAGATCATAAGGTAATGAATTTTTAATTATCCAATAATTTTTTTGAATTGAGAAGTTTTATTCTATTTTTTTTTTCATGTGATTAATTTATTAATTTATAGTAACTATTTCTCTTATTTTATTTAGAATACTCATTGATTATAACATTGTTGACTAATTTTATCAGATTTTAATTTAATTTAATTTTTTAATTAAAATTTTCAATACATCATTAGTTAAAAAATTATTTATATTTTTATGATTTTACAATTTGAATTTACCATCCACGTTTATATTATATTTTTGATGTTGTATTAAAAAAGCATCTATGACCACCTTTCTCCCTGCATATCAAAAAAATAATGGATTAAAAAAGACAAAAAAAAGAATGTTCTTGTTCTAAGATTTGGTCTTGGCCAGTGGAAGACATGGTTGATCTGGACTGGTAAGATGAATAGGTTTTAAGCTGATTTACAAGCAACCTTTATCTGATAATTATCAAAAAAAAAAAAAAACTTCATCTAAAACCTACACTTCTGATCTTATCGATGTTCGTGCTCTCCTTTCCTACTGGACGGATAACGCCTCCTTCCCAACTCAAAGACAATTTATTTCCCCCACAACAGAGGAGGCTTAGCCAAAATCTGAACCGCTGCCATGTGATAAATGGTAGAGCTTATTATCCAACTAATCAAATTTTTTATGGCTGCGCGAGGATAGGCAGCCATGTCTATTGCGAATGCCCAAGTGTTGGTGGATTCTGCTTGCATATGGGCTGTGGTTGGCATAGTTAGGACAGTTATGGGTAGCACCAGCAGTGGTTTAAATCCATTAGTGGTTAGCTATTCAAGAGACATTATTCCATGTTTAAATTTGTACTTCGATAGTCAATTTTATCTTGAAAAGAGAGTTACTATCTGTATTTTATAAATTTTCCTTAGCTTTTAGTCAAAGTGGGATACTGATATTACCATAGCCCCTGGTCAACAAGCTTGGAAGCAAAGAGCATGTAACCCACATTCTCACCAATGGTGTTATTACATGGTTGGCTTCTCAGGAAGTGTTGTCTCACTAAGAAGAAAAAAAATTGAGCACAGGGGAAATCACTTCATAGCAAAGCTACGTTTGCATGGAAAATCATATAAATGCCGCATTGAGAATATTAGAGACAACTCTGACAGCCATTCTCGAGACTCAGAAGTGGTGGAAGGCAGGCTTGATTCAGCAGAATCAAGTGCTCAAGTTCCCAAAAACAAATGGGGGCATCTCAAATGGGAGATTTGGCTTTGGAACTTCCAATTTAAGAACCTCAATAGCTTGACTGATTTTAGGCCTCTGGCAGTTGGATGAATACTACACTATCCAACAATCAAAAAGCATTCCATCTCATGCTTATTGAAATCAATGTTTAACCTCTCACCAGCTGCTTCAAGAACATTCCCAGCTCCATAAGCTCCCAAAACCATTCAACTAGGCCTAGATGTGACTCCTCATCTGTGTTTCCTTGTCCCACAAGCTATTTCCAAAACTAAAACCCCAAAGCTATAAACATTTGCTTCTTTACCTGCCCTGCCTTGATAGTAAAATCCAGGAGCTACACAGTCTAATGTCCTCACCATCTTTCTTGTTTGATGGGCCAGGTCAGACTGGTCTAGAAACATAGCTGGACCAAAATCACCAAGAATGGCATTGCATTTTGAGCCCAAAATCACATTAGTTGACTTGATATCGCTATGCATAACACATTTCTTTGATTCTTCATGCAGATAAACAATGTCGACGACAAATCAAAAACTAGATTGAACCTTGTCTTCCATGGTAGTTGCATGCCATTTCTAAGAAGATTTTTTAGACTTCCATTTGACATGTAACCATAAGCAAGCAAAAATTCACCTCCGTCAGTGCTCCAACCTATCAATAGCATAATGTTCCCATGTTCTAACTGACTCGTGATTATTAATTCAGTGGTGATTCTTCAGCATGTTTATGTCCTCTGTCTATTTACAGCAACCTTATAGTTGGGATTGCTTAGCTATCCCTTGTAAACACATCCAGTACCTCCTTGTCCCAACATTCTCTTGCTTAGAAAGTTATTGGTAGCAGAAACTAGATCGTGGAAATCCATCTCCTGTCAGAACTTCTCTTGCTAATTCTAAAATTGTACGTGGGCTTTTTCCATAGATTTTCTATCTTCTTTGTCACTATAAGCCCTACCACTATTGTCAATCATCAGAAGAATACAAATAACAGCACCTAGTTTCCAGTTAACCTTACCTTCCCGTACCAAGCATTTCTGTAGATTTATCTAGAATCCCCCAAGAGATTAGGGGGTCGATCTTGGTTACCTGAACTGGGATTCTACTGAGATGAACTTTCTTGTATGGATCTTGCTGTTGGAATGCACAAGACATCTCTTCGTAGTTACTTGTTTGAGGCAGTTTGGGTTGACAGACGTTGTGTTGTACTCTGTTATGTGTTTCAAGATGGAATAACACTAGTGATTGGAAGACTAGACACGTGAAAGGAGAGGTCAGTAACTTGTTTGAAGTGTCATGAATGGAAGTTTTGCAAATGAGAAAACGGGTCTACAGAGTTTGGAAGGAGCAAGGCTTTGGATACTAGTATTTCAAAACATCAAACACAGAGCAGCAGGTGGCTTGTGAAGGTCTTATTTGAGAAACATGACAGAAGAGTCAACAGCACGGCATGGATACTACCAAGAAATCTAAAAAAAATGGAGTTAGTGATGAACTGGCCAAAGATCTGAAAATGGAAATGGGCAACCAGAAGTGTCCATATCCCTTTTTTTGGTTCGACTTGACAAAAACCGTTATAAGAGAATAACTGAAACGAAGAATATATACAAGAATTAAAGCGAACAAACGAAGAGTGATTCTATCGGCAAGGAAGCAGCTTTCGCATTTCATATCAGTGCCCTATATCTCCAAGTAATTAAAAGCTTTTATTTCTCTACTTGGAATATCAGTGACATTTCCGAGGAAAAGCCTAGAAACTTGAGAATAGATAAAGTAATATGAAGTGGAAATCTTTAGAATGGAAGTAGATTTTGTAATCATACGAAGGTCAGTAAAAACTTGACAAGCTTAATGGCCAATACTCGATGTAATGAAGGATACATTTGAATCAGCAGGTGAAGGTACTAATATCCAGAGAGCAATACACATTCTTCTGATTCTTCATGGAGATAAAGAAATGCGAATGCAAAGTCAAAAGCTATATTGAACCTCACCTTCAGTGGAGATGTGTTTCATTTCTGAAAAGACGATTATCTACACTTCCATTTGATATATACACAAACCCGAAGACGAGTAAAAGTAAGCAGTCACCTTCATTGTCGCTCCAACCTATCAATTGTACAGCATTCCAGCTTAGTCATGCGCTATTGTTAAGTGTTGATATTGCAAGCCGAGACAAAGAACCATATTGACTGCTGCAAGAACCTTACTAATTGTCGGATATCACAGAGATGGAGATGGAAACAAGATACTAGCAGCAGGGGGTGATTGCTGGGTACTCGTTGAAAAATTATTTGATAGAACAAATACAGCAGATCACACAATCTTTATGTCGTTGCTTATGTCAAGAAAAAATTCAAATCACCATAACAACATGAATTTCTAACAATGTGAGCTTCCTTCGGGTATCTTTTGTGCAGTTAATAGGATCGCAAGGAAAAAATCAGTGTATATGGTACAAAACTTTAGGGATGCACAGAAAACTGTGTCGTCCCCTTTCTTATTACAGAAAAATCAGGCTCTTATTTCTTACAGTGAACTGTTAAAAAAAACAAAAAAAACTCTTCCTGCGGTTGCCTATGGGCGATGTTTTACAACAGGTTTGCTTCTGGAACAGAACATATGAAAATTAAGCATGCAAAAAGCTCAACCGTCCGAATGCACTTGATTCAACTAAACACCAATCTCGATCTAGATGCAGTCGGCTTCATGAATTTTCTTTTACTGTTGTGTTATTTGAAATCATTTTCTCCATTGTTTGACTGCAGGCATCTGCAGTCGCCAAAATCTACCATAGCCGTTCTGCATTTCCATGTATAGAGTCCAACCCAGGGACGCCGTTTTCCATTTCCTGCATATTTCTTTTGTGTCAGCTGTTTTTCATTCCAGCATATTTTCTTCGTGCCAGTTGAAACATTTTTCTCCGTTGTTTGACTGTAGGCTTCCATGGTTGCCCAACTCTACCATAGCTGTTTTGCATTTCCACGCATCCAGAGTTCATCTCAGGGACACCGTTTACCATTTCCTGTATGTTATGTTGATGTAAAAGGGACTTCGTCCAAGGGAGAAGGTGAGCATCCAAATCATATCCCACGGATTTCATTCTGCATAGAAGATAAACGGTACGATCCTTTCCCATTCCACCCTTTCTACAGACAAGTTTTGTCAGTATTCGATTGGCAACCCGTCGCCTCAACAGGTAGCCTTTCTCGATGGTGTAAAGGAAAACATCAATTGCACGGTCTAGATTCCCTTCTTTCAATAGAAAATATACCAATTTCACACAACAAGGGGGTGTAATAACCACTTTGTACTCTTCAAGGATTAAGAATATCTTCAAAGCTTCACCTACCCTTCTTGTTTGACACAGCCCAATTAGCCAAATAGCATATGGACCTAAATCAAAATCATTTAACTTGAAGTCCATCTCAAGCAAGCCTCGAACAGCCTTTTCCACTTCTTGCTTCTCAAAGTATCCTTCTATAGCTTTAATTGCTTCATCTTCCTGGCTACGAATGTTCCTGAGATACTTCAACCAGAGACTAAAAGCTCGTGGCAACTCCATTCTCCTGCACATCCAAGTCATCATTGTTCTATAAACTGCAGCATCAGGTGTACATCCATTCTTCTCCATCTGGTCAAAGACCTTGTACGCATCCTCTTCTCGTTGAAACCGTAGAAGCCCATTGATAAGAGTTCCATACGTAACAGTATCAGGTGAGAGCCCCTTGAATTGCATTTCCCTGAAGAGTTTATAAGCACCATTAAAGTTGCCTAACTTGCAAAAACCATTGACCAGAATGTTATACGTATAAATGCCTGGTGCATCCCCGCTGTCAGCAAGTTGCATGAGAATCCTGTAGGCCTTATGAATCAAGCCCGAGTCACACAATTGCTCCACCATTTTTTGTAGGCTTGCTGAATCAAGAACATGACTGGGCCCCTGAGAAAGACGAAGAAACAGAGAAGGATTTCTCCCTATCTCCATCTTGTAAAACAAAAGGTGAGCTTTCTCAAGCTGGCCAGTTTTACAAAGTCCATCAATAAGGGAATTGAATGTAACTGCAGAAGGATAACATCCAAGCTTCTCCATCTCATTGAATATTTCTTGGGCATCCCTGGTAAGACCATTTCTACACATACCACTAATGAGAATGGAGTAAGTTTTAACATTAGGGAAGCAATCATGCCTAGAAATCTCAAGTTGTAGTGACCGAGCCTCACTCAAATGACCCATATCACAGAAACCTTTGATCAAAACGTTATAACAAACAGTATCAGGAACCACACCACTCTCTGTCATCTCATTTAACAACTCCAACGCATCCCTAACCTTCCCTGCTTCTGCTAACCCCTTCATCATTATTGTATACAAATAAACATCAGGCTTGACATTATCCTTGATCATTTTCCTATACAACAGTTGCACATCTTCATATCTCTTGGCTCTAAACAACCCACGAATCAAACAACTGTACCCGCGCACATCAAGCACATATCCATCCTTCTCAAACAACCTTAACAAAGAAAAGGCCTCGTCAACTCTATCTAACATACAAAACCCATTAAGCAAAGCATTGCAAGTTACAAAATCAGGACCGACTCCACTATCTTTCATCTTATCAAACAATCTATAAGCATCATCAACCCTCTTGGATCTACACAACCCGGAAATAACAACACAATACGTAAAGGCGTCAGGCAAAATACCTCTTTGTGTCATTTCATCAAACAAGTGAAGTGCATCCTTTACATTGCCACTCTTACACAACCCATCAATCAAGATACTAAATGTAGCTACGTTCGGCAAACAATTCAACTTCATCATTCTAGTATAAACAGTTAAAGCTAATAAAAGAAAATTCTTTTGAATCAAAACATCCAAAATCATGTTATAAGTGTAAACATCAGGCGTGCAATCAAAATCCCTCATTGACCCAAAAGTTTCCATAGCTTTATCAGTCAAACCCATCTTCAAATACACTTTAATCAACACAAAAAATGCATCGTTATGCACCTTTATGCCACCATTTTTAAGAGCTTCAAGTGTTTGACAGTACAACTCAAGCCCGTTTTGGTTAATGAGCAAGTCAGTGATTAAATCACAAGATTCCCATGCACGAAAACGCTTGAAATTTGATGCCCAGATAAAGAAACGAAAACCCAGTTGAGTGTTTGGTGGGTTTTGGATTATAGAGGTAACAATTTTTGGTGAGAGAAACGGGACCATGGGTTCTAAAGCTGGTTCCATTGGGTTCATAGTTTTAATAACGGTGAATACTTCATCGGAAATAGAAGTTTCTTGTATGGCTGAGGCGTGGAGGGATTGAACCCATGGCGGTTTTGGGTGAGAGAAATGGCGTTGAAGTAGAGAGTGGGGTTTCATGAACAGTAGAGAGTTGAGGTTCATGGTTATAGTTAGATGATTGATCGGGCTTGGGAATAATAATGCATGAAGGGGACATACCAGATTGAATTTGAGGTTGTCGTTGTTTTACTGTTGGATTTGTATGACCAAGGTTTTTGTTTTTGCTTTTCGTTTCTTTTTCTGTTTTCTGTCTGGGTGGTGAGAAAATGGTGGCAACGAGCAAACATGAAAGCGTGTTTGGTTCTCTAAAACAGAGGGACTGCTGATTTCTGCCTCTCCATTTTTCCAAGCCCCTTTTGAGTTTCTTTTCTTGAGCAAGCAATATACGAGTTAATGAGAAAACTATTTTGAAGCGTAGTCATTAAAAATAAATTTAAAAAAAATAAAAAATATATAGTATTTTAATATATTGTTAAATAAAAAATATTTAAAAAACAACTATTATTATAATACCAAACATTTTCTGTTTTCTAAAAAAAATTGTTTAATTGTTTCTTTATAACTTGCTTAGATTTTCGGATAATCATTTTTTTAAGAAATATAAAAAGACAGGTAGTTCATCCCTGGATTTTCAGCAGTAAATTGGTACATGTCATCCTTGAAAAGACTGCCACATTTGTTTTGAGATCGAAGCTTAGGGCATGTTCATTAATGAAAAATTATTTTTCATTTTCAATTCTAGTATTCTTTATTATTTTTTTCTTTTTTAATATAAAATTAAAAATCATGTTATTTGTTGAAAAAATTGTATTAAAAAGTCGTTAAGAACATCTAAAATATGTTTTTTAAACTTGGTATGAATTTAAAAAACTATTTTTTCAATTTTTTTATGAAGAAATACTGTACTTAAATATGAATATTTAAGTCATAGTTTTTTTATTGATTTTAATTTTTAAAAAATTAAAAATTATTCTATTCCTGAAAAGCCTCTAGAAATTGTGGTAAAGCTTTTCTTATTCATTTCATCACAACAAAATCTTTCCCTCAAAATGGAAAGATTATATAATCTACTCCCATCCTTGAATTTACTCAAAGCCTATGACAAGGCTGGATCCAATGAAGTTTGGCTGGTTAGTACGCTTTGATTAGGCCCTCGACGGAATTGGGTGTTCTTGGCGCTCATGTTTTTGACAAGGTGATAGCCCAGTTAGCTTACATGTACTTCTCACTATTTCTCAAGAAATAAAATGACGTACTCGTAGCTCAGAAAAAGACCGATAAAAAAAAAATCTAAATAAGCATGAAAAGAAAAACTAGACCTAATAGGTGTTCCATTATGGACTCCCTTACAATTCATTATAGATTTCTACAATGAATGGACAGATTTACCCTTCATAACAGAGCTAGACAACTTGATTTTGGAGGTAATATAGTATTTTTCTCGAGATATGTAAGTTATTATAAGACGGAAAGGGCAAATCAGTAGTTTTATCTTTTGCTTGCACGATATAAGGACTCAGATACTTCAAAAGAAATTTTTTAATAACTTTTTTTTCAGCGGCAATTCTTAATTTTCAATTTTAAAAGAAATATAAAACGTTTAAATTACCTTTTAAGGTAAAAAAAATATATAATTAATATCTAAGGACTTTTTTCTCTTTTCCACTCGAGTAAGATAAAGTTCTGTTTCATCTTTTAATAAATTAAAAAATAAAAAGTTATTGTTTAGGAGCCTGCACTCTTCTTATTGTGGATGCAGACTACTCTAATGGTGTTTGGAAAAACAAGTCGAGTCTTTGCCAGTTAATAATCATGTAGTAGCGTTAGATCACCGGCATGATTCGTATGAATTTTTTTCTTTATCTCTTATTTTCTCTCTTTTCTCTTTAAAAAATACAATTTTTTTTATTTGACTTTTTTATCTAATTTGATCCTATTTTTTTATTAATGCTTGTTTTGCTTTTAATGCTCATTTAAAGTTTTTTTTTAACTTCATCTCTAATCATTTAATTTTATTTTATTTAGTTTAACCATCATTTTTTTATTGCTGTTTTTTATCCCTTTTTCAATGCATTTATATTTTTCAATTTTGTTCCTCAATATTATATTTGAGGTAGCTTTTGTGTTCAATTTTGTTTTTCATTGTATAATATTAAATTAATGTTTTTTAATGACTTTGATGTGTTGAATTGTTAATGTAAATAATTTTTTAAAAAATACATTTTCAATTAAAAATCACTTTTATAAAAACACATTAAACCGTATTACCAAATACATACTTAATTGAAAAACAAACTCCCACCATAGCAACAAAACAACAAAGCCATGCAGGTATTATATTGAGATAAGTAACCTTGGTTTTAAGATGAAAAACCATGAAAGCAGATGTTAGTATCGACAATTCTACTTGATTTAAAGTAGCCATTATATAGCCATGGTTAACATTACATGCCATTTAAATATATTTTTTTATTGGGTTTTTTTTTAAATGTATACACGCAATAAAAATAGTAAAATTAAATTTTTAAAAAAATTTCAAGATCTTATTGGACAGATCTAAAATTGTTCAGGACTTATATAAAAATTACCTAAAAATTAGGTTGTAACAAAATAAAAGTCATCTAATTATTTGGTAACCAACAATAATCTACATTAACCATCGATCATAAATCTTTTAAATTTTTATAGGAGAGATAAGTTGTTATACTTTGAAGTGCTAGTTTTTTTTTTTTTTCGTGTTCCATACATTTTTATATTGTATTCCCCTCACCTTAAAAAAATAAAAGATATAACTTTTTATTTACAAGAAAACCTAAAAACCCTTATAAATAAAAAAAATATCATTTTCCCTCTTAAATAACATCACATGTATTATTATAGGCTAATTTAAAATATTTATTCAACCACATCCTTATTTTATTATTTTAGGTCTAAAATTATAATTTCATGTATTAATTACATTTTAGTCTTTAATTTCTAAAATCTATTTACATTTAAGTCACATTTTATTAATCATTCTATTTTAATTTTGACCAATAATTCTTATAAATGTGACTCATTAGATTTCTTGGTAAGTTGACCAAAATATAAATCATAATATTAAATAAATTAAATAATTTAATTGATTGTCAATTCAATAATTGATTGATTTATATTTAAAGATTAAGTATAATGTTCAATAACATATCATAATCTTTTAAATATTAAAAAATTTTTAAGTGGTTTGACTTAATCTATTAGGGACTAATCTCGCAGTGTAATTATTATCTCTTCATAAAAAATGTTTTGATTTAGATATTATATCATTAAGTATATTTGTTTTGTTATATCATTTTATTTCTCAACACTATAGTAGTTGATTGTTTGAATAAAATTTAAAACTCTTTTAAATTTTATTTCACCTTGACTAAACAATTTCACAATTAATACTATGTGAGAACATATAAAATATTTTTTTATAATTCACCAAGGTGATAAATCATCCCTTAATTACTTAAATATCTTCATATAATTTATGTTATGCTCAATATTTGTCCATATGCTGCCATTGATTAAGACAACACGATGCAACAAAAATCTCATAATTATAATAATTTTATAGTTTCATATACAAAATATTTTTATTTGATAGACTTTATCTTTACTATAGACCTATTAATCAAGTACGATTGAATGTTAAAGATAAAAAAGCTTTTATTGATAATAAATATATTTTACATTAATAAAATGGGTGCTACATATAACCAAACGACTAGTTACATGGTACATTCACCAACATTTCACTCTTTAAATTTTACTTGAAAATTAGGTTACTACAAAATATAATCAAATGTTGATTTGATTTTTGTAGGAGTGGCTTTGATAATAATAAGTATCTCACTTGCGATCCAAATCATATCATTAGAATAAACCAAAAAAAAAAAATTAAATAGCCTTTTTTTTCTATTTAAAAAAATTATGTTAACTTTTTAAATTCATGACCCGAGTCATTAAACCTGAAATACCCAATCTGTAAAAATCATAAAATCTAATTCTCAATGAATTATATGTTAAAGGATGATTTTTTTTGAAAAAAGAATTTTACTAACACAAAAATATTTTTTAAAAATAGCAATTAAAATAACAATAAAAAAATTAAAATACAAAATAAATTTTATATTTAATTAAAGAGTGAAATTGAAGCAAAAAATCACTATAGTATAAGGCCAGAAAAATTAAAAAGGATAGGCTTAAAATTGACATAAAAATAAAAAAATGCTGCAATTAAAAGGTAAAATTATAAAAATGATGACTTTTACAAAAGAACAAATAAAAAAATTAAAAATAAAAACAATAAAAACCAAATTAAAAAAATATATAACACCATCAACTTGAATGGAATAATAAATTAAAAACCAATAAAACTTTTGCAAAAGGGTCTAAGCAAAAAGAAAAAAAAATAGAAATCAAAGGAATAAAGATCAAATTAGATAATATAATATTAAATAGATTGAGATTTAATGATAAAATTGAAAATAAATAAAACTTCTATGAAATAGTCAAGATAAAAAAATAAAAAAATAGAGACTAAAGTTGAAATATCAATAATCAAAATGATCAAATTGTAATTTTAAAGAAGAAAAGAGATAATAAAGGATAAAAAAACTCATTAATAACAAACTAGATCACCACATAAGACATGTGTTGCACCAACAAGAAAAACACACAGATACTCCTTTTACAATACAACAAGAAAACATGTTTTTAATACCAAAAGGCAACACATGTGCTACTTTAAAGGCATTGACACCTTTCATGCATCCTGAGTGTGCCATTCACGCATGTTTTTATTCTTTTTGGCTAAATACAGAAGTGCTAGATTCTAATTATATATATAAAAAATACTATAATAAAACAAAAACACCTTTTAACCCATGCTTTTTTTTATGGATATTTTTGTTGTTTATTTATGCATTCTAATTGTTTATTGTTTTTAATATGTGGCCAAATACTAAATTGTCTCTTAATTTAAACTGCACTAATGCAACAATATTATGAAAATATAAAAATATCCCTTGATACTTAGATTTAATTTTTTAGCTTCTTAGAATATCTTAATCATTTTTTTATGTAATTGAAATAAAAAAATACTTATTTATTTCTAGTTAATTTAAAAATAACAAATGTCACTCCTACCCGTTTTAAAAACAACAAATACACGGCGTGAAATTTTTTGAACATTATCAATATATCTATAGCTACAGTATTTTTTCATGACCAAATAGGTTTCGAAGAGATCGACTCTGGGTGTGCCTGTGAAGCTTCCAAGGAATAATTCCATGGCATCATCCTCTACCCGTGGGCCACCAAAGGTGATGGAGGAAACGTGCTTTGTAATTTATAGACCAAGGGCTAGGGAATATGGTCCCACTCACTCTCCTACAGCAGCCAGCGCACAGAAATTTAAAAGGTCACTGAATTATTGATCGCAATAATCTTGTAAATTTCTTCTTCTTCCTCTTTTATTGAAGTTCATAAAAAATTAAAGAGAAAAACAGCCTGCGTACGGTGCATTGGAGAAGTGGCGACCCGCACCGCAAAGAAACAAACTAATGGAAAATCGATATTCATTATAAAACAAAATGACAAGGAGGATTCTATGTCCCTACATGTAGATTACTTTTCATTGCAATGATATACTAATTATTTTATTTTTTAATAAAAAATCAATAAATTTATTATTGGAATAACATGGTTTATTTTTATAATTTATTAATCATTATAGGATTAATTAGGGATAATTCAATCTTTTTACATTTTAAAATTACAACACAATAACCAAATTATCTTTTTCAAACTAGCATTCAATAATTTTTTATATTTTCAAGTTAGTTTTCATCCTCAAAGGCTTATAATCATGGTTATGAATTTCAAAAATTATCAAGAATTGAATTTTATATTTTTTTAGATTTTTAAAAAAATTTTAATTTTTTATTAATTTTATTGTTCAATATTTAATTTATTAAAAACTTATCTTTTTATTTTTTTCACTTTTTTATAGAGTTATTTCAATTATTTTACCATGGTTGTAGTGTTAAAATGTTAGTTCTGATGGACTCAAATATTTTTTAATTACTTTTTATTTTTAATTTTAAAATTAAATGTAGTATTTTAATTTGGATGGGCTTGAGCTAGTTTTGTTTAAATTTTTCTACGTTGTTAGTTTTTTTGTTAATTTATTTATTATATTTATAATATTCAAATTACACAAAGTTATTAAATCAAGTCGAGTCAACAACTCGAATCTTTGATAATTGTTTGCTTTTTATATAACCGCTTATGTAACCTAGCATCATTTATTCATTGTATATATGTGTGTATAAAATAGCTCGTGACAAGACAAGGCGTGAGCTCTCTATTTAGTGAAGGACTAAACCTCGTAACTTGCAAATACAATAAATCTAAAAACTTTAATTTGAAATTATATACATGTGATAATTTTTATTATTAGAGCATTTTATAGTTCATAACTGAATTATTAGGTCACACTGTGAATTGAAATAATTTTTTAATATAAAATACCTTAAGGTATTGCTAATGTATTTTTAATAAAAAATTAATATATTTTTGTAAAACATGATTAATTGTTGTGCAAGTCAATTAATATTATTTATTATTTTTTTAATTATATAAAGCAATGAAACAAATAAAAAGTATTTTTTATAAAAAAAGAGAAAAAATAGAGAGATGATGACTGGTGTTGCTAATGGTTTTTTAAAGGCATTATTTTATATTACAGTTCAGCTGTGGTTTTGAAGTTTTTTAATTTTTTAGCTTTAATTTTTTTAGATAATATTAATATATCGATATTATAGTTAAATTTTTAAAAATAAAAAATATTTAAATATTTTTTATAATTAAAAAATAATCTGAAAAACAACTCTTATCATACTATCAAATAAGCTTTTAGTTTAATTCTATGGTTAATTTCATCACTGGGGCTCGTTTGAGAGTGCATTAAAAATTATTTTTTATTTTTTATTTTAAAATATATTAAGATAATATTTTTTTAATATTAATATATTAAAATGATTAGAAACATTAAAAATAATAATTAAAAATTTAAAATAAAAAATAAAAGATTATTTTAAAAAACCTGGGATGATTGATATAAAGACATCAATATCTTACCAATAAGTCCAATCAATGTGGGGCCAGGTTAACTATTTAGTAATCCATCCCCGGCTGTGATTCCCCTAAATTTCATCGCGTAAATGGAACTCAACCGGCCTCCCAGATACGACCAAGAGCAACTTGCATGACGTTGACAAGCATAGCTTGCTCCTTTGATTTGATATGATTTTTCCTGTTGTCATGGCCCATCAAACATGGAAGATGGAGTAAGGTATAATCTTCGCTAGATAAGATGGTGACCATGCACACTTGTCATGTCCTGACGTGGACATATTTAATGTATTTTATTTCTTTATTTTATAATGTCGGTTTCTGGTTGGTGAAAGGAGCCTCCATGAGAAAAAAACATTCATTGTTTTTCATATTTTTTAGTAGAATGGTGTCATGATTTCCTTATCTTTTCCATGCTTCGAGCTTAGATGAATAATCTCGCTCTGCTTCGCAATGACGTGTAATTGAACAAATTTCCTTTATTTCAACGTTTTTGTAAAGAAAAACCGCTTGCCTTGACACTGTTTCTCACTCTTTTCTCCTCTGTCTCGTTGAAGAACAATATTGCGACAGTATTTTGAATGTTACGTTTCTGACAATTCTTAGAAGTCCTTGACAGGTTTATAGTAACTTAAGTTTTCTGTCTGTTTTTTTATAAATAAATCTAGTTTTTTAAATATTTTTAATGTATTAATATCAAAAGTAAAAAGATATTTTAATATAATTTCAGACAAAAAATACCATTTACCACAATATAAAAAATACACTGAAATAAACTTGTGTACATTTAAGAAAATGATCCCTGATAATCTCTCTTTTTTTTCTCTCCTTGTGATGTAAATGATGGAACTGTGGACTTCTTTCCGGCAAATTTTGAAGGCTTTCACAAGCAAGAATTAGCCTTTTTAGAAGTCAATCCAAATTGTAAAATAAAATGAATGGGTTCATTTTTTTGGTTAAATTTTACATTATTTATCTTTGAAATGAGTTTTCCAATCTATTGCTAGTACACAAACTTCTGTTGGTTACAATTTTTACGAGTCAATATTAAATGTAATTTAATTTAATTATGTTATTATTATCAAGAAAATAATGTATTTATTTTGAATTAGAATTAATTGATATATCTATTAAAAGTGTAGTTGTAGTTGTTTTTTAAAGTATTTTTTATATTGAAATGATTTTTTTATTTTTTAAAAATTATTTTTAAAATTAGTATATTAAAATAGTTAGTAATACATAAAAAATTTAAATTTTCTAAAAATATAATTTGTCAATATTTCAGTAACGTGGTTTGCCACCATGAATGGCCCAAACATTTTCTGCTACTTGCCAACTTTTTTTTTTGATTTATGTGGGGGTGTCCGCGCCAGCTTGCGCGCACCACAACTAATCCCCACAGCTTATTGAATAAGCTGTAAACCCAGTAGGTATATAAAATACCGCGGGAATGACAGACGTACACACTAGAATTCAAACCCAGATACCATAAAAGAAAACAAGCCTCTATCACCCCTGTAACAAGAACTTCGATGCTACTTGCCAACTTTGACCACCATCGTGGAGGCTTTTAAATAAAGCCTTATTCAAACAATAATAATAAAAAGGGCAATAAAGTAAGAATTCATGGCCCCTTACACTGTGCCCAATCACCCAATCCAATCAAAACACCAGTACTCTGGTGTACGAAGTAATAACTTCTATAACACCCATAAAGATACTTGACAACTAAATAAATAAATAAACTCACTCATGCCTTAAATAAATAAAAATATTTCAATTTCGCAGCCCTTCTTTGGTGTGAGTGCAATTTTCCAGCGGTACTCTTTCTAAACAGTATTTTCATTTTAATATATTAAAATAATATTTTTTAAATTTATTTTTATATTAACACATTAAAATAATTTTAAAATATTAAAAAAATAATAATTTAAACCTCACGGACTTTTACCAGCAACACCTTCCCTTACACTTTCGTCTTCCTCTCGCCACCTCGTCTCTCTCTCTAATAGCTGCTTCCAGTCCTTAGGGTTTTGTAGAGAGAGAAAGAGAGGAAATTGAAAGAAGAAAACTGAAGTATGGGGAACTCAACGAGGCAGTTGAAGGCTATGCTTCGTAAGAATTGGCTTCTCAAAATTCGCCATCCTTTTATCACTTCTGCTGAGGTAATTTTATTTTTAGTTTATTTCAGGTTTAATATTTTTCAATTTGATCTTGAATTTTCTCGATTTTCTTCGAATTTGACTGAAGTTTTATTTGATTTTTCTCGTACTTTTGATTAAATTATACAATTCTTGTGTTTTTCTTTGTTATTTCACATGATTCTAATTATTGATCATCACTTATGTGCTGTTTCTTGATTTTTGTTTTTATTTTATAATTTCCTTGTGCTTGAATCAAGCATCTGGTTTCTTTTGTTCAAATTGATGCGAGTTTTTTATGTTCTTCTCATTTTTTAACTGTCCGTTAATAGGATGAATTGTTTGTTTGTTTGTTTTCTTTCTTTCTTTGTTAAAATTTACTTGTGATTTTGCAGATCTTGCTTCCTACAATTGTAATGTTACTGCTAATAGCGGTGCGGACAAGAGTTGATTTGCAAATTCACCCTGCGCAGGCGTAAGTTATCTTCAACCTTCACTGTGATTTAAATTTCAATGCTACTTCGCTGGTTATAATTGAGTGACAAAACATGATGAAGAGTTTTGAAAATTGTTTCTACCTTGTTAGTTTAAGCCAGATACAGAGAATAAGTATAGCAAATTTTTAATTTCATGTTTATGTTGTGGAATTAGCTCTTTATGATGTCGTGGGAAGTAAATGTTGTTGTGGGGGTGTTGAATTGTTTCAGGTATATAAAGGAAAATATGCTTGTAGAAGTAGGAAAGGGTATGTCCCCGAATTTTCAAGAAGTTTTGGAGGCATTGCTGGTGAGGGGAGAGTTTTTGGCTTTTGCACCGGATAAAGAAGAAACAAGGACGATGATTAACTTAATGTCAATCAAGTTCCCTCTACTGCAGGTACCCATTGAACATCTTTTAGTGATTTTGCAGGTTAAAAACATTTTTGTATGCTCCAAACAAGGATGTACTCTCAAAATGAGGGTTTACTTGTGCATGTGTGCGTTATACTTCCATACTTTTCTGTATGACATCCATCAAAGATTTCATGTAGTGTGGTCTATGGAGAAGGCCTGGATAGCCTCTGTTGTTGTTGTTGTTATCGTTGCTGCCGCCGCCTCTGTTTATGATTAGGGCCTTTGTGACCGAGAGATTCATGGATTTGACTTTGTAATTTCAGCAAGTTTCTCTGATATACAAAGATGAACTCGAGTTGGAAACATATTTAACCTCTGATCTTTATGGCACCTGCAGTCAAGTCAAGTAAGTTGTACTCTTGGCATTCTGATAAAAGTTCATTCCTCATGGATTCAATTCATTTTTATTATGGTTTTAGGCTGTGGCATTGACATGCATGATGGTCTTTCCCCACTTTTCCTTAGGAATTGCTCAAATCCAAAAATCAAAGGAGCAGTAGTATTTCATAATCAAGGTCCTCAGCTATTTGATTACAGTATACGACTTAATCACACATGGGCTTTCTCTGGGTTTCCTGATGTTAGAACCATAATGGATGTGAATGGACCTTATCTCAATGACTTGGAACTGGGTGTTAATATAATACCAACCATGCAATACAGCTCCAGCGCTTTTTTCACTGTATGTTTACTTATTTCTTCTCACGTTGCTTTTTCTCCCTGCAGTCCACAAATATTGCTTCTTACATGTGCCGGTAATTGTTTTTTGCTTTGAATGTTGTCTAGGTTTGTTATAAGTTACTTCTTATTAAATTATTTTTGCTTGTCTATGTACCAAGCGTGGCTGTTGTAGTTTGAAACATTTATGGATTTTGCTTTCAAATTGCAGCTATAGCTCCTTCCATTCATGGTTATCATGCACTGCTTATTTTTTTGGGGAACTTGAAGAAGATTGGACAAAATTGATTGGAAAGAATAATTGAAATTTCATACCTTACTGAAAATAGCTTTACATGTTTGAAGTTCTTCGTAAATATTTGGATTAGACATTTGGCACTATCACTATTGTTTAGTTAGATTGTATGTTATAGTCTTGATTTTGAATTTTGGAACCTCACAATGTGGAGACAATCTTTTATGCTCAAAACTAAAAATGTCTTGCATAATTGGCTAAATATACAGGCACCTGACATTGGAATTCTTTTATTAATCCTGTACAGATTCTCTAATTTATCCTTTTATGCTTTAGATTTTTCTTTACAAATTGTGCGGGGAATGCCGCACACTTTTCAAAGAGTAAATTAACAAGATTGAGCTTCCATGCTTTCTGCAGCTTCAGCAGGTAGTGGATTCATTCATAATATTTGCCTCTCAGCAAACTGAAACTGAGTCTTCAACTGAACATATAGAACTGCCATCGTCCAATTCATTCAACAAATCTTCCTTGCTCAAGTTGCCATGGACAAAACTTAGCCCTTCAAAAATTAGAATCGCTCCCTTTCCAACACGTGAATATACCGATGATCAATTTCAGTCAATTATCAAGAGCGTCATGGGAGTATTGTATGTGTTTTTACCCCTAAGGTTTCAAAGTTTTCTATTATCTTTGTTAATTAGGATTTTTTTTTTGTTTTCCTGGAATTGCATGAGCAGGTATCTTTTGGGATTTCTCTACCCAATCTCTGGCCTTATCAGTTATTCTGTGTTCGAGAAGGTTTGGTAATGACTATGATAGTTAGCATTAAGTTTACTCTATATCTGTATGATTTTCTTGCTTTTGTTGTATCTTTTTCTTATTTTGACATTTTTAAATAGCGAAAAGTGTAGTCAGTGTTAGTGTTTGTTCTTAGCGCATCCTTGATTTTTAATGTTTCAGGAACAAAAGATAAGAGAAGGTCTCTACATGATGGGCTTGAAAGATGGGATATTCCATCTTTCTTGGTTTATTACATATGCTTTGCAGGTGAACAGGTTTTCCTTATGTCTTTGGATTGAATCACCACCATTGCATGTCCTTACTTGCTCATTTTGAAAGACTTGCATTATAACTTGATGCAATCGATGCCATTCTATCTAATGTGAGAAAAAAAAAGATATTGTATGAATGCAAATTGCGTGTCTGCGTGCATGCATGTACACATGTTTAATTTGCAATATTTTGTTCTTCTTTTGGTTGGCAGTCCATGATTAAATGCCATGAAAGGTTCCAGTGAAGGTGTTCAACGGCTTAAGCTATGTTAGCATGTTTTTAGGCTCGAGTTCTACTAGAAATTAGAAATGCTTCACCCTTGGTCAAGCTGTTTAGTATTGAATAGCCTGTTTCTCATTTTTGGTAGTTTGGTACTTTGGCAGTTTGCAATTTCATCTGGGATTATTACAGCTTGCACCTTGAATAATCTTTTCAAGTACAGCGACAAGTCAGTGGTGTTTGTGTATTTTTTTTCATTTGGACTCAGTGCAATTATGCTGTCCTTTTTGATATCTACATTCTTCACACGAGCAAAAACAGCAGTGGCAGTTGGTACCCTTTCGTTTTTTGGGGCCTTCTTTCCTTATTACACTGTCAATGACCCGGCTGTCCCTATGTAAGTACTCATGCTATGAACAATTTTATGCTGGCAGAGTTTAACGAAGAACATTTTCTTCCTAGTTGCATTTATTGCAAGTTCTCATATTTTATAATGCAGGCAATATTTATCTAATGTTTTGTACCTATAGGATATTGAAGGTCCTTGCCTCTTTGCTATCACCTACAGCCTTTGCTCTCGGATCAATTAACTTTGCTGATTATGAGCGTGCTCATGTTGGACTTCGCTGGAGCAACATATGGCGGGTATATTCTGTATTTGGAGTTCTTCCTTTGCTTTTGATTATTTTAGAAGCCTTTTTATGTGCTTCTAAACTTTTTAGACAATATTGGTGCAGGAGTCATCTGGGGTGAATTTTTTGGTCTGTCTTCTGATGATGTTATTTGACACATTGATATACTGTGCTATTGGCCTGTACCTTGACAAGGTACATCTCTTAAACTCTTTTTCTTTCATGGAAAAAGTGTTATACTCTACTCTTATGGGTATAGTCTCTTCCTTTACTGTATGTTGTACTGGCAAAAGATAGTTTTGGGACATTTATTCTGTCATTGGTAGGGTTAACATCCCTTGTCCAGCGGGGTTTTCTTGCTTGGTTACATGGAATGATCTGTTTCTGGTTTATGTTGATCCTGTGAACATCAGTTTCTCTTAGATTGTAAAGTTTGTTGTGCCAGTATTGTTGACCGTTTAAGAACTGTTTTAAGTGGGCTTCTTGTCTTTCTGTCAAGATTTGTATAATGTTGGGAATGGTGAATTATCTTGGTTGAGTATCAAGTTTTCTAGTAATTATGAACATTTTATATACATGCACATGGATCTTTTTCACAGCTTAATATATATTGAATAAAATCATGACTATTTAAAAGTTATGTCCCTAGTCATGTAATTTTGATAGTTTTGTTAACTAATTAGTGACACATCAAGTGGCTTTATTGAACAGCTACGCATTGCCATAATTGAAGTTCTTCTATGCCTGTAGCGTGGAAGAAAATCATAGCAACTGAAAAGTTATGCTCCGTGTCATAATTTTAACGCATTAATATATGCATTAAGTGGTTTTTCTCATCTGGTAGGTATTGCCGTAATTGATTATGGTTGTTTCACCTATCAGAAATGGGAAACAGTTAGATTGTATCTTCTATGATCCATAGAGGAGTGCACACCCTGAATTCTTGTTTGTTGGCAGCTATATTTAGCATGCTTTTTATGCTATTGCATGTGTTCTGAACCTTACAGATATCAGTCATCTTATCAGGTCCTTCCCAGGGAAAATGGGATGCGTTACCCATGGAACTTCTTATTCCAGAAGTGCTTCTGGAGGAAGAATAATTTTGTCAAACATCATGGTTCCAGTTTAGAATCCAACTTTAACGATGAGCTTTCCAATGAAAGGGCAAGCTTTTTAGGAAATAATACCCATGAACCTGCTGTTGAAGCGATAAGCTTAGATATGAAGCAACAAGAACTTGATAAAAGGTACTCGCTAAATATGAAGCTATCTCTGTTTGCACTGGATAATGAATATTCTCCTTACATTTTCCTTGTTCAATTTTTAGATGCATCCAGATTAGGAATCTGCGTAAGGTGTATGCTTCTAAAAGGGGAAACTGTTGTGCTGTCAATTCTTTGCAGCTTACCTTATATGAAAATCAGATTCTTGCTCTTCTAGGTTGGTTGTGTAATTCACTTGGTTCTCCTTCATTTCTGTTTCATGCTTTGTCTTTTGTATTTATTCTAACTCCTAGTTTGATACCTGAAAATTAAAATGATGATTTTCTACCAATTACAGTTGTTTTTCTGATAATATGTATTCTGTTTGAGTCTGTGACACTTGCATTTCTGATATGAGCTCTGTGAATCCTACATTTCTAAAATGGCTTTATAAGTGAGATTGTTCAGTGTTTTTTCTTTTTTCCCCTTAATAAAATAAATAGTCATTGTAGAAAAGAAGCTTTATGGATCTGATCTCTCAAGGTTAAAACCTGAAGAATCATTGGATCATATTTAACTGCCCTGATAGTCAATTGTTAATTTGGAAGGGCAACGAGTTACTGGTCTTGCACTCAAGTTAACCAGCACCATTCTGTCCACCATATATAGGATAGCTCTCTTATTTATAGAGAAAAGATACCTATTTTTCCCACTTAAATGGGATAAATTGTTACGAGTGTAGAGTACCTTGTTTAAAAAGACATTGTTCTTCTGGTCATCTTTCAAGGTACCTGCATGAGGAATCTCATTATATAATTGACTTAACATCTACCAGTAACAGACAATTTTTATCCTCAATGATATCCACAGACACCCCCAAACTCTTGCTTGATTAGATTGTCAAGAGACTTAGTCATTTCGTGCAAGTCATAACACTTTGAGACTCCTTCCAGGTAGATCCCTTGGAATCTAATACCCTCTCTGTGAACATTAACCAAGCTGGCAAAGTGTTGAAAGAAATTATTTGAGAAGTGAATTTCTTATCAGTCCTAAAATACATGTATGTGCTTGGGTTTTTCTCCATAAAATGCAGATGCATTGGTCTGAGTACTGTAGCTTTTTATGGAAAAGAGGGAAACCTTATTTATCATTTTGGAGGATAACAGTTTTGCTGTTCTGATATAAAATTATCATTTTCAAGGACATAATGGAGCTGGAAAAAGCACAACAATTTCAATGCTTGTTGGTCTTCTTCCTCCTACTTCTGGGGATGCTTTAGTATTTGGAAAGAATATCACAACAGACATGGTAAATTATGTTTTCTTTTTCTCAAACTACCTTTTCCTTTTTGCCTTTGCGGCTCCTCTGTTTGAATGGGCTGCTAAGTAACCTAATTCATCATTTACTCTGTTTATATTATTCAATTTGTAATCTTTCATAGGATGAGATACGGAATGGACTGGGTGTCTGCCCTCAAAATGATATCCTTTTTCCAGAATTGACTGTAAGTAAGAAGCATGTTTTGTTTTTTCAATTTGTGCCATACAATATACATTTAGTACTCTTTAATGCTGACAATAAGTGTTTTTTTCTTCTTCATGCTACCTGGATATTACATGCAACCGAAGTTTTGGACTAGTTATTTGCATGGACACATTAAGAAAATTGAACTATCCTGACCATATTTTGTCTTTAAACTTGTCAATTACAACACTTGCCCTTTCAAGTGCAGTATAATAAGTTTTTTTTGTTCTTTAACCGCTTTCATATTTAGTTTGTGCTCATGATAAAATGGAATAGTTGGAATAGCTATTGTGCCTGTTGCATGCGTATTCTGGAACTTGAGAAATGTAATAGCAAATATCAATTTCTTAAGAGATATGATTGCGGTGATGTTGCTAAATTTTTATATATGACTGGATCTGAAAGGTTATAATCCACTCATATGCATCAAGTCATCTGCTAATTGTGATATGAAGTATATACTATTTTAACTAATAAATGCTGTAAATTTGATAACAGCTGATCCATCCTTTACTATCTGTATCTTCCTATTTATTTCTCATTTAATCTATCTGTTAGCTGTTTTTGTCCATGATTATTAAGACACCTTCATGGCACTTTGGTTGCAAGTGAACTGAATCTTTTCTGTTAGGATTATAATTGTAGCTGTGGATCAGGTACAATTCATTGCTGTTAGAACCATAACAGTATGAGTACCACTAAATTCATGGTACAATTTAATGCTTAATTAGGATGGAAGGATGCCAGAATTCTCACCAGCTTTTCACATAATCTCAAAGGAAAAAATCATGCTTAAGTTTGGCTCGGTCCTGGCCCCCTATTCATCTAATAGGAACACAAATCTGAGAAATAATGTGGGTTCTTTAGTTGCATGGAAGTTCCAGTTGAGATTCCTTTAAATTCTTATGGAGGTTCACAACTCGTATTCATGGACAGTGAGGGAGGGAAAAATTCCTTGAGTTCTTATTGTGGAATTTTCATTCTCAATGAACGATGCTACCTCCGAAAGTCATGGTGCTTAATCTTGTACTTGAATCAACTATTTCATCTATGACCACAACTAGATGAACCTGTTAGTGGTTATGGCACTATCCCTATTGCTGATGTCTCTGTAAAAACTCGTTCTTGGACAAGTTGATAAATAACTGATTGTCTTTAGTTGCTAGCTTTCAATTTCCAATTTTTATTCCAGGATTTGTTTGACTGATATATTAAATGGATCTCTTTTTTTTTTTGCTTGAGATGGTAGATGCTGAATTTTGGAGATTGATTAAGATTGAATTAATTACTTCATCCAGGTGAGAGAACATTTAGAAATTTTTGCTGCATTGAAGGGTGTGAAGGAAGATATTTTGGAGAACATCGTAACTGATATGGTCAATGAAGTGAGTTTCTCTTCATTTAATTTGGATCTGTCCTTCATATTTCACTCAATATTTTGAATTATGTCAATCAATAATGTTTATTTTGTAAGTTAGCCTACATATAGCATCCCTTCTTCTTAAGCCTGGATACATATAACATTCAGTCAACCTTGAACTGATACATGCACTCCTTTTTTTGGCTTCCTTTGCACATTTGATATTCTACATTTTCTTAGCTTGAGTACGAGTTTTGGTATGCAGTAGGAGCTTGGAGAATGAACTTTTTCTTAGTTAAAAAATTGAAAAAAAATTGTTTTGTGGTGTTTAGGTGGGTCTGGCTGATAAGGTCAATACTGCTGTGAGGGCTCTTTCTGGTGGCATGAAGAGGAAATTATCTCTGGGAATTGCACTGATAGGAAATAGCAAGGTGATTTAAATATGAAAGCATGTTCTTGTTTCTTGTTGTTGAAATTGTGAGGAACCATTTCTCATTAGTTTATCACAGGTCGTAATTCTTGACGAACCTACGAGTGGGATGGATCCATACTCAATGCGCTTGACGTGGCAGTTAATAAAAAGAATAAAGAAGGGCAGGATAATCTTACTTACAACACACTCGATGGATGAAGCTGATGAACTAGGAGATCGAATAGCTATCATGGCTAATGGATCCTTGAAATGCTGTGGAAGGTAAATTCTTTTAGACCATTATCTGATATTTTCTTGGGTCAATGAAACCTCATTATTTTCAGAAACTATTTTGTTAGTGGGCAAATACCAGTTTAAGAGTAGGACAGATGTCACATTTCTGATGCTTGATTTATATACCTTCCCCAGAAAATGGGACTAAAAACATCTAGAAATAAATGATTGGTTTATATTGGAGTTCAGGCATGGTGAAGATAGCATACCTTCTTTTCATTGAGTGCAGGCTCGCATGATGCTATCGATGCAATGCCATGAACATTTCTTAAGCAGCTTTGTGTTTTGAAATTTTTGTTTGTATACGTTGGCAAGTTCTCATTGGACATGACATTTTGATTGGCAGCTCCCTGGCAGTTTCATTTTAGAAAAAAGTAGTTTTTTTTTTTCCAGTGCAAATTCTTCACCAAGGTTCCCTTTTTTGTGCTACCGCATCATGAGTGCTACCTTATTATCACATATCATCCTCTGTTCCTTGTAGAGGAAAAAGTTTTAAAGAAAATTTTTATCAAGACCCTGCAATTTATGAGCAGGCATCATAAATTGCAGGCGTCATATATAAAAAATATAATAAATACTTGATCAACTAATATATGGATTAGGGGCTTTCTATAAACTCACTGAAAACGAAGAAAGGGATTGAGCAAAACTTCGAGGAGTATTTTATTTTAGTCTTCATTTTTTGGGATGTAGTAAGAGACAAAATACAAGAATCCTACAGTTATGGAGAATGATTGATTAAAGTGGTGAATGAAAAGAAGTTTAGATGGTTTTGGTGATAAAATCTTGGGAACTTTGCCCCTTTTAGTGGTTAGAGAGAGTATAAGGCAAGGCCCTTTTTTGTTGGTTTGGATTAATTTGATCATTTCTTAAATATATTGGCAGATCTGTTATTCGGTGGACCATACACTTCATCTTTTGTGTTCTTAGAATCTAAGAATCTATACATCTTGTATAAAGGATGTCCTCCTGACACGTGAAAACCTGTATAAGATGATTGCCAAATGATTACAGAACAACGCATAATTTCCAGTCATCATTACTATTTCTAATTTTTCTCTCGTCTAGACTCTGTGGAGGCTAGAAAATAACTGCAATAATTAATTTTCGATATGGTAAATTCTGGTTTGTGCTGCAATTCCATAAATTCTCTTCCCAGCTAGACAACATAAGTTTAATAGAGCCATGGATTTCACCATTTAATCTGATTCTGATACCAGATGTAGCTTTTTTTTGAGAAGTAATTGCCCTCTTCTTGGTGATTGTCCATTATCCCTTATGAAACTTTGACTGGTGCTTTTGTTAAAAGCTGGATCAAAGTATTCCTACTGTGACCTCTGAGAAATCTTTTTTAAGCAAGCTTTCTTCTGATTTTTATGTGAGCGCTTCTTTCAAGATCATGCCTTGATAAATCTTGGTTGGTTAACATTGGTAGAATAATTGGCCATTTGTGTCTTTAACAAATTGGCTTGATATAATTGTTACTTTTATTATGTCATATCCGGAGCATGCTACACCATATCAATGTTTTTGTTCCTTTTCCCACTTTTTTTAATGCTATGCACCTTCGTTTTGATCGAA
This sequence comes from Populus ilicifolia, assembly GCA_015708895.1. Classification (NCBI taxonomy): domain Eukaryota; kingdom Viridiplantae; phylum Streptophyta; class Magnoliopsida; order Malpighiales; family Salicaceae; genus Populus; species Populus ilicifolia. The sequence goes on from SRLM01000259.1 coordinate 1,315,715, forward strand.
GATTCTGTAAATTGTTAAAAAAAATGATGGTTTGTATTATGTAGAATAATTGTTAGTTCAGATGTTTACATATCAATCTTTGGTTTTAACAGCTCCCTATTTTTGAAGCATCAGTATGGGGTTGGTTATACCCTTACATTAGTGAAGGTCAGCTCCTCAATCTGATATTTTTCAATGAAACTTCTTAATGCTCATGTATAATGGTCTTCATTACCAAACTATTGGATGATGCTATTTTTTCTGTTTTCTTTCAGTCGTCACCTACTGCTTCTGTGGCTTCTGATATTGTTTACCGCCATGTTCCATCTGCAACATGTGTGAGCGAGGTATCAACTTTGACATGCATTGGACATTTCTTAAGCTGTCCTATCTCAGGACCTATTAAGATGCACATATAAGAATAGAGTTTATGAAGAATTTTTCAAAAACCCCCTGATTGCTTCGGAGTTGTTTATCTTAATGTGTTTGGAATTAAGCTTCTGAATTTGATTTATTATTTTCTAGCACTCGCATGCATGCATGCATGTTCTAAGTTTACTTGTTTCCCAAAAGATTCCTCATGTATTCATGACGCTATTAATATGTTATCCCTGATGATCTTCCTTTTTTAATTTTCATCTGTGGTTTGCTCTCTCCTCAGGTTGGAACTGAGATTTCTTTTAAGCTGCCCTTGGCATCATCGGTTTCTTTTGAAAGCATGTTTAGGGAAATTGAAAGTTGCATGAGAAGATCAATTTCTAAATCAGAAATGAGTAGTAGTGAGGACAAAAGTTATCCTGGCATTGAAAGTTATGGTATTTCAGTCACAACTCTTGAAGAGGTATTCCTTAGAGTTGCAGGATGTGGGTACGATGAAACTGATGATTTCGTGGACAGAAACAACATTCTTTCATCTAACTCTACAGTTCCTGCAGCTTATGACAATCGCCCTTCCGAAACAATTTTTGATGCAAAATTTTTGGGAAATTATAAAAAGATTATTGGATTCATATCTGCCATGGTGGGGAGAGTCTCTGGTTTAATGGCCGCAGCAATCTTAAGTTTCTTCAATTTCTTAGGTATGCAGTGCTGTAGCTGCTGTATCATTTCAAGATCAACATTTTGGCAGCATTCTAAGGCATTATTCATAAAGAGGGCTATATCTGCTCGGAGAGATAGGAAAACAATTGTTTTCCAACTTCTAATTCCTGCCATTTTCTTGCTTTTTGGTCTTCTTTTTCTCAAGCTTAAGTCACATCCTGATCAGCAGTCTGTTACTCTAACAACTTCACATTTTAATCCTCTCTTAAGTGGTGGTGGTGGTGGTGGTCCAATTCCTTTTGATCTATCCTTGCCTATTGCAAAAGAGGTTTGTAGATCTTATTTTTTTCTTTTGTCTGTTGTTATGTATGCTGTTTTCAAAGCCTTTGAAGTCATAAAATATGACTGGCTGGTGAACTTCCTTTGGAGAACATTTGAGATCTTCAAAGCTGCTAAATGCAGGTTGCTGGATATATTAAAGGGGGGTGGATTCAAAACTTTAGACAGAGTGCATACAGATTCCCTGATGCAGAGAGGGAATTGGCTGATGCAATCAAGGCAGCAGGACCAATTTTGGGACCGGTTTTACTTTCTATGAGTGAATTTTTAATGTCTAGCTTTAATGAATCCTATCAGTCAAGGTGTGTTGACCTGAACTCTGAATTTCTTTTCACTCTCTTATACAGTTTTCTGAACTGCATTTTAACATTTCTTCATTTATTATCTGTAATCAACCTTCTTGCCAGCTTCATCATGTTTCAGTTTTTCAAACCATTGTGAAACTTTTGCAGCACTAAAGTTTTCAATATCTATTCTTTTCTTTCATAAAATAAATGGTGTAAGCATCTAAATCCTTGTATATGGAGCCTATATATCTTTTCACAAAGCCACAGGTAATAGCATAACTATTAAATGTATTTTTCTTTTCACTGGGTTTGGGCTGGTGTCATATATTGTCACCTTTTATGCAACCACTCTGTTAGTCAATTGTACTTGTCTAAACAATGGTATCCCCTGCTGGTCCAGAGCGTAGTTTCTCAATTGTACTTGTCTAAACAATGTGCTTAGATTTTCAATGGATAGTAAACTGATACTTCTCCTAAATTGAACTGTTAATTTGGGACACAACCAATTTATGGTGCAACACTTTTTGCCAAGAAAAGCAGTTGGAACTTCTGGTTGATTATCTTCCATGCATGGCTTATTGATCAGATGCTCCTTTTCATTTCATGATATATTATCATGTGCAGGTATGGGGCTGTTGTGATGGATAAACAACATGATGATGGAAGCTTGGGATATACCATTCTACACAACAGTTCCTGTCAGCATGCTGCTCCAACCTTTATCAATATAATGAATGCTGCGATTTTGAGGCTTGCTACTGGTGATCAAAATATGACAATTCAAACACGCAACCACCCTCTGCCGATGACCAAAAGCCAGCACTTACAACATCATGTATGTTTCCTTTCTCATGCTAGATGTTTACAAGCCTTCTAATGGCTGACAGCAAAGCTTGATCCATATGGATTAGACTTCTTTTTATAGATTTCTATCCCAGGTATTGAGAATACTATAAAGAAAATTATGTTGAAGGAAAGCCATTTGGGGATGGAAATCATTATATAATCTGAAAAATCTGTGTCTGAATATGTTTATCATATTTAGAACATTTGTCATATGGATACTGGAGGTTTAAAATGTGGGCCGAGGTGGGGTGGGTGTGCTGTACTAGGGAAGACATTCTACATGCTTGATTGGGGACACGATCTCTTGCATTTATTATTGTGTATTCAGTTGCTATCCTGTGATACATGGCATCCAATTATGTTATGAATGGAGAACTATAGGCTTTATAATTCAATTTCAACTTGAGGGAAGAGTTATACTGAGTCATTGTGAAATTTGAACAGGTTTTATTTCTAATTATAACAAAATGGATCCTTGAGATTTGTTTGATGTTATATTGTACGAAGTTCTTGACATCATGATGTAGGAGTGCCTTTGTTGGCATTTACTCTTTCTATCACTCTCTCAGAACAGTTCCATTTAGACAATGCTTGAATTTATTGCATTATCTTGTGAATATGTAGGATTTGGATGCCTTTTCTGCTGCAATTATTGTCAATATCGCCTTCTCATTCATTCCTGCTTCATTCGCAGTTGCCATTGTGAAGGTATTATATCTGAACTCTATTGGGAAATGTTTTGTCTAAGCACTTTTCTTCACAGCTTTACCGTCTCTCTCTACTTGGTGGGCATGTGGTTGTTTTGTTGGCAAGAAGATAGCTATATTTTAGTGTATTATGCTTCTTGGAACAATTGTTTGTAGTCAATGAAGTTGTTGTGGATAAATTTCATTCACTTGGAATCTTGTATAAGATTTCAGATGGGTCCAGATGTCGTTCAATTTGTTTTAGGACTCACTCATGGTAATAAGCTAAAGAGTGAGAATAAGCATCCTATCTGATAATGTCAACAACAAAATTTCACGTATTAGCATGCATCTTTATTGAATTCTTTTAATGAGCATTTTATTATAATTTTTTCCATGTGTTGTTGGCCTTGTTTCATTTCTGAGATTTCAGATGGCATTATAATTTGATTTGTTACTAGAATGTATATTGACAACTTTAATTTAGTGGTGACAGTAAATTTGTTGTCTTTGGAAAATTGAAGTTGAGGCCTTAATGTTTTTTTTTTTTTTTTGAAAATGTGCTTATTCTTGATATTTCATCAGTTTGGGATGTTTCTTTACAAGTTAGTAGGTGGTCTGGTAGTGTTAAATCCTTGCACCAAAGGGAATTGCATTATTCATCTTGATGGGATTATGGTCCTCTAGTCCTCTCCTGCCCCATAATATTTACCTCTTTTTTGCTTCATTTGCAAATTCCTCCATTGCTAGTCTTACATTTCTTGTGATAAACATATTTTGTTTTTTGAAATATAGTTACAATTCATTAAACAACTTGTAGAGATGTTATTGGTCCAAGATAACGTATATACAACTCTAAATATGGTGCTCACCCAACCTTACTTACATGTTTGGCTTTTCATATTAAAACAACTAAAAAAAGTTGAAGGTTCTTTTGGCTTCCGAGCATTATATGTTGTTTGGCTTTTCACTACCACTATTATTTCTCGTGGCTTATTTGACCTTGTACTTATTATAACTCTTACCAGTTATATACAGCTACTAAAATAACTGCATGTCTAGCTGAGTTTATTCTTGCTTGAAATTCATGCATTGATCAATATCAAAACTACTTCACCTAATCTATTTTTATGACAGTCTGTTTTTATGCCTAGTTGCTAACATCAATGAAATAAATATTTGCATTTTTTTCATTTTTTTCCATGGGAAGTATTTCATATTATCTAGCTTGATGCAGGAACGTGAAGTTAAGGCAAAGCACCAACAATTGATTAGTGGGGTATGTTCATATTTTAGAGGTGTCAGCTCATGACATTTTGCTTACTGGAAATATATTTAAAAAACTAACATTATAATAATGCCCTTCCTCTCAGGTTTCTGTACTTTCATATTGGGTTTCTACATACATCTGGGACTTCATTAGCTTTTTAATTCCTTCATCTTTTGCTCTCTTACTGTTCTATATTTTTGGTATGTTTCCAGGCTCTCATTCCTATCTATATACTTTTAAGGAACTTAATTTAGGTTTATGAATTTTGCTTGGTCACATTTATGCCATTCACATTGGTTATTGACTTTTATGTATATAATCAAAATGCTATTAATTTATTTCTCAATTTCTAGTTATAGACCGCTAAAAATGTTTGGCAACATGCTAGTAGTTCAGATGCTTAAGTTGTCTTATTAGATGTATCAATATATGTTCATGCTATGGTATGATATGCTAATCTTGCTTTCTATAAGTACATTGGCAATATCAAATATTGAAATGTTAAATGGTGTAACTTGGTGTTTTACTAGGATGCATGTCAATATTAGACTAATTTCTAGATTGATTTCTTATGGACATGGTGTGACGTGGGGAAATTTCTTCCATATTCTTGGCATCATAATGTGTATAGCATTATTTCATTATTGATTAAGATTTTTAGGTTTTGAGGAGTTTGAGAAGAGTACAAGACGCGGTTTGGTAAATCAAATATAACTTTTAATCTGATCGTTGGATTGAACTGAAATTTTAATAGAATATTTTTAAGGTTCTTTTCCCTATTGGGTTAAAATTTCACGATGATCAGAGATAAGAAAGATCTTCAAATAAGGCCTGGAGTTACTGTGCTAGATTGTCTTTATTTACCTTATTGTATTTGGATTATTTTTTTCTATTTAGTTTAGGACTTTTAATTTAATTAGGATTTTTCTATTTTGGAATCCTAATACTAGATGGATTATATTAGTCACATAAGCGTTTTAATTATGAATCATTTTCTATAAAAGATTTTAGGGTTAATATAAAAAAGGATATCTAGTTTATTTTCATATGAAGATTATTATTAAGACTTTTAATGAAACACTAGAGAGTTTTCTCTAAATTCCCATACAACTTAGGTTTGTAACTTTAGGACATGAGAACCTTAGCTTTCGTTAACGCTTTACGCCGCGTCAATTGATATTAGAGTAGGTGACCTCTTTGATAGATGAAGACAGTAGCGACCTGTTTTGCAATGTGGGAGTTGAGGTCATTTAGGGTGTTGTGCAGGCTCAAGAGCAAAAACTAGATTGTTGGGAACAAAGGTTTGATTGTTCGGAGCAAACCATGGTATATCTAGCTCAGCTAATGGGTAATGTAGATGGGAATCAAGAAGAGAAGATAAACTTGTTTGGAGACTTATCTTGAGGTAGGCCAAACCCCAGACTCATTCCTGAATTTGATGAGATTTCATTCTACGATGGGAGATTTTTGAAGAAAAAATTTATTAAGTGGTTAGTAGAGTTGGAATCTTACTTTTATTTCAACAAGGTTACTTATCATAAAAAGTAGGACTTGTACACAATTTTCTTTTGGTGTTAAAGAATGGTGGTTTGAATTTATAGACTTTAGAACTTGTATTGGTATGCCTTTAATTTCATCTTGGCAAAATTTGAGACAATCATTTGGAGTTTATATTAGATGATTAGGAGTTTATATAAGATGATCATGAAGATGTTTTACATTGGGTAGATAAAGCAAATAGTTTCTTATTATTTGTCTTATGTTCAACCTTCTCAAAAGGCAATGAGAAAAAACATGAAGGAGTTTGGTGAAAGCAAAATTTCAAAGTTATCTAATCATGTTGAAGATAACGTGATCAAAGAGGGTGTTAGCAAACAATTTTAATCTTTTGACCTGAAGTTGGAGAAGCTACTGGTAGATGATGATCTTTCAGTAATGGATCAAGATCTTGCAGGTAAGGACATGGAGGACATGAAATTTTTTGACAATTCTTGTAAAAATATTATGAAAGATTATCTTGTATTTTTCTTAGATACAGAGGTTGGAGTTTTGAAAGTTATAGAAGAAGATGAGGTCAAGTTTGAAGAAAAAGAATGTGTGAAGGAACTCCAAGTGGACTTCATAGGAACGAAAAATTATAACATTAAACATGGAGTTTTCTTTAGCATGCTCATATCAAAAATTAAAATTTAAAGCTCGACGGTCATGGACATGCTATTTTGTGAATATGTTAGCTTCAATACTATATTCAAAATATTTGTTCATTTGGAGTGGAAATGTTTAATTTTTGACAAATAACTCGAGGACAAGTTTTTCAGAAATAAAGAGGGCTGATGTGGGGAAATTTCTTCCGAATTCTTGGCATAGAAAAGTTTATTGCATTATTTCATAAATGTTTTAAGATTTTTAGGTTTTGAGGGGTTTGAGAAGAATCCAAAATGCATTTTGGTAAATCAAGCATAGCTTATAATTCGATTGTTGGATAAAGCTGAAATTTTGACAAAAGATTATGAAGGCTCTGTTTCCTATTGGGTTAGAACTTCATGATGATTAGAGATTGAGAGACCTTCAAATAAAGCTTAGAAGTTATTGTGTGAGATTGTATTTATTTACCTTACCTTACCGTATTTGAATTTGTTTTTCTATTTATCCCAAAACTTTTAATTTAATTATTATTTTACTATTTAGAAATTCTAATGTTAGATTTATTTTATTAGCTAGGTAAGTTTTCATTAAGAATCCTTTCCTATAAAGGATTTTAGGACTAATATAAATAAAAATGTATAGTTTATTTTCGAATGAATATTATTATTCAAACTTATAATAAAACACCAGAGTTTTTTCTTAAATTTCTCTACAGCATAGGTTTGTGATGAGCTTGAGAACCCTAGCTTCTATCCACGCTATACTCTGCGAGTTACCAAGCTAGAGAGTGCAATTTCATTTTCTTTATTTTTCAACTAATTTCAGGAGTCTATTTTTTGGTCTGAAAGTCTCTTGCTAAAATAGGGTTTCTCACTTCTATAAGTACTATCGGTTAGCATATTGATTGATGCATTCAACGTTAGGCATTTTGCTGGGTGTTCATATGAACATGGCAATGGATGTATATATTTATATTCTATTTTGAAAGAATTCTTGAATGAGTTTAAAGGGATTTTACAGGAGCATGCTATTACCATATTTTGTTACATATTTTCTTGTTTCTACCCATTCTTTTCTAGGTTCCACCCATGCTGAGTGATGACCATTTCTTAAGATTGTGGATAAAATATCTAATTGGGAATCTTTTATACCTACAGGCATACTTCCATTCAAATTCCAGTTTCCACATAATTGTGGAAGTTAGACAGTACTGGAAATTGAATGCTGTTGTTTATAACACTTGTGAATACTTTTCTGCATAAGTATGGCAAACTAGGAGAAAAGTTTCTTTGGTTACGTTTGTTACTGAATTGGCTCTGGATGAAACACCATCCAGCCATGACTGCCTCAAATTTTCCCTTTTTTTTACAGTCATATATTATGGTAAATATTACTTGCTGACAATATTAATTTCGGCCTGTAGGTCTGGATCAGTTTATTGGAAAGGAATGCTTCTTGCCAACTTTCCTTATGTTCTTAGAGTATGGACTAGCAATTGCTTCTTCAACATATTGCCTTACCTTCTGCTTTTCTGAACACTCTATGGCTCAGGTAGTGCTCTGTCACTCCCTGATTCAGTTTTCCTGACTTCCATGCCATTAATTTTTCTCCAAAGTGAATGTTGATGTTTTTACTGTACGTGCAGAATGTGGTTCTGTTGGTCCACTTTTTTACTGGGTTGATTCTCATGGTTATCTCATTTATCATGGGCCTTATACAAACAACAGCAAGTGCAAATAATTTGCTAAAGGTTGATTCCTTTCTCCAGAGTCAGATGCTTTTGTATTGACCATACATGGCATTTCTCGAACCAATCAAATGTTAAGACATCTAAGCAGGCATTACAAGAGGCAGAAAGGGTTTTGTTCCATTCAGAAACTTGAACTATAAGAATCAAGCATATCCAAACTTCATTTAAGCTATGACAATGTTCTACATCTTTAAGCCTTTTAGGACCTTTATTTATCTCATGTTATTTTGGGGTGTTGAGGGAGACAGGATGGTTTGAGTTAATGAATAGGATGTGGAACTCTTCTTTCTTCACATCCTTGAGCATAAACCTATCCATCCTGCAATAGTTGCAACAGAAAAGAGAGATTTTTGAAAACTTTGCACTTCCACCCGTCTCAGCACACCAAACTGGAAAAACATAGTGCATTGCATAAAATTAGAGAATTCTTCTGCAAGTGCTGCATAGCTGACGGTCATTTCCCTGACATTTTTATATGCTTTATCAGAACTTCTTCAGATTATCACCAGGATTTTGCTTCGCCGATGGACTCGCTTCACTGGCTCTTCTAAGACAAGGGATGAAAGATAAATCTAGTAATGCAGTTTTTGACTGGAATGTAACTGGTGCTTCCCTTTGTTATCTCGGCTTTGAGGTTAACTTTTTAATACCCCCCTCTTCTGCTATAATGTTTTTAACTTTAAAGTTACATCCTGGCAAGTTTTTGGTGGTAGTGAGATGTGCTCATTGAAAACCTTTTTTCTCTAATAATGAGAGGCTTAGCTTGTGACATTGAAGGGGAATGAAAAAAATAATTATTATCCATACCTACATTCCTGTTGAACTAGGGCTGATTCAGTTCTCTCACTTGTGACAGAGCATCGGTTACTTTCTTCTTACACTTGGGTGGGAACTGTTGCCTTTTCACAAATTGACTCCAGTAGGAATTAAGCAGTATTGGAGGAGCATAATGAATCTCCATCATGACACTCATGATTTAGAACCACTTCTAAAATCTCCATCAGAAACTGTTGATCTCAACTTTGATGAAGACATAGATGTGCAAACAGAAAGAAATAGGGTACTTGCAGGTTCCATTGACAATGCTATCATCTACTTGCGTAACCTTAGGAAGGTATTTCCTATTTGTTTTCTATAACAGTTGTTTCATGTATACCGATACTGCAACAATCTACTACTGTATTATAGCAATTTCTCTTCCCTGTTTTAGGTATATCCAGGAGAAAAACATCGTACAAAAGTTGCTGTGCGTTCTTTGACTTTCTCAGTTCAAGCAGGAGAATGTTTTGGCTTTTTAGGAACAAATGGAGCTGGGAAGACGACTACATTGTCAATGTTAACTGGTATATTCCATTATTCTTCGTGTAACATAATCTGATGTCTTCGATAGATATCTGTGACTAGTTGTAAATGTTTCTTTAATTTATTCAACTGAGGCTCTTTTCTTACAGAATCATTAAATTGATGCTTCATTAATTTTTTTTCCTTTTCAAATTGTTGCAGGAGAGGAATCTCCAACTGATGGAAGTGCTTTTATTTTTGGTAAAGACATGCGTTCAAATCCCAAGGCTGCCCGTCGGCATGTATGCCTCAACTTCTCTGTTTCTATTCCTTTTCTTGATAGAAGTTAGATTCTTGTTGGATGATATATGGTTGAGATTTTTCTGACTTGCCAATGTTGTACCAATCATTTGCAGATTGGATATTGTCCCCAGTTTGATGCTCTATTGGAATTTTTAACTGTCCAAGAGCATCTTGAGCTTTATGCAAGAATAAAAGGAGTTGCAGATTACAGAATAGATGATGTATGTATATTACTCCAAGTTTAAGAGTACTAAGCTGGCGGTTTATTCAAGATTTCCAAATGCTATAACTAGAGTTTACAGGATGAATAAGTGCTCCAACTTGATTTGCAAGGATTCATGTCTAGTTTACCACTGTACAAAGCAAAAGTCTGTACATACAAAAAAGTCACATGAAAAAAACCCTCACCAACTGACATTGCAAGTCATTTAATCCTGTGGGCAGGTTGTAATGGAAAAGTTGGTGGAGTTTGACTTGCTGAAGCATGCCAACAAACCATCTTTCACTCTTAGTGGGGGAAACAAACGCAAGTTGTCTGTTGCAATTGCAATGATTGGAGATCCACCTATTGTAATTCTTGATGAGCCATCAACAGGTAAGCGCACCAATCCCTTGCATTGAAAATTTCCACCCAGGGGAGTGGGTGCTGGTTTTTTCCCCATTAATACATTCTCGAAAAATAATGATACAGAAATCATTGTAATCATCACTTGCTTTAGATAGCTGACCTTTCATTTACACTTCACCATCCATATATATTCACTTCTGCTAAGTAGAGAATGAAGCTTTGAATTTGCAGTATAATTTTCTTTCTTAAACCCCCATCTCTGTCCCAGTTTTAGATTTCATAGATGTTTTCATATCTAACCAGTGCAAACTCTAGTTGAATTCAATGTGCACCATATGTTGTGTGCATTTAGGATTCCGGTATCTGGATCAATTTTGTGATTTTTCTTTTGTTTCAAGGCTTGATTTGTTGTGTTAATAGTGATATTACAGAGCTTTCATCAAATTTATACTAATGCAATGGCTCATCTTACTTTCTATTTTCTGGATGCATTTTCTTCATGTACAATTTTGCAATGTTTATAGGAGCTCTACAGAAAACAAAACATATTTAAATCTAATATGGAGACTAGCAAACCCGAGTATGTGTTGCACTGGCTCCTTTATAAGAAAATGTAGTTTACATATTTTGACCCCAAGACCTTTTCTGAATTGCCTTTCCGTGCAATATTCAAGCCATTTTTTTAAATTCAACTGAGAGTTTTCATCTTGTACTAGATCTAGAATTTTTCTTCTTTTTTCATTGTTTTCAAAGTGTCCCCTAGAACCAGCCTTAGGGAAATAATGTTGTTCTTAGTAGGAAATTATCTTTGATTCATCGATAACTCAACATTATTGTTCTTCTTTAGCTCAAATGAGTGTCAGATACTAATTATTACTGATTTCAGGCATGGATCCTATTGCTAAACGATTCATGTGGGAAGTCATATCTCGTTTGTCAACCAGACAAGGGAAGACAGCAGTAATTCTTACTACCCACAGCATGAATGAAGCTCAAGCACTGTGCACCCGAATAGGAATAATGGTACCAATTCACTCAGTGCTTCACAAGCTTCAAAAACCTGTTAATGACCATTGACAGAACTTGTTTTTCTCCTGTTCTAATTTTGAAGGTTGGAGGCCGATTAAGATGCATTGGAAGTCCTCAGCATTTGAAAACACAATTTGGAAATCACCTTGAACTAGAGGTATGTCATGACTCAAAGATTAATGATCTTTATTTTGAGGTTGTTGATTTGAATGAATAAAGATTCAGGAACTTAAATTTACAATCCTTCCAGAGACTGGATCTGATTTTTCAAGTTCTCCATCTGTGCCCTCAGGTTAAGCCTACCGAAGTCAGCTCTGTAGATTTGGAAAACCTTTGCCAAACCATTCAAAGCAGACTTTTCGACATTCCTTCACATCCAAGAAGTTTACTTGATGACATTGAAGTTTGCATTGGGAGAATTGACTCCATTACATCTGAAAATGCATCAGTGATGGAGATCAGCTTGTCTCAAGAAATGATTATTTTGATTGGAAGCTGGCTTGGAAATGAAGAAAGAGTGAAGACACTTGTATCTTCAACACCCATTTCTGACGGGGTCTTTGGTGAACAGTTATCAGAGCAGTTGGTTCGAGATGGTAATAATCCGTGAACATATTGATTGTCAGTCCATCTTGTTCTTCCTCTGTAATTAGGAGTTTCACATACCACCATATATTCTAATCCATTTATGTGTTTAGCACATTATGTTTCATTCCAACTTACACATTCTTCTAGTATGATGGTTATAAGTTGTCACCACATATTTTTCTTGCTAACCATGCATAAGTAGACTTTATCTATAATCTTGATAGTATAGTTTTCAAAAAAAAAAAAAAAACACTATGGGAAATCTACAAAAATCTGTACTTTTTTGAGTTAGTTTATTGATTTCTGTGTGGATAGTGGCTTGGTGCTTCATACTTCCAGTAGCCATTCTTTTCTCCAATTCTAAGTATTATGATTTGCTTTTGAGTTTTTGTAGGTGGGATACCTTTGCCAATATTTTCAGAGTGGTGGTTAGCTATAGAGAAGTTTTCTGCTATTGATTCATTTATCCTGTCATCCTTTCCTGGGGCAGCATTTCAAGGTTGCAATGGTTTGAGTGTTAAATATCAGGTAAACTTCATAATTATTTCATGTTCTTATTGAGTTTGTCCATGGAGTTTTTCACCTTTGATGTTTGAAATGGTATAATTTCACTAATCCACAGCTCACTCATTATTGACGTGCTTCTAGATGACTGGAAATTGAATAAAACTGGAAATTCTTGTCCTGGTTTTGTTTTTCCATTCCAGTTCATTTCTGTTTCATTAATATTAATTTCTTCAGGAATAATATGAAATATATGGAATTTCATTCCTTTAGTTAATAAGTGGTGTAGTGTAGTTGCATGTTTTCCCATTGCAAGAAGGACCTGACACTGCTATTGTTATTTCATGGTAGAACTCCAGGTACTTAAACCTTGTGAAATCCACTTCCATGTTAATATATCAAATTCCAAGTGTTCAGAATTAAAATACCGATGGAAGGAGAAATTAGGTGCTACTATTAAAGAATGTAGGTGCAAGCATGAATCAATCAAGCCAAAATAAATAAATAAAAGACCTAGGCTCTTGAAACCAGAAGGATGATATAAGGATGCATGGAGGTTCTGTTAATCAGGAGCTGTACACTTCATTGTTCCAATCTTATTCTTTCCCATGTAGCCTGAAACACTAAAGTGGAAAAAAATAATAAATAAAAGCCATAAGCTCTGATTTTGTTTATCAGGAGCCTTCTACTTTATTCTTTCAATCCCATTTTAGGCTTTATGAAACCCAAATAAGAATCAGGATTGTTAGGTTCCTGGTGAATGAATCATAAATTTGAAAAGAAAATCCTTTGATATAATTTTCTTTATATCAGTTTGATGATAGAAATTGATTGATTTAAGTTGTAAAGAATTCATTTCAATTTATCTGTTTCACTTGCAACTCAATCAGTTTCACGCCAGTGTTAGAGAAAGAATGGTGATAGAAAAAACAAGTTAAGATACCAAGCATTTTAGTTTGAAACATGAAGAATGCTTGGGTGTTTAACTACAGATTTTGGGCATTCCTAAGTAGTAGAGGTCTCGCAATAAACCAACTACTAATATACCTAAGCAATTTATGCCAATGAGGATGCATTCCCTTCTTATCATGAGGGTGAGGGGTGTGTTTCTTGTGCTTGCGTGCCCACGGGCAAGCTCTCATGTGTGTGAGTTGCATCCATTTCTCTACCAGCAGTCCAGAATGGCCTCTGCAGGTACTGACCGGCTCAATTTTTATTGCAGTTGCCATATAGTAAGGACCTATCGCTTGCGGATGTTTTTGGACACGTCGAACAAAATAGGTGAAGTACACCACAGCATCTTAAATTAATGCTCTTTTTTCTCTTTTCTTGGTGAGTTTAGACTCAATAGGTATTCTTTACTCCAGAAATCAATTGGGCATAGCAGAATACAGTATCAGCCAGTCAACACTTGAGACCATTTTTAATCATTTTGCTGCAAGTTCTTGAGGTAACTTCAAATTCTCGACACTTTTTATGCCCCTTATTTTTTTCAGATGGGTTGTATGTATGAGCAGAGATATGCTTCTCCTTCTGTTAAAAAAATAACAATTTAATAGTTTGCAAATAATAGCAGTCGAAATTGGATGTACATAGTTAAACCCAGAACATTAATATCCCGCTAACTCTGGTGTATGAAATTGTTTATCATAAGAACAAACTAATATTGATCTGCTCGTGCAATTTACTTGTTGCATGGGATACAATGGACCTGTCTCGGAGGATGTTAAGTGATATTTTGTGCTCAAGTAGTGCTTTTGGCTTTCACAATTTGAGAACTCCGGTAATTAAGCTGTGGTCGGGAAAGCTCAGATAAAAATTTATTATGCTTTGCCATTGAAATATGTGATCAGTGTTCGTAGCAGTCGATCAATATTGTCCTGACGTTTTTCCCTGTACTGTAACTCGTCCATCACGATCCTTTATTCTTTAGAATATACTCACTCTCAGTCAAAATCGCCGATATTTTGGGTTTTTTTTTTTTTTGGATCATCACAAGAAGGCCCACAACAGTTGGAATTTGCAACCTACCCTAAGAGACATGAATCTACGTGCTTCGTATCTAAGCCTAAGATACTTAACTATAATATGGCAGCAAATTCTTTGCCAACATAGATGGCAATTTTATCCGCCCTGATGGACATCTGACTATGCCTTTCTTCCAACCCAATGGTTTAGTACCCATCTTAATTTCGGTAGGTGCAAAAATATTAAGAAATCTGAAAGTAGCAAGAAAAATACGTTAATATCAAGTGTCTGTCTAATGCATGTCACCATAGCATGTGTCAATGCTGTTTTATTTCCCACTGTTGATTGAGCGATCAGTAAATCAGTAATTTACAAGGTCGGAAATTTTTAGATTTCATTACCTGTACCCTTTAAATCGAATTCCCCCTCCGATCCAACCTCGCCCTTGGAGATCATGACAAAATCATTTACAATGACTATCTAGGTGCCTGACAAAATTGTTGACGGAGTCTCTTATTTGGGTTTTGGTTGGTAAGATCATGGATTAACTTGTCGAGTATCCTAGTTTAATTGGCTCAAATCCCTAGTCACTTTAATTTCAAACCCATTTTACATTAGGTTTAAATCATTTAATCAACTCATAAAAACTTTAAAATCAGGCTAGATTTGACGACTATGTTTTCATAGCTAATTACATGTAAGTTTTCAAGATAGCTACAAGTCACCATTTAATTATTATTATTACTACTATGTTTGTTGAAAGTGGAAATCTCTTAGTCAATATTGATGTCCGAATATATATTAGAATTACCAAACAATATTTAATTTTTCCAACGAATTTTGGTGGCTAATTTGATATCGGGTTAGGTCTTTCTTGATGAAATTCCATGAGCAATGAAGCTCTAATTAGGTAGCACGTGAAATGGCGCCAACCAGCCAGGGCTAATTTCCCGAACAATATTTTCATTCTCTTACAATCGTCCTTTCCAATATCAAGTTCTTTCCGAATATGGTAATCATTTCAATGTCAACACGCACCATCTTTCAGGAGTAGAAGAATGCCGTAATTAACACATGGTTCAGATTTTGAAGTTGTTGCCCACCAACCATGCTATGCTCACCAGTTTTTCAAACCACTGTGAAACTTTCTTGGAAAAATTAGCTGATCGTTAAGAATTGTCAACATAATGCCTTGTCCTTTCTAGAAATCAATTATTTGCTTACACCTGGTAGATGTGTTTATTTGAAAGATTAAACACGATTATAGGAGAGAATATGCTTCCAGTGCACTGCAGAATATTTTTCTGTCTCATTCATTTTATTTATAATTTAATTTCTACAGGTGAGGCGAGGAAGAGGAACATGTGTTGAACATTTTTTTCTTGTTGGTTATTATCAGACTTGTCATTTATTAATTTGGTAATGGGTAACATTGTGTCGGCCATTAAAATTTCTTTCCATTTTGTTTCTTCTTTATTTATTTTTTCGGAGGTTGTAGTTTTTCAATCTCCCAACGAGACATGTCAAATCTAGGGCAAGACCCATACAAGTTGCAATTTTCCTTTTTGATCAAGTTAGGAGGCAATAACATCAATGGAAAATGATTTGTAATTAAACTTTTGATTTGATCATATATAAATTATAAGCAGCTAGCATACAGTTTCAAAATGATATATCTAATTGCAGTGATTTGCTTATAATGTTAATTATGATACACACTTTAATTACAACCTCAAGTAAAGTAAGAACTACTGCCGGCTTAAATGTCTGATTACTCTTATGAGACCTGACTATTCCTCTTATTAATAATGTTTTTCAAGTCAAAATGTTAGACTAGATATAGCTTGTCTCACAAGTAATGCAAGACATATACTACACGTAAATTTAATAACTTAAATTATTAATTGGATTACTATAACATAATTTATATTATTTTTTAATAGTAAATTTTTTTATTTATATTATTTCATATTTAATTTTTATCAAATAAATAAAAATAATGAGATTTAAACTTGTAACCGCTTAATTATCAAAACTCTTATTATATCATCTCAACTCAATATTTTAATAAAATTTATGTAATTATATTCTATCCAATCCCGTGTATCAAACACTAGTTATCCAAGAAAAATGAATAGAGATTTTGAGTTGGGTTGTGTGAGCAATATAACTATTGTAACTTACTCCTCCGAACGGCAGTTGCATTGCCAAGCAAACCATGTAAACTTTGTATATATTATACATTTTCAACAACAAGAAACATATGTTAACTTCACTCAATCATGTAGCTAACATAAGGGGGGCTTGTGCCCGTTTTAACACCCTTAAAGATACTTGGCAGTGTACAGATCTTGTTCATCACTACAGCAACAACAACAGAGAATACAACTTCAAACTTTTCTGTGTCTAGTTAAGCTAGCTACTTCATTTTTTTGTTTTAGTAGCTGATGGCTTGTCCTTAGATTATTCTACACGGCACACATTTTATTTGCATGATTGAGATAGTAAAATGGTTGCACTTTCTCTAATCTCTGCTCTCTTCCTCTTCTTCTCCCTCTCCCCCTCGACTTCCAATCTTACACCAAACAACTTTGGCCTTTCATCTTCCTCTTCTTTCTCCAAATGTGCGTTTTTAGCTACTAAATCAAGTAGCTCCTTGCACTTTCTTTTCATGCTAGTAAGCTCAGTGCTCAAGACCCCATTTTCTTTCTTGAGTCGTTTATTTTCATCAACTAGAGTAGAGTATTCGGACGATGATAAAGTGGATGATGATCTTTGATCTTCTTCAAACTCTTGTGGTGTGACTTGAATTAATGGTGCAATAGGTTGTTGCTTGTTAGTCCAAGCTTTTCTTCGACGAATTTGGCGTAGTAGCTCTCTTTCTCCCTTCCGAAACATGTCATTGCAAAACTCCCACCGGCTCGTTGAAACTTTTCGAAAACCCTATTCATAACAATGACATGAAAGAAACATAGGGAATCTGTCCTTCGACTCAAAGAAGGCAAAACAAAACGTGCCTCGACAAAATGACATGCCTCGACAAAATGACAAAACTTTGAAGAATTCTTGATTAGCATCATTACTTTTTTAGGGTCTATCTAATTGTGGTTAATTAGTAAAGGATCGTGTTGCTCCAGGTTTAGATTTACTCTTTTTTTCCTATGAATAGTTCAAGGTTTTTTTTTGTCAGTATAAAAAAGAAGAGATTTGAAACTAAAAAAAAAGGATGACTTGAGAGGCAAAACAGTGCGTGCGTGTACCATCTAATTACACTATTTTAATTTACCTTTCTAACCCTCCTCCCTCCCTCCCATCCTTCCTGCATATATATATATACATATATATATATAAACTCATGTTGAAAAATCCACCAAAAACATGTGGCTTCTAAAGTTTTTCCTTTTTGTAACAAAAATATAATAATAAATTAAACGATGCAAGGCATCAAACTTCTGACTCACTTTACTTGGAATTACCAAGCTCTAAAGTCTAAGTTTTGCAAGAATTAATTGATTAATTAAGACAAAGTAGAAAGTTAGGTTAGACAGGGCCATTTAACCTATATTCTTTCATTCAACAACCTAGAAAAGATTAAAGAAGGAAAAAAAATAAAAACCAAGAAGATGATTCAAATCTTAATTAAGAACTAATTAAGTCAACTAAACCAAGAACAATTAAGAACTTTGAATAGATAAAATGCCTTGCAGAATCAAGAACCAAAAAAAGGGTAGTATAAACTTTAATACATACATAAGTATTGAGTTGCCGGACAAAGCTAGAGAAATTGCTATGCTTGAAGAGTGTTGGTAGGAGATCACGAGAGAACTCAGCCGGTTGCCACACCACAAATCCGGTCCCCTCCCCGTTCCATGATATCACATCATCGGTCGCCAGATCCTCCACTAACATGTAGGTTTTTAATAAAAAAGGTGGCGGGGTTGATTTTCTAACATATTCTAATAAACCCTTGTCATCTGCCATGAATTTATTCAAAGAAAAAGAAGAAAGGACAAACAAAAAACAAAGAGAAAAGGAGATTATTGGATGATATTACAGGAGTTTTAAGGAGAAGAGGCAGAGAAGAGAAGAAGGGCTGTTAAGAACTCCCAACCCCAACAATAAAAACCCAGCAAGACGACTCCACAGTTCATGAGAAATGCAAGGTCTTTTCCTTCTCTTTTCTCTCTCTCTTTTCAAGAAGAAAGAAATGGTTGGAACGTATTTTCTAAGGCTAGACTATTCTTATATATATATATATATATATATATATATATATATATAGTCAGAATAAACATGTCATGTACTACACTATAATATGGTTTTATATATAGTGTGACTTGTAGCTGCATGCTGGATGTTGGTCCAAATTTTACTATTTAGGAATGCATGCTGTGCACCTTTGGATCATACCACTTGTTTCTTGATCGTTGCAATAATCAGTTTGACTGGTCAATGAAAGACAACAACAAAGATTTTCTGCTGCTACTGTGGCATATGCATAGCTAAATTATTCCTTGTTCATGCTTGAGGTTTGATGTAAAACTAATCTTTTTTATTGTTTGGATTAATTTATTGAATGTTTCCTAAGAAACAATTAAATCTTTTGTCAGGGTTCTTAATTCCAACTAGATTTCACGAATTTCACTTGTATTTTAATAGGTCTCTGCGGTGGCATTTTTTGTAGAGTTAAAGAACGTCTATCCTTCAATTTTATTTTAAATTTAAATCTGAAATTTATTTATCCTCTAATTTGGTGATTGGAAACATTAAGCAATGAGATCGGTGAGTGTGCCGACGCGTTATGGTGGGAGAGTGCAAAGGCAAGTTGATAAAGAAAGGTGGAAATTCAGGGCAATTGGACATAATAGAAGGTTCTTATTTTGGTCGCTGAGCTTTCTTGACTTCATCTTTAAAATTCTCTATGTTTTTCTTTTTTTAAAAAAAAAATCTTCGATAGAAATATAACTCAAATTGTGTGCTAGTTCCCTCACCAACCACAGCTTCTCTTTTCCCACTTGCCCACCTCCCTCATGTACCTGATCACGGTGGTGTGAACTGTGCCTAACACACATGGCATCGGCGTAGCTATGGTTACTGCTCAGCTGAGACGATACGTTCTTTGTTGGACTTGGCCCGTCCGATGGTTCAATCCATTAACTATTTGTTTGAAAATATATTTATATTTAAAATAATAATATTTATTTATTTATTACAGATTATTTTTAACATCAGTAGATTAAAATAATTTAAAAACAACAAAAAAATATTAATTTAAAATAAAAAAATTAATTTTTTTAAAAAAACTCTTTTGAAACGCAAAAATAAACAGGTTTTTAACCGTATATTTAGAATATTGATCAACCAAATCATAAAAAAAAATAAAAAATAAATAATTTTTTATTAAAATAACAATGTTTTTTTAATTTTAAATTCTTGGGTTAATCCACATCAACTTTATTTTTTATTTGTAAATCAAGTCTTTGGGATTGTTTTTAAAATGTGTTTTTTTGTTTGAAAATAAATCAAAATATTTTTTTTATTTTTAAAAAATTATTTTTAGCATCATCATCTCATTAAAAGATATAAAAGTATTAGAAAATAAAAAATTAAAATTTTTATAAAACATTATTTATATCAAATTTCCAAACATCTTGAAATTGTATTTAAAGAAATCAAAAGTTTCTAAACATATCATGTTAGTGTGAAGAATGCATTCTTAAAGTATATATGGTTTGGAAAAAAAAATCAATATGATAAATGCATAAAATAAAAAGAATACTCCTGGTGGTAAAATGCAAAAAAGAAAGAAGAAAAGCACGACACTAAAGTCAGAAGCAATACTGTTCGCCATGGATGAGGATAATGGTACATTAAAGGGTAGAATCTTGAGCCGTCCCCATTGGGATCGAGTTTCGCAGCTTTCCTCTTCTCTTCGAGAAAACAGGACACGTGAGCACATCTGACCAAATAACGCAGAATGTTTTGAACATTTAGATGTCGTGTTGTTCTACATGTTCTTCTCTTTCTTTTCTCTTCTTTCAGAATTATGGTTCTAAATTCTAATCTTCTACATACGTTTGTTCCTTAATCACATGTTAATAATTAATACCTTGTGTAGGGAATAATTTTAATAAAGAAAAGAATATACAACAATTATTATGGTTCAAAAAAATATTAAATAAAAACAACTAATATATATCAATATTTTATTATAAATTAAGACTCATTATATTATGAATTGCCACAATATAATAGTATATTTTCCTTTCACATTAAAAAATTGAGCAAAATGGGTTTTTTCTCACAAGATTTATTTGTTATTCTTAAATTGATTAATATCGAACAAGTTTTTTTACATTATTTTAGCATATTAAAATGATTGAATTATCATTAATAGAAAAAAATTAACAAAAATATAATAGTCTCCACTGAACAATTTGAACAACACTAAAAGATCCTAACATATACTTTTAATTCAAGGGTAATTTTTAAAAAAAATCTATCAAAAATTTAGCAGAATTTCATTTGTTTTTAGTATATCGACTGTTATTATATTCTCAATCAATCCATCATCACATAGTCCTATAATTCTTATAATTCTGAATCTTATTTTTATGAAATCCTAAACTAATTATCTTCCTGGATATTAAATTACCTATTACACAAATAAGCATACCATTATATTGATAAAAAAAAAATAATATGTATGTATGCATGTATGTATGCACCTGCTAAACATTAGCTTCTTGGACGGAGTTCAATTCATCTCGATATCCCTTCCATCATAAAGTAGCAGTTCCGATTAACGAACTTTTGGTTTGGCCCGATAGCTTTTTTTTTTTCCTCTCACCTCCTTGAAGTCCATACCTAACCTTGAAAAATTTCAAAGCATCCCTTCATTTTTTTTCTCTTTTAAATTTGATTTTTCTTATTTTATTACTATTTATTTTGTTTGAAATAATTTAAAATTTTTGAATTTATTTTTAATTTTATCCTCCTTGATTTTTTATATTTTTTGGATTTGATCAAATTATTTTAATTATTGTTTTGTTTTATTTGAAATAATTCTTAAAGTTAAATTCTTTTTATGATTTCATCCTTGTTCATTTTTTTATTAGATTTGATTATTATTCTTTCGATTTCAATCTTTTTACTTTGAAAAAATTTTTAAATTGAAATTTTTGTCAGTTTCATTCTTCAATGTTAAATTAGTGAGGAATTGAGTTTTTTAATAGAGTCCAGGTATAGAATTTCACGGGTTATGAACTTGGAAAATTAAACAAGTTTAAAAGATTTTTTATGAGTTTGTTTGTTTGTTTTTTCATATTTTTAAACTCATGATTTTTCAGTTTCATCTTCCATCATTTATTTAATTGAAGATTAAACTTTGTTATTTTTTGTATTTATTTGTTTTTAGGATTTTTCATGTATTTTAAAAATACCTTGGGTTATCCCTGGTTTTTTAATTTATCATTCTTTGTTAAATTTAATCTTTTTAAAAGAAATTTTATTTTTCAATTAAATTAATTTAATTCGTTAAATATAAGTATGAGATACTGACTTCATGATATTTATTTTTTGTTTTGTTTTTTAAGTCATGGCTCTAACAACATGTGTGATATTTTTTGGAGTCATGATCATCAAGCCTTTTACAGTGGTATAAAAACTATTTGATAAGTTTTTTTTAGTGATAAAAGGATGTCAACAATGGAGTAATAATGAATCTCCAACAAGTTTTTCTATAACAGGATATAATCTAGTATAATTTAATGCATCTTTATTTATTTTATATAACGATACACACAAAAATATGATAATTTTTTTATTTAAAATCTTTCTTATACTAAATTACCCCATTTGTCGTCCATAATAAAAATTTTACATTGGATATATATCCATCTTATAAGAGACTTCTTTTTTTATTATTAAAGTAAAAAATCATCCAAATTTTTACAAAATTTCAACATAATTTTCTATACTAGACTCTACTTAAAATTTCATCCACCTTATAAAAATATTGATGTCATCTAAACGTGAGATTATAGTTTTTCCTTGCTCATAATCTCTTTTTTTTTATGTTTTTAAAAATATTGATGTAATCTAAACATCTTTTTTCATGATTGAAAAAATTTAAGCATGTCGCGGCCCACCAATCAAAGAAAAACTATGGTTGGTTTTTCACTAGAAAAAATTGCACCTCCAAACAAGTTGGCCTACCAAAGGTAACCTTCCACCATCACTCAGCACACCTCATCTGACCGGAAGCAGTAATTCTAGGCAATATCATCATGCCATAATGAAAGATTCACATCATGATGTGGGAATTTTGGTGTCGATGTTGATAGAAATAATTTTGAGCGAATTTTAAAAATATCACTCAAGTATATATAATCCTAACGTTATCATCTTTGTATAAAATTTACCCTCGTTTTCAAAATAAAAATAAAAACAAAAACTTTCATTTATTTTTAAAAATTCACATCAATTTTTCATCTAAATTTTACTTTTTTATAAGAAAAATTTTACAAGGATTTATTTATTTTTGTTGAGTGATTATAACCAAAATCCTTGATTTAAAAAAGTGAAATAATTTCAGTGGTGAATTTGATAAAAAAATGTAATTTAAATATAAAATTGATAATATTCTAATAATTTGATGGTATATTTTATATCTATTTTATAAATTTTAAATAGCTAGAAATTATTTTCTTCGTGATATGTTAGCATCGTAATCATAACGTGTCCCTATCCTTTCTCTTATCAATAAAATGCTTTTGTTTTTTTTAAGATGCGTGCATATCATAAGGTACACTTACTTTTTTTTTTATTTATAAAATTATATTACGATAGCAGGTTTAAAACATTAATTTTTTTAAAAAAAATTAGATTTGAAAGAACCCTATCCCTAAGAATCCCTAGGAAGTATGTTATATGCGCGCAAGCTAGTGTGGACATCTCATGTAAATCAAAATATATATATATATATATTATATGAATTTAGATGAGTGAGTAATATTCTAATTATTTTAAACTCTTATAAAAAATATATATATTTTTATTCAAATTCAAAATTTACTATGCAGATTTTAAATTCTTAATTATCATACTAGGTTATTTGAGAACTACTTAAAACAAATTAATTAAAAAACTAATATTAACTTAAAATATTTACTATTCTATTATTTTAAAGCATTAAATTAAATCTTTTCTCAATTAATCCCAGATAATATAACAAGTCAAAAATTTATTATAATTAAAGAATATAGTCAACAGAAGAAAAAAAAATCTTCCCACACTACAAGTAAACGGAGGAGACGTGAAAAATAGAAAGAAATAAAATATCAAGTAAGTGCAATACTTGGCATCTTCTCGAGTTTCCCCACTAAACTACTACTATATGATCACGATTATATTAATTTAAGGCTAACACCCAACAAAATGAGATTCTTCAAATATAAAATAATCCAAACTAAAAAATGGTTGACGAGTTTCTTTTTTCTTAGTCAACTGTCATTATACCTAGATTTTCATATATTAAAATCAAGTTTTTTCTTCTATGATCACGCACAGAAAGTAATTAAGTCTTTCCGAAAACTCTTTTCTTGTATTTTTTTAGAGGTTAAAATCTAAATAGTAACGTGTGGTCGTATTAAATTTGTTTTGAAGTTTTACATCATGCAAATTCCTATTTTTTTAATTTTTTTATATCCAGCCAAACATTAAGTTTCTCTTAAGCTAACATGATAATAATAACAATTAAAAAAAACCCTTTATGAAAAGATAAAAAAGCTTATTGACACTAGTTCTAAAATTTTAACTTCCAAGGATATTATGATCATTTTATTACCTCTCATTTGACATTTTAATTATGAAAAAATCATTTTAAAAATACCAAATTTTCCTTTAATGCTACTAATAAATTTTTTATTTTTAAAGATATTTCAGTCTTTTTACTATACTTTTGAAATGTGAAATTAAAAACTTACTTATCTCTTATCAATTTAATAATGATTACTGTGCTATATGAAAAAAATATTATTATCTTTATTAATTAATTAATTAATTATTAGTTTTAAGTTTTGTGATGCAAAGGGCAACACAATTATCACGTCGTTCAAAAGAACAATATTTTTTAGTTTGCATTTATTGTGTTTTCCAAGGCCTTGTAGCTTCTTTTATGTTATTAGAAATGAAAATTTAGTTCAAGCTCAATGAATACCGATCGATTTGATTCGAATGAATGAATATTTTTTAAATAGTTATTTTACTAAATAAATAATAGATGGAATATAAATATTTTCAAACTTGTTTTAAAACTAACTCTAACTAAACTAAAATATATATACAGACACACACCATTTGATGGTTATTGTCTGCTCTTCTTGTGCTTGATTTTAAACAATTCTACATGTATAGTAGTAGCTTCTGCAACGAGGGATGGAAATGCTTCATTATCTGTTTATGTCCAAAAGCAAATAGAGACTAGCTTAATCCGATTGGTTTTTGGACATCTACTAGATTAAACATTTCTAGACTAGGTGGCCGACCGCCCATGCTCTGAAAGGGTCCGCCGGCTTCAGGGCCAAAGTCAGGGTGGCCGATCAATTTCAAGAACTTTTTATTCAAGCAAAATTAATATGACCATTTCAATTTTCAAACAGTGATTAGACTTATTATCCATTAATAAATTAATCTCCATAGTTATATTAATCCACTAATTATATCAAGTCAAGAGCTATGTTAATCCACTAATTTTGTCAACACTGTGAAAAAATGGTTCTCCCATGCCGCAAGTTAACCAAACAGACAGTAAAAAAAAAGCATTGATTTGAAACCCTGAATCAATTCAGTCTAATAAATTAACTCGTGATTTAAATTGATATGAGTTAAAATAAATTCAATTGATTCAATAAAAAACTTAGGTTACCTCGATAATATGATAAAATTTAGCATTAAAATAATATTGTTTTAATTATTAAAATTAACCCTTCTTTAACTCGGGCTTGCCCCTAACAAACCCGTTTTAAAACTATAAATAGAATAAAACCATTGTAATTATTACACACCTAACACCTTGTCTAGTTTTCAAGCTTAACCATAAGTCTTTTATGTAATAAGAATCTATGATCATTCAGGACAAAACAGACAAGCAACAGAGTCCTCTGGAATCTTACCTCGTCGCTTACGTGGATACTCAACAGAGTCTTGAACTTTTTTGCTTCTTTCGTTTTGATAACAGTAGTGGGATGAATGCAATTGGATGCATAAATCAGTAGCAACCTCCTGTCTGATCCAAACTGAATTCCCTTTTTTCTTCAGGACTTCCAACAATTTTTCTACAGTTTTATATCTCGAATTGACCTCGCCACCATACTCTCTTCTTTTGATTTTTCTTATCCACCTCACCTGTTCTATCTGTTTACCCTTCAGATTTATTCCTGGCCTTTTGTCTCCATCTTTCTGCTGTAATATTGCTTGTTCTGCTCATAAAACCCTACAACATCCCATGTAAAAATGAAAAATGTATAAGACGGGTTGTGTAAAAAAAAAAAAACCCACCCAAAACATCATGGATGACTGGCCCTTCTCATGGCAACTCCATTGATAAAAGATTTATTATGTATTTTTTTGGTTTAATGGTCAATGTTTGAGATTTTAATGTAATACCTTGGCAATGTAGAAGCAAAATCTATCATGACAGTATTACACGATTCGAGAATTAATCTGATTTAATGTTTGAGTTGTTGGTCGTTGGGTGAGGTGGTCAGAGAGTAGACCGGTGTCAATTAATTGGTTTAATGTTTCAGATTTTTTTTTCTTTATTTTTTTAAAATAAATTAAAATGGTATTATTATTTTTAAAAATAAAATCTTATTCATTGTTTCATTTGTGTGTGTGAGTGGAGAATCACTTCAGCGGAGAATACCCAATCTCAATCATGTTATTTACCCCGTCAATTTTTGTCAGTACTTGGTATGGTGCAGGCCCACACCCAGAAGGCCTTCCATTGACCCGATACAGTTTCTGAAAAGAGAATTCCGAGAAGAGGAATACAATGTGCATCCTTTTCCTACGTGGGGAGCAATAATTCGCTGTTTGGAAATAAGGCTTGGTTATCTGGTGTGGCTCAAGACAACTGGCGTTATCCTATCTGAAGGCCACGTGGTTCATAAGGCCATCAAACTGCCAACGTCACGGAGCAAAAACTTTTGCCTTGGTAGCCGTTGATTAGATTCTGCTTTCAATCCAGCGGTGTAGAAATCACTGACACCTGACTCTTCGAGGTTCCAACAGTACAAGCTCCGCAGCAACGGAGCTGGTGATTTATGAGTTTTGGAGAAGAGAACTGACAAAAACTGCATGCGGGTAAGCACACTCGCTTGCTTGCCATATAGCATTTACTCGCTCGGAAAGGTTGGACACGTTTCCACATTTCTTAGTCAATTTCTTTCTCGATATATCAGTTAATTTGATGTAAATTAGATTAACTTGCTTAATAATTATTTCTATAAATTTGAGTCATTTAATGTAATTTAACCGTTAGATTAAAATTGATCAAGATTATCCAATATGATCTGTATCTTTGTTATTAATGTAAAGGTTTTTAAACTTATCATTTAATTGAATCATATAATATTAATTTCATTTGAGGTTGTAATAAAGTTCAATTATAAATTATATAATCTAATTTTATTTTTAAGTAAGAGAGATTAACTAAAATTAAAAAGATATCATCTGTTTTTAATCAATCTTGATATTTTATCCAACCATGAATCTACAAGATATGACTTTTTATTTTATATATAATTTTAATTAAAAATATTTTTTTATTTCAATATATATCTGATTTAAATATAAAATAAATTGTTATATCCAGAATTAGATGTTTCAAAGTTTCTTTTAACTAACTTCAAGTTATATAAAACATATTTTTCATATGATAAGGTGTGTTGATTAAAAACATATTTAAATTATTAAAAAATATTTAATTATACTAAGAGGTTTAGACATGTAAGATCCCATATGTAAATTATACATGAACTAATAAAAAAACCATATAATTATTAAAATTGGATTTAATTGCTCTTAAATTTTTATTAACAATATATTTAAGTATTTATTGAATGATATATAATTATATTAAAAAATTTAACCAGGTATCATCTTATTTATAAATCACAAATCAATTAAAAATTTCAATGTTTTATATAATAATAAATCAATGAATTATAATCTTTTAAATTTTATCATAACAATTGACATACATTTTTAGTTGTACGTGATTGGATTATATTTAAGTTTAATCATTCTAAATTTTTTTAATTAATCTTTATTTGTATGAAACTCAATAATATTTTTCACGTGTTTGACTAGAAAAATATTTAAATTATTTAAAAATATTATAAAGCCTGAACATATAGCAGACATTTTACGATTTTTCTATTGAAATGCATAATGATTATGTTACACCAATATTTAAAATATTCTTGAATTAAAAAGAAAAAAGAGAGAAGAAAATGTCGATTAATATGGCAAGACAAATGGTTAGCAATACACTGTACACCCGCGAGTACAGACAACCTCGATGATTGATGCTCAACTAACTGCCCAAAATAACCCCAAAGAGAAACACACAGAAAAACACGATTCCTTGCCTCACTCTCCCTCTCTCACCCCCCCGTCTTCTGTACTAAAAACTTTTTTTTTTTTTGTATATATTGTATGGTGGGCAACCAATATGTCTGCTAGTCCGAAGATAAGAATCGGAACCGGCACCGTGTCCACTCACCGTCTCACCATGACAACCACCACAGCCGCCACTCTTTCCCTTCCTTCCCACTCTCTTATATTCATAAAGAGTAATCCTTTTCCTTCCCTCCGTCGCTCTTTCTGTCTCAACTCCCCTTCAACGCCAACTCCCAGCACTCATTCTCCTCTACGTGTCAAAGCTTCCTCTGCTGAGCCCTCTCCTTCTCCAGGTCCCCTCCTTTCTTTCTCTGTGTATATGGTTTTTTAGTGTGAGATATGGGGGTGATTTTGATATATCTTGTTGATTGGTGGATTTTTAGATGTTAATGTGTTGCTTTAGCTTGTATTTATTAATTTTTGTGCTGGTTGAAGGCCCTTTTTGTGTTTGATGCTTGGAAAATTGTAGGCGAGAATCTTGTTCATTTTATATGCTGTTCAAGAAGATGCCTTTAGTACCACTAAAGATATGGACTTTGAATGATTTAGAAAAAGAAGTAAATTTTTTCTTAAGTGATGCCCGTATTGTTAATTTGGGTACAAGTATCTATTTTAACTTAAATCTAATATGACTGTTTTGTATGTTAGTTTTTACTTTCAGTTTGGGGTCTCATCTTTAATTTTGAAGCAACTGATTTTGATACAATGTATTTAGAACCTTTTATCTCTAGCAGTCTCTTTCTCTGGAAATGATTATATGACTGATTTTCAAGTTTTGATTCTGGTATGTAATTGTGTTTTGCTTCCTCAAAACAACCACGCCATGGTTGTTAATTTGGTGTTTTTTTTCCTGCAGGCAAAGGTATTGAGAATGTGGTAATTATAGGTTCAGGTCCTGCTGGATACACAGCAGCAATATATGCTGCTCGTGCCAATTTGAAGCCTGTAGTGTTTGAGGGGTATCAAGTTGGTGGTGTGCCTGGTGGGCAGTTGATGACTACCACTGAAGTGGAGAACTTCCCAGGGTTTCCTGATGGAATAACCGGTCCGGATTTGATGGATAGGTAACAAAAAACAAAGTTGGTTTTGTTTTAAATTTATTCTTGTTCTTGAACGGAGAACACATAATTATTTCCAACTAAATTATTGCACAGAACTTTGACTTTGTTTGTTGATTAGGATGCGACGGCAAGCTGAACGTTGGGGGGCAGAACTGTTCCAAGAAGATGTGGAATCGGTTGATGTTAAAAGCAGTCCTTTTACCGTGAAGAGTAGTGAACGTAAGGTGATATATAGTTTTCTAGCATTCTGTTCTGTACACATGTTGGAGTGGTTTCATTAATTTCAACTATTGAAGTATCAAATCATCTAAACACATTTTTTTTATGGAAGAAAATTTTGCTTTGAACTCTGCTTGGAGATGACCTATTTTAGCGAGTATTCTTTATAAAAAAATACATGCTGCCTGTATGCGATTCCAATGTTTTCTTGGAAATTGTTTGAAATGCACTGGTTTTATGCATGAGTTATGTGCCATGGCCACATGCAATTGTTTATGTATTTGTTATGCCATAAACTGTGAATTCTTAATTAATTGGAGTTTGGAAAGAAATCCAATTTCATGCTTCTGATACTAAATTTGTTTTAAATTAATATTTCAGGTTAAATGCCACAGCATCATTTTTGCCACAGGAGCTACTGCCAGAAGACTCAGATTACCCCGTGAAGATGAATTTTGGAGTAGGGGAATTAGTGCTTGTGCAATTTGTGATGGAGCATCACCACTTTTTAAAAGGCAAGTTCTTGCTGTTGTAGGGGGAGGTGATACGGCCACAGAGGAAGCATTGTACTTAACTAAATATGCTCGTCATGTCCATTTACTTGTACGCAAGGATCAACTTAGGGCATCTAAAGCAATGCAAGATAGGTGAGTTTTGGTGCACCCTTATTTGTGTTGTTCCATCGCAGTTGTCGGCAAGGATTGTTTTGCTGCACTTTCTTTATTAATTACTTTAGGCTGCTTCTAAATATAAAACATATAAAAGTGCATATTTAACGTTTCACAAAACTATCTTCTATATGTCAAGTTAAACATGTTTGCATTTTTATATGTTCTTAAGCAAATTCCTGCTGTGCCATCTTCATCATATCTTTCTTGTAAAGTCAGGTGCTTCAGACCTTTCTAAAAGGGTTAATTTCATCAACATTTTGCAGTACGTGATCTCTGGTGTTATGTTTATTTCTGAGCGGTCATTAATTTTTCTGCAAAACCCCTTTCAGTGTAAAAATATCTCTCCAGGACTAATTATACTATTAGAAAGAAAACAAATTCTCTCATTATGTGCTAATGTTTAAGATAAATCCAACAAAAATGCAGTCACTTATCCTTGCAAATCTGGAGGTCTTTAAATTGCAGGCAATCACACCAGTTTCTTAAACGTTGCAAACAATTTCTTTCATGGCATTATTTTCTCGTCTTTTGTTATTTAGCTGCCATGATTTCACGACTCCCGAGTTATACACTAATGAACAATTTGTATGTTGAGTTTCAACTCCCTGAAATGTTTGTTTAACAGGTTGATTATCGCAAATGTTTCAGAGTGATCAACAATCCAAATATCACTGTGCACTTCAATACAGAGACTCTGGACATCGTTAGCAATACAAAGGGCCAGATGTCTGGTATTTTGACTAGAAAAACTGATACTGGGGAGCAATCCGTGCTGGAGGCAAAAGGCTTATTCTATGGTATTGGTCATTCTCCGAATAGCCAGCTATTGGAAGGCCAAGTTGAACTTGATGGTGCAGGCTATGTGTTAGTTCAGGATGGTTCTGGGAAAACTTCTATTGAAGGTGTATTTGCTGCTGGAGATGTTCAGGTAATCCTGTAAAAAACTGTCATTTGGATAGGCTTAAGACCTTTCAATTTTCATTCTAATGCCATTATCGTACTTAAGATTCTGTTATCATTCTTGCTTCTCTGGCGATGCCAAGGCTTAGAAATATGTTGATGGGATGTGTAACAGCAAAGCATGTTAATGGGAGTAATTGATTAATTCTCATTCAACAAAGATAAAGCTTGTGATTGATTTTTGAGAAAAATATGATAATTAAATGATTACTGTTAATGTGTTAGTCAAATGGAGAGATAAACTTTGCAGAAGTGATGCTGCAAAAATAAAAATATTTTGTTTTATTTGAAAGTTGTCTGATGCACTGCAAAACTTTGGTGTAAGTTGGTTTTCCTAGAATCTAAGAACTTTGACACAGTGATTATATCTTAAACAACATTCTCCATCTAGTGTCTACTACCCCCATTCCTGGCTTTGCATTGTTCCTGGTATCCTCTTATAGTTATGGTCATCCCCTGATGATTGCAGAGTTTAATATTAAAGTATAACACATGGGTTGAATTTCATGATCAGCACAACTTGTTTGAGACAATGTCTTACATGTCCTTTAGGCATGTTCATTAATCTTCAACTATCTCGATGCATAGATTCAAACTTCCTTGTGATCAAAACTTGTCTTTTGTTTGGGAAATCTGTAAAGGTTTTGTGATTTGGTATCCTGTTTATTTAAAAGGACCATGAGTGGAGGCAAGCCATAACAGCCGCTGGATCTGGATGTATTGCTGCTCTATCAGTTGAGAGATACCTTGCGAGCAACAACCTACTTATAGAGTTTCACCAGGTATTTCTTTTTCCTCTTGCTATTCATTTTATAGAAAAGGGAGGGAAATTAACGTGCTACTGAAGTCAAACTTTTTCTGTTTTACACATCCCTTAGCTATTTCACATTCTCATGTCATGTACTCTTGTTGTTCTCAAGCATTGATTTCCATCCGTGGAACATGTCTTTCTCTAACATCACTTGTTTGGTTGCAATCTTACATATGGAGAAGCTCCTCTTTCAATGTCTCATCACTCACTGAAATTAGAATATGTTTTTAAGAATATCTTCACCAAGCATGATCATGGACTTCAATTTTTGGTTAAAACTCACATCTCTAATATTGGATCAATCTATGGAAGTTAAATGAATTAGTTAAAGTGAGATGGATAAGATTGTAAGTTTTCTCGAAATACAGTTTGATCAACCATATTCTAGTATTTTGTTGTGGAATTTATGCAGATCTTTACTTGTATGTGATAGCATATCTAAACAATACTCTTCCTAAACTTGCTTGCTTTTCATGATTCTTTCTTTGACAGCGTCAAACTGAAGAGGTTAAGAAGGAACTCACTGACAGAGATGTTCACGAGGGCTTCGACATTACCATCACAAAGCATAAGGGCCAGGTGCATGTTATTATTATGATGAAATATTGCAATGCATCAACAGTTTTCAGTCAAGTTGTTGTGTATAAGGTTTTTGTGTCCTTAGCTCAAAGCTTATGTTATTTCCCCGATTTACCTTCCTCAGTATGCTCTGCGAAAGTTGTATCATGAAAGTCCACGGCTTATATGTGTGCTATATACATCACCAACTTGTGGTCCATGTAGGACATTGAAGCCAATTCTCAGCAAGGTAGGTTCCATGCTAGCTTATATTGCATTGTATAATTAGGAGAATTACTGGAGGTTCTCCTGCATAATTTATATAATATTCATCCATGCTTTGTGTTTGTTTGCATTTTTGGGAATCCATCTTTCTGTGTCTGACCGCACCCTACCACCTCTTCTTCTTCTTCTACTTTCTTTTTTTTCAATGGTTAATGGCAGGTGATTGATGAGTTTGATCAAAATGTCCATTTTGTCGAAATTGATATAGAGGAGGATCAAGAGATAGCAGAAGCAGCTGGAATTATGGGCACACCATGTGTGCAGTTCTTCAAGAACAAGGAGATGATCAGGTTTGGAAAATTTCATCTTTTCTACTCTCTATGATGCATGAATGATCATGCAGCTGTTGTTCACATGGTTGTTTTCTGAAGTCAAATTTCCTGTACTTGCCATGCAGGACCGTATCAGGGGTCAAAATGAAGAAAGAGTACAGAGAGTTCATTGAAGAAAATAAATGAGCGCTTAATCGAGCATTCATCTGGCGGTTATGATCATGTTGTAATTCAATTTTGTTCCCTATTAAACTGGTTAGTCAAATAATACCCATATTTTTACAGAATGGTATGCTGTATTTGATCCGCCACATTGCAGATCATCATGCAGAGTTCTCAAAGCAATTTCTACAGATTTACGTTCTCCAATCTTTTATTTCCCTCAACCTGTATGATTGGACGTAGTTGAACCTATGTAATCTTTTGGTTACAAACTGATGCAAGCAGGCTATATATTCCGCACCCATCCTCCACCAAACCCTAGAACGAAGTGCTTATTTTGCTGCATCCTGTGGAATAGAATCACCCATGGAACAGGATAAAACTTGGATATTCATAATGGACACATTGAAATTGCAAGGTAAAAACAAAGCTGTTTTCTCTGATTATATAAAATCCTTTCGCAGCTTCATTTGTTGAATTCTTACATACAAAGGAGAAAAGAGCCACTTTCTCGTACAATTAATTTGGAATTACGGATCATAAAATTTAAGCTTGTTGATATATCAAATCCAGGACCTGAAACACGGGTGCTCTAGAAAGAAGAAAATGTCGTCTATCCAAAGCATCAAATATATTTAAACTCGAGTTTGACCTAGATTCTCGAAGATTGGTTTTTTCTCTTTTTAATTCCATGTGACAATTATGACCAATCATCCATAAAAGGAGTGTTTTGGAGATTTCTTTTGGCATAAAGCCCGTGCAGTGCTGATGACAAGCTCCCCCTCTACTCAAGTGCCATGAAGAAAAGTAGTCTGTACGATATCAGTAGGCAAAATAGAGCAGCCACATCCCACGACTTAGGACTACCTGGGTTGATCCTCTAAATTGTCTGAAAGATCATCTCACCTTTCAACCTCGGATGTCAAGGAACAAAGGATCAAATGCAAGTCCAATTATGTCATTCTTGAAATGAACCTGCTAAACACATGAATACAGAGATGTATTCCTATCATTAGATGCCAGCATTTACTTGATGCGTGTACAGGTCTTTAGACATGTGCGCGAGCTATTTGGTTGGACTGCACGCTTGGAGATCTTCTACCTGCAATGATACTATTACCTGCATTCCTCTTGGTGCATAACTGATGAAACACACCAGGTAGCGCCAAAAGATCTTGGGGAGGTCAGGTAGCCGTTGGAATACATTAGATTCTATCAGATTCAACACTTTATGAACGACATTCTAGCCTGTTATTTGATCATGGTATAACTTAATTAAGCCATGCAATGCTGAGACGTGAATTAACTTGCAGCAGCAGCAGTTGCCACTGCCATGGCAATAAAGGGATTGGACATCAGTGTCCCAACCACCAATATGCATGCTTCTGAACCAGCCACGTAGCATAATAAGTTGATGCAGAAGTACCACAAGTGAGAAGTCAAAATACCTAAATTCCACTAGATTTCCAGTAAGGTAATTCCTTTCATGTAATTCGTTATCATCTTTCTTTAGCCGAGCTCATTAATTCTTGCACCAGATTATTATAGGTAATATCTCAACGTCTCCGACTTCTTTCATGTTTGTGGTGAGGTTGAAAACCTACTATGATGAGATAGCTCTTCATAAGGCTAAATTGAAGTCGTTAAAGGTGAAGAACAGTAATTGAGTTCACTAAAACACCTGCAAAACACGAAATAATGAGGATTGAGAAAAGGTGGTAAGGATTTTGCTTACCTCCGCAAAATTAGAATGCTAAATTCAAATAAAACAATAATTTTTTTTATTACCAAAAATCCAGAAATTGTTCAAATCAAAGTAGATAAATTTAGTCTAAAAAATTAGAATTAACTGAAATAAATCTTTAAGACTAATAAAAAAATCATGCATATTTCATTTTTAATATGAATTCTTCAACACAATCTTATGTTTTTCATATTAAAAAATAATATAAATTATATTTTCATGTCTCATCTAACTATTTATATTCTAAAGTTAAAACTAATTATTTAACTTGTTCCCAGATCTATGTTTCTTCCTCTGCTGCACATGCATCCAAAATCACGAAGGAGAAAAAGATATAATATATGACAAGAATACTTGTTACAACGGGGGGATGTAGCTCAGATGGTAGAGCGCTCGCTTAGCATGCGAGAGGTGCGGGGATCGATACCCCGCATCTCGACTTCAATGGTTTTTTTTTAATACTTGCAGTAAAACTGCTTTCTGCTTGATGATGGAAGGAAATACTCATTTTATGTTCATTAATATAATATATGTGCGATCTCTTGAACTGTAAAAGAAAGTTAATTTACTACAATTTTTCACAAACTAAAGGAGGAGCTAACATGTATGGAGAGGGAGAGGCACCTGCAAATGCATCAAGTAAGGAGGATTTTGCACCCATAATGGCCGTGATCCGATCAGGTACAGCGTAACCACTTTGCCTATTTAGCAACTTCCTAGGCGCACTACCACTTTTCCTTTTAAGTTGATAGCCACCAGTACTACGGTTCCATCTTCCCATATCAGATGTATGCATTGCTTTCGTTTCTTTAATACTACTGGACTCCAACTGCTCTTCCTTCTCCCTCTCTTGAATCTTCATCTTGATAGATGGACATTGTTATTGTTCATAACCAGTTTTGAGGCCCTGCGTTTTACTTGTGGACAATGCTGGTCCCTCTATAGCCAGTGACCCTGCTAACTTGGTGTCTCTGCCAAGGGTATTGTCTATATAAATTAATAGTCATAAAGATTATTTGGCCTTGTCTTTGAGCAGGCGGCCAGAGCCAAATATGTGTGTGTGTGTAGAGAGAGAGAGAGAGATTCTTCCATCACTTCCAAATATATATGATCACCACACATCAAGTAGTTTTAACAAAAAAATGTTGATATTTTGTAGGACAAAATACTACTAAGATGATGGAGGAAATTATATGATTTTTGGTTAGTTCTCAAAAGTAAATAGCAAGGAAAAGCCACTGATTTCTGCATTTCGTTTTCTCACTGTCTCTTTACAATCAGAAAACTGTGGCATTTTGCAACTAGATATCCCAAGCAGCTTCCATGTTCTTCCCAACTAAAGTTGAGCCGAGTGTCCTAGCGAGTCCAATCTGGTTTTCAGATTGGAGCTTCCTTCGGGTCAGCTTTAACACTCCAAACTCACTTCGTCTTTAAGACTTGTAGATTTTTTATTTCCCTGTCTGATTTTTAAGATTTGAACGCCGACGACGAAGAAGAGAGCATAACTCGTTAATCATCCACCCGACACCTAATGGTAACTGATCTATTACTATAATGATGCCTGTTTTATATTTGTGTTTTTCCAGAAATTTAAAATACACTGGTTTAAATTAATAATATTTATTAAATTGGTTATTAAAAAAATAAATTTTGAGCTGAGAATTATTCATGTAAATACACAAGGACTTCGTTACGAGACATTCCCATCGTCTGTCCATAAACCATTCTGCGAACTTTAGTTTCTCAATTCTGTCTTGTTTCCTCCTAACCGATGCCACTGCCTATAAGAAGAATATAGTTCATCTAGCCCCCCGCCTGAAGTCCTGGACTCGGTGCAATTTTCAAGATTATGATCAAATCCATTTTTTTACTTGCTTAATTGAGCCTTGAGACTTGAACCAGAAGAGGACACCAAGGTAGTGAGAGATACCATCCAAACAACATCGCCGGAGGCTAATAGAGGGAACAGTAACAGGTTAACAGAAAGCTCATTACCAACTTGAACACGGGCATCTCAAGTTTTTTCACAAGAAAAATGAGTTCAAAATTAAAATACAGCACATGGTTACAGGTGACAGTGCAGTATATGCGGTATTCAGCTTTGGATATCTCCGAGAGAAAAGAAAGAAGAAATTTTTTGAAATTCCAGATCTTATGATACAGTGTTGGTCTCAGGGACATCATCAAGGATGAAACAACCAAGTTTACCTGTCCTAAAAAGAGTGAGAAACTTCTTTGATACCATCAAGCGAGCTTCAGATGCCTTATGAGGTATCTTCAGTGCCTTCTGCAGCACCTCAAATTGTTGCTCTATAAGATTTTCCAAATCATTCTCATCCTCCACATTACCATTGAATTCCACCAGTGTTTTGTACATTGCACATTGGACTTCTGTGACAAGATTCTGTAGGTGAACAAGAACAGAGACAAAAAAAAATTAGAAACGATACCAATGTCGACAGAATAAGTTATGTAGTTATATATACTCAATGAATGAAGATCCGATGAATTCTAAACATCTGAGTTGCAAATTGTCACCCAATCATAATTTAATCAAGATTATTGAATGAATCTCTTCAAATAAAATTTGTAACAGCCTCAGATTCTGGATTCCACAAACACACACATGTATATAGAGAGAGAAGCAGAGAGGCGGCATGACTTTGTTACCTCAACATACACCACATCAGCCACACTAGGTGACTTCCTCCTATTTGGCCGAAGATCTTTAGGATCATATTTGTGTTTTTCCTCAGATTCATATCGAATCCCATCCATTTTTCTGTTATTCCAGTGTTTCCAGTGAAGCGGAGTGCCTCGAGTATTTAAAACTGCTAGCAAGTATCGGGCAATACGCTCCTCACCTACAACAGAATCTTTCACTGATCCTGCACATACATTCAAACACAATTTTTGCTAGGTGTACGTGAACATGCAGCAGAGGGGACAATACTTATGGGACGATAGCAATTAATTAATGCAGGTGTCTTGAACTTGTTGAGGCATATGCATATGGCAATTTTTGGAAATGTCAGGCTCAGGTAATTAAAAAGGAAACAAAGAGGACTAAACCTGCAAGAGATAACTTTAATCCTGTTTCAATATCTGGGATACTGGGAACCAACACGCCCGGGGTGTCCAGCACGTATATGCTAGGCTTATGAGCAATCTGCAAATCATATTCAAATTAATCAACATTTGATAAAGTATATCAACAACAGCATGAACAAACCAAAAAGATGGTGCCTGAAAATATTTCATCAAGAAAACAACAAAAAGCGACAGGCAGAAATAGACAGAGATAAAAGAAATAATTCAGAATTTTGAGAGGATCATTTTTTTCTAGTTTGATAAAGGTATCAAAAGCAGCTTGGCAGAAAAATAAAATATATTTTTAAGTGAGAAAAAAAGCATCTGAGCAAAGACTCATGGATCTCTAAACAATGTCTTTGAGGTTCACAGCAAGAACTAAAGAGAAAAAAACATAAAAGAAAATGGAAAAGAAAGGCTTTTATGTGAAAATATGAAAGTGATGCTATTGAATTTATACATGGCAAATCCAGTGCATTATCATGTTTTGTAGGGGATAGCAAGAGAGTGTATATGGGTGGGCAACAGCATATTGAGCATTTGCATGCAGATAGGCAGGTTGACGGACAGAAATACTTATCACATAATCCAGGGCCTGAAAAAAATGAGGCAACCAAGATACTTCACCTTGTATCCTGCAATATCTTGAGTCACACCAGGCAAAGGGCCCACTGTAGCTCGTTTCTTTTTCCCCTGCACTATGTAGAAAACTCAAATCATCATCGCCCAACACATGACTTGAACATAAAGACAGGTAGTTAACATGCAAGCCAAATTATAGTTCATAACAATGGTTTACACAAAATATGGTAACATCTTACCAGCAAAGCGAGACAATGCAATTTGATGGATTGAGTTTATCAAAGCTGATTTCCCAACATTAGGAACACCAACCACCATAACAAGGAGAGTAGGTTCCCTCAATATCACCTCCTTGAGTTTGAACTCCACAACTTCAAGAAGCTTCAGCACACGAATCACAAACAGCATTATGAACAAACTTGAAAATATTACAGGAATATTAGATTAAAAACTCAAATTTAATTGAACACACAGGCAAATGGAGTCAATCAAATAAAATTGACCGAATGAAAGTCAAGCAATTGTAGCAGAAGTCAGTTCCGTGTTTGATATCATTTGTTTTCTTTTCTTTAGATAGCTAGCTGTTCTACTTTAAATATTGCATAGGCTGGACACCTGCTTTCTTTCAGCCAATGAAAAAGAAAACATGAATGCAAATGCAAGTATTTCTTTTTGTACTGCTGAGACATGGTAATAAACACAACATTTTCAATCAATTAGCATAGATTTAAGGTTTTCTTATGATGAAAGCAAATTTATTTTTCAGTATTTCATCAGCAACAACTAGACATATTTTTGAACCAAAATTGAAAACTAAATTTTAACAGCACTTTATCTAGCTTATCAACTAACCTTCTGAACAGAACTCTTGCTGTGTGCACTTATCGGAATGCAATCTTGCCTGCGCGAGTCAAAATAACGAATCCATTTCTACAACAATTAAACATAGAAACATCACACTCGTATTAAACATAGCATCCCCAACACAACTATTCAAAATCCCGGAATCAAACGATCATGAAATTAATTTATGCAAACACATAGACAAATTATTTTGTTAACAAATTTTCGAAACTATAAAAATCCCCAAAATTCTTATCATTCACACAATCAAATGGGTACAAAATACCTGCATTTCCAGTCAAATCCCAATTTGAGTAACTTAATCAATTAAATTTGAAATCTTTCACAACTCTCCAAACAAAATTCAACATAACTAACTATACCCAAATTTTATTTTCCCTTTTCTAAACTTTAAACAAGTATTTAAGTAACAAACAACTCTAAAAATTCAACCTTTCCAATTCAAAAAAAAAAAAAAACGAAGAAGCAAGAAACAGACAATTTACATGCATAATATTAGGATTAGCCAAATCCTTCTTATTAAGAGCAATAACACGTCTTTTTGCAGCAAGTTGAGGTTGTAAGTCTTCATTTGCTGACGATAATGGAATCTGTACATTAATTACCAAACACAAAAACAAAAACAAGTAAAAAAAGTTGCTCTTTACCTCGGAAAAAATAAAACAAATGAAACCCGTATACTTACACGAGAGTCACGGACTTCTATGACTAAGTCGGCCAGTTTCAGGCGGTCTCGGATGGCGCGGGTGGCAGCAGCCATGTGGCCAGGGAACCAGTTAATGGCTCCACCACCTGCGTTGAAACCCATCTCTACTATTCCTTTCTTTACTATTCCCTTTAACCCTGAACGCATTTTCCAACTATTTTTATCAAATTATTCGATCAAATTTCTTTCTTTCTCTTTCAGTCTCTCTCTCTCTGCTGCAGATTAGCTTAAACCCTTATGTTACCTCTGTTTCCAAAACCTCGGAAGAAAATGTTCTTAGCCCATTTCTTCCCGAATTGTAAGGAAATTTGGGCTCGTGCTTGTTGTTCTAGAATTCAACAATACTGCCCATGATGTTTCGAGCCATGTCTGAGTTTTGATTTTAAAAGGCCCAAATTGCAAATGAGAAGGGTATTGCAAATTTGCGATGTTCTTGGACCAATTGGGCCTCTTGAACAAAATAAATTGACTTATAAAAAGAGATGCTTTCTTCTTTCCAAATATATGATAATTCTTTTTTCAAAGATTGGATAAATATAATGTTAAGCATGCATTTTAGTGATAATTTTTTAGAGCGGTTGTAACTATCATTACATTAGAGTCATAAGTTAGTTAACAATATAGAAAGATTAATTTGATTGATTAGTAGATTTGTTCTTGAAATCAATTTTTTTTAAAAAAAATATTATGATAAAATATTTTGTTTTGATGTGAAAAAAATATAGATTATTATTTTTCATTAAAAATACGATCATTAAAAACATGATAAATTGGTTATCTTTACCTAAGGACATTAGTTCAAGTCTTGTGACTCCTATAATATGAAACAAATGTTATCTTTCATGGCTTCATCTATATGCTGTGTATGTAATATTAAGTTCACCTTGTAGTTACACGAACTTGTCTATCTTTTAATATTTTTTGTTTGAATTATGATGCGAACAATTTATACTTTGTGGATAAAAATTAGCTTAAGAATATAATCTAACCTTAAAAATCTATTAAACAGGATTGATTAATCTAAGTATCCTAACACAGTCCTCTCCAAACTTCAGGTTATGCTGTAAGAACTTCAATGTGAACATACATTGATGTTCAAGAAAAAATAGTTCATAACAGAAGCTGATCAGCGTACAAGACACTCGTCACCTTTTCACGGATCTTACAGCAAACAAAAAATTATAGATATATAAAATGAACTAATCATCACAGAGCCCAAGCTCATCTAATAAAATTAAGGAAGAACAACAGCTAATCATAGTTATGGACTGGACCGAGCCACGTCATGAAGATTTGTTTTTTTTAACATCTTAAATGACTAGCCTCAAGTCCAATACAAGGATAGTATTCGTTGAAGCTTAACAGACCTTGGCAGAGTGCTACATGAAGATCACTATTATAAGTCTATAGACTTGTTTAATTTCTATATATGATTTTTATTATTCCAGTTTATATATAAAATGGTTCAACTGGATCTTCAAGACGTGGAGGCTAAACATTTATGATGTTCAAAGGCATAAAAAGGAAGGGAGTCAGAATGGTTAAGATACTGCAGCGCAAAGTATTTTTAAAAAAAAAATATTAAAAAATATTTTTTTAAGATTTTTT
The DNA here is from genome assembly GCA_015708895.1 of Populus ilicifolia. NCBI lineage: Eukaryota > Viridiplantae > Streptophyta > Magnoliopsida > Malpighiales > Salicaceae > Populus > Populus ilicifolia. Next base: position 1,357,578 of record SRLM01000259.1, read on the forward strand.
TATTAATACTAACCTATCAAAATATTTTGTTAATATCTTTTCAAACCAAAAACATTTTAAAAAACACATCTAAAAACAATAGTTAATGCAGTATATATAATATATTTGTTCAAGATTATATATATATAGATGATCCAACACAACATTGCCCTCTATTATTAATCGCCAACTTTACTATAATTTGCATGTTTGCATTCCACGTGAACTCGTGCTTGAACTCATCGCTATATAACAGTTGTTCATGCTCTTGATGAATATTCACGTTGCTTTCCTTTCTTTTTCATCTGAAATTGTCTCTGATCTTCCATGTTAATTGGATACTAGCCCAATGAGCCTTGAAATACGTAATGCCTGGGGATGTTTGTTAACTGCTATCTGCGCGAGCGCGAGGCTCTCTCTAGTCTTAATATTTATGTCATCCTGGAATTTATTAGCTTTTCATTCTTCGTCAGTCCTACACATTTAGGGTTAGCATGAGACAGGTATCTGGAAACTTGATTAATTTAGGCAGAGGTCCCAACTGGAACTGGAGAAATTGAAATTAATTTATCTTCCTTTTCCCCACAGAGAAAGACGGGCTACTGCATGCGTAGTAGCTAGCACTTAAACCAAACTAATCAGTAATCATGTCTTGATACACAATTATACTGTAATTAGCAACGACATAATCTTCCCATGTTAAGCCCTGCTGATGCTCCCAGAAAGACGGGCTCGGCGATGACTGAGGAAACAATCACAGAGATCTATGGTTATGGACCTGGACAGAGCCACGTCGTTAAGATACAGTAGAACCGTTTTTATATACTCGACCACTACAGGTCATTTCTAGGAATTAACCAAATCCATATCTATAAACACTTTTTGGCGACGGCAAGGTCAGTTTAACTTGAATAAACGTCTAGGTATTCCTTAGGCCACGTATTTATATATATAAAAAAATTCTGAAAATATCACGGGTCAGCTGGTGGCAGTGGGGGTGAGCATTCAGGCGGTTCGAATAAAAAATAACCATTTTGAAGAATTTTTTGAATTGCCCAATTGTTTTTTAAAATCTTCCTATATAAAATAATGTTTTGATCCTTCCAATTATATTTTACCTAAATTATATTTCAAGTAACTTGGATAGGACCGATTATCCCCTTTTTTTTACCTATTTTTATCTTAAATCTCGTTTGATAAAGTTAAGCTCTAAGAAAGATTTGAACGAATTACAAAATTTGCTAGTTTTATAAAATTATGAATAAACAAAAAATATAATTTGAGCATTTCGGTTTCCTGATTTTCTTCATTTTACTTCAATTAAATCCAAAATAAGTTTTATATAATTTTCTCTTTAAATAATTTCCAAATAATTTTCTGATAATATATATAAAGATTGACTATGAAATCAATAAAAAAACAAAAAACAAAAAACAAAACAAAACAACCACCAACATAAAATCTAATATATTTTTGTTACACATACTGTTTAAAAATAAAGACGACACCTTAATAATATATATATATATATATAAAAAGTGAAAGATAAAAATACTCCTTGACACAAGACAAAAACAATTAAAATTCAAGATTAATTTAATAATTTTACTCTGCAACTAAAATGAAAAATGCTGTCCCTCCCCTCTAGTTTTATTTTTATTTTTTCATATAGGAGATTTCGTTGTTCAAATAACAATATATATATATATATATCCCTATTCTCAAAGCCAGTTGTGTTCTGTTTATAAGGTAAAATTATCACTTCACGATTACAATCTACGATGACGATAAGTGTATAAATTCACATTAAACTCAGGAGCTGTTGTAGTTTCTTTTATATACAAGGTAGGTAGCTATTTTCTGTAAGCAAGCATAATATTTATTCAAGTTATATCTATCTGTTATCAAAAACAACTATCATGCGTAATAATTATTCAAGTTATATCTTTCTTGCCCTGCTTTCTTTTCGGCACTCCATTCTATATATAAGTGACAAGTGTTTTGTTCACGTTCTCTTAGATCCCCAAGACGATTTTCCCATGTGAGTACCCTTGTGCTAATACTCTTATTTTACATCTTTTATATTTTGGATCAGATCAGTGAGTGCTGCTGTTTACAATCTTGATGAATAAGAGCCACGTTACTTTTTTCAATTTCTTTTCTTTTGGGTTTGTCTCCATTCCATGTTCCACCATTTTAAGCCAGCAACACCATATTGTTGGTGCTAAAGTCTCTATGAACTGCTGCCTTTGAATAAGAGGAGTGAGAGAAGCTCGAAATTGAATATATTTACGAATTAGCCAGCTAGATGCATCAATTAGTCTACACCCACAAAAATATCCTTCTGGTAGAAGAGATTGGGAGGATGCGTATGTATTCTCTTCTAATTAATGCTTAGAGACGATCTCATCCAAAACTATCTTGCTCAAGAAAGCAATGCCATGCAGTTTCCACATGTTCTCGATCGTGCCCTCGTTGACCCTCTGGTTATTAGTTGTTTCTAGCTAATGCTTAATTATGGTCAATTATGTTTTTATTTTTTTTAGAGGTCATCTATTTTTTATATGGTTTTTATGGATGGAGAGTAAATCTCTCATTGATCGGGTCTATTTTATTCACATTTAATTGTTTTTTCATAATAATTTCTTCTCTCATTTTCTTTGATGGAATTCAAAATCATTAGTTACCGAATATTAAATTAAGATGAAAAATCCCCCAGGGTTGGTCGAGCGGTATCTAGCTAGGGATTTTTCTCTTTACGATCTCAAGTTTAAATCCAGCAACATCAAATCTCTTTGAGTCACAGGTTACAGGGCTTAACCCTGTATAAAGACTAGTTCCAGACTGTAAAAATTTAGCCTAAGCTGTCTAAGATATCTGAATTTAAAAAAAAAAATTAAGGTGAAAACAAATATAGAATATCAATTAAAGAGATCACCAAGGAATTGTGTTCTTCTTCTTCTTTTTTTGGCAAAAAAATGGAAGAACCAACTGGGTTGAAATTAAAAGGGCCTTTACTTGTAGATTGGCAGCACAGGTTTTCTCAAGATTTCTAACCTCAATATATATTACCAAAAACTCTGACTCAAAGCCTTATTACAAACCTTAAAATATTTTGAGTTAGGGATCAGCGGTTAGAGAAGTTGTCATAACGATTTTGATATTGTTTTTCATTGCACTTTATAGTAGGAGAGCTGGGGCATCCTTAATTAGCCAATTCAATAATAATCAACATGCTATATTAAAAAAACAAAATAAATTCTTTGAGAGTACAGCAAGAGTTATTTAAATCTTAAACAAAAACTTGTGTGAGTAATCCATGATCTATTTCCTATTTGTTAGGTATAAATTTTATACATTTATTTTACACCATACACGTTAATTTTTCAGATAAACAAAAATAAAACCCCACGTAATTGTTCCCTTCAAATTCTATTATCTAATGCTAGACAAAGATATCCGAGACGTAATTAAATACAGAAGCAGATGCGCAAACTCCGAACTGGACCTCTGAAGATAACGTATCTTTATGAGTTGTTGACTCAAAACCTATAGATCTTGAGGTCCTTTCTCGATTATGGGACACAGCTTCGACACGTTTACATTGTCCATATGTTATCTTGGCTGTACTTTCATTCCTCTTCTGTAATACCATATCTTGCATCTTTGGGTGTTCATGGATTCAACCAGACCAAGATATTTTTTTCCCATGTGATCTTGATCCGTCTGAGAAACGACATCGTCAATTGTTGTTGTTATTGAATAATTACAGAAAACCCTCGTCAAAATCCATCTGTAGTTCTTTCTTTCTTCTAATGGAAGGTTAGGTGGTGGGTCTTGAAATATATTACGTTTTGAGTTTGTGATGAAAATTCCAAGTCTTCAAAGCAGGTAGATGGTATTCGGTTAAATCTTATAGTTGGATTTTTTAGATATAAAATGATTGATAAGGACTGTAAAGTACTAAAAATATTTCATTTATATTAAATTATTTATAACTTTTTAAAATCACAGAATTGTATCAATATTTTTTATGAAAATAATTCACAAGTTCAAATAATTTAAAAAAAAATTGGATAACAATATGTATGGTCACATCATTTTAACAGGTTTTTTTTTTTAAAAATAGAGTTAGTAAAGAACTATATATTATTTTTATCATGCGTAATTTAACATAATAATAAATAAAGTTGTCATTTTAATTATAAAAACTAGGTTTCACAGTAAACAACTATGATTTTAATTAAAAGTAAGAGGTACTTGTTTTATTTGAAAAACAAAATAATATTTTTTTAAATAATTATTAAATGCTTTAATTTCACAAGAAAACATACATTAATTTTAGATGAAACATAGTTGTGCTTAATTTAGAAGAATATCAATAACAACCAAACATGGTGAACGACAATGAACAGCATTGATCAAAATTTCAACCAATCACAGTGCGTCACATGTAATTGTTAAGCTCGTAAGTTTGACTTTAACAAAAACAACCACTAATAGTTATGAACGCAAACTAAAAAAGGAATTAAACGCACCTTCGACTTGAACAGTGCTTTAACTTTTTTTAGTTTTAGTTTTATTTTTTAATATTAAATTTACTGTAGAAATAGTTTAATTTTATTTTTAATATTAAATTTAATCTAATATATTATTATTTTAATATTTTAAAAATATTATTTAAAAAATTTCTTAATCAATCTAGATTTTTATTGATTATTCAAATTATTCTTATACATACCAAGTTAACGTAGTTAAAACGAATCAAGTTTTGTATAATTTAAAATTCTTTTTCAAGAAAACATGTTAATAATGTTAATTATCTTTTTACGTTAAAAAAAAAATTGAATAGCATACTTACTATATAATTCCAAATGAACAATTCTCATTACAGAATTATCCAATGATCAACAATTAACAGCATAATATCTCGTCCCATCAAGCTTGGCTTTTCTCATCACAAATCAATGCACGTCATTTTATCCATGGATAGACGATAACCTTCCCCAGATACTGGAAAAGATTATGACTTTTGCATAAAATGACGGATCCTTAATAAAGATTCTCCTTGGGGACAAAGAGTAGTGTTTCCTTTAAGTGATTTATGGCCTCGATGTGCCAACTTGTAGGGAAGTGGGTCGACACAGTAGCGAGCGCAGACCTAAGTTTTATTTCTTTGCCAAACTCAATTACTATAATTAATTAATAATTTCATATATATATATATATCCACTTTAATCTGCAAATATTTATTTGACTAATGCTATTTTCTCGATATTTAGTCCAAATTAAGACATTTTAAATTGAGTAATGTTGATTTTTAGAGTATTTTTCGAATGAGAAAAAACCCCATGTATATATTGAATTAATGTACTCATCCATGATTAAAATGTTTTGTAAAGTGGATTGTAAAAGAAATCTTCCTATAAAATCAACACGAAAATTCTTAATTTCAAATAAAATGAGGTTACCTAACTTCGAGTAATGCTATACATGAACAAAATATATATATATATATATATATATGAATCATTTAGATTATCGTGTGAAATAACTCTTAATTTTCTTAAATTTCTCTCCTATTATTCGACCATTCTCCCTGCTTCTAATTAATATATTAGAGATGTTTTCTCAAGATAAATAAATAAATAACATTAATATTCCTTTCGGATAATTTGGCCATGGGTATCCTAATCAATCAACTTATAAGGCAATCAAACTCTCATAGTCAGATATATCAAGCGCACTTCCATCTAAACTAAAAGCTAACCTTAAATTTCTTGAAGTTAAGGTTGCCTTTAGCAGACAAATAAATATATGTATAAATGCCTCTACAATTTCTTCAGTTGACAGTCGAGGCAGTCCTGTTTGCTAGAATAATACTAACTGTAGTGGAATTATTGTGAAAATTCATGGTCTTGGGCCAGGGCAATAAGCATGCCGATCATTTCTTCTTTAGCCGTGGCATGCACGCGTGCACGTTAAAAGATGAAACTCGTTTTCATACCCCCTCCCCTCTATACATTTAAGTGATGAGTAGGTTTAGTTCTTATATTATCATTCTTAATTTAACTTCACTGAAAATCATTAAAGATGTTGCAAAATATAGAGCAGTTTAAATTTAGATGATTAAATATATAAAATTAATCTAGTTTAAATGAAGGAATGTCTGTGAATGGTATGAAAATGTTGCTAACTATAAATCTAAATTTATATATATATATATATATATATAGAGAGAGAGAGAGAGAGAGAGATCTGTTACGTAGATAGGTAGTATTTTAGATGATGAAATGAAATATATAAAATTAATCTAAGTTAAATTTTCTTGTATGATCCAACCCTGAGACAAGGAAAAAAACATCGTTGATCTGTTGTTTTCTTCATTACTATGCTTTATTCCATAAACAAGGCAAACTATCTAACATCTAAAATCTAAACAAAATACAAACAAGAAAATCACATAAAAATAGAAAACTTAAAAAAAATAAAAAAAAAATACATCACCATGCATGTTACTAATTATTTAATTAAACAAGCATATCCACCTTACATTACCCAGTAACAATAAATCGCAAAGTCTTTGATCCCGTGTTTTATTTCTTCTCATATTCTAAGTAAAAATATACTGAGTTCAGGCCCTCCATTTCCTTCAGGATTCATCATATAAAACGCCTCTGAGTCACGGCTCCCTACAACTCGCTCGAACTTAGCCCTCATATACAACAACTCACCTTCCCCACCACCGCTCTTCTGTCCATCCTCCACCACCGGAATTACCCCAGCACCGACTGAAACACTCTGCACAGTTCCAAGCACGTACCAATCAGAATACGTGCACCTCCTCGACACGGCGTATCCACACTTCCTTCCATTACAATACATAGTCCATGTGGGTTCATTAAACAGCTTCCCCGGCCGGCCGGTCTGAACCTGAGGAGCACGAACCTTATCGCATTCCAGGGCGATCCTGACCAAACCTGATGACATTTCCTTAACTAACATTGCCGTAGAGATCGAAAGCTCTAGTAAAAGGACCGGTTCAGAGCCAGGATTATCCTGGACTGCGAAGCTGACATGACCATGGCGGTTTCCGAAGAGGGTTCCGGTGACTTTCCGGCCAAGAGAAGGGGTTATGGAGAGGTACTGGGTTGGGGTTGATAGCCAATTACAGGTTTTGGGGATGATTATATTGGGGAAAGATATAATCTTGAGGATTGAACGAAAGAAACAAGTGAATCTTGAATAGATTTTGGTATCATCAAGGCGTTGTGAAGAGAGTGGAGAGTGATGATCTTCTTGTTCAGGGATTGATCTCATGTAGTTAGATGGGATTATCTTTCTTGTGCTTCTGCTACAGCTACTGCTTCTTTGAAGGGTAATCTGTTGGTGTTTCATGGTTGATTAATGTTCAGTGTCACAAAGAGAAGTTAAAAAGAAAGATAGAAAGGGAAACTAGTTGGTATTTGAAGCCAAGGAGCTTGAACAAGCTAGGTTTAATTGAAGAAGGGTTAGAGGAGATGTCGAATCAAAGAGAAGAGGATGGATAGATTGATTGGTTTTGCATAGAGAGAATTGGCAGATGGAGAGAGAGAGAGAGAGGTGTGGGATTGAGGGAGGAGAGGAGAAATGGGAGATGAAAGAGGCCGACAAGGTGATGATAGTGTTTGGAGGTGGCCAATATAAAGGGAGACTGTGGAGTTTTGCGGTGTGGTGGTGATGATTTCTTGGACTCCTACGTATACTCGGTGTGTATTAACATTTTCAAATGTTTCCTTGCAAAGCATCATTATGGCCCCTCATTCTCTAGGTGCTTTACACTATAGTCATCGATGATCTCCACCCTTATTATTTTGTGGGTCCCCCTTATTTTCTTCAAACACCTCATCTCCACCATCAAATCAACAATCACACACGTTTGATGGCCAGGTATCTTCCAACCCGATGAAAATCTCATCGAGGATCACAGAAATCTGTGTGTTTTTTGGGGTTTTAATGATGACAATATCTCATATTAATTTCCACATATATCAATTCCTTTTCCGATCACATCTTTACATCTATTATTTATATTTGAATTGATTATACATCCACATAAAAAAATTTAATTATAGAGTCAAAATACTATAAAAATACTAGCCAGTAGTTGGAACAGGCACTTGAGATTTGCCGTTTGCATCTGCACTTGAATTTTTTGTAGCCCATTTTCTCTCTCTCTCTCTCGTCTGCCATTGACCAAAATTACTGCTCTATTTCATGATTTCAAGATTGGTGTATGCTTTACACCTCTAGCTTTGATCGAGGCCTTGCAATATTGAATTATTTCATGTAGAGGACCACTTTTCTTTAATTTCTAAAATGGTATTGGCTTAAATCTTTAAATTAAATGGGTCCATATAAAAAAAGTATTTGTCAACAATCTGCTTTCTTGGAAGAATTAACTGATATATATATATATATATGCTTGAAGATCGACATATTATTTTGCTCAAGCTGAAGAAGACATTCAAATCATAGTAATCAATGTTCTATAAAATTACCTTGCAATGACTTTTTTTCTTTCTTTCTTTTTTGTTAATTTCTATTTTTTTAACACCCATATCGCTGAGAGGAAAGTACATTAGGAGAGTTGAAACCCTTCACACGTGGTGGGAGCTAGGACCTTTTGTTTTCAACTTTATTTTCTCGAGATTCTGTCAAGTACACCACGATAAATCATGTATGAACAGACAAACCTTTAAATACTTGCAATATATATTCTTCAATATTACCTTGGAGATTTTCAACATTTTCCATTACTCAAGAAAAATACACAGACACACACGCTTTAAAGGGTAAATTGTAGCCAAAAGGTATGTAAACGACCTGCATAGATTACAGCCATATATTCATACGGCTCCATGTATAAAAATATATATAGAGAGAGAAGGAGAGGTGACAGAAGGGTTACGAGCATGATGTTGAAGGTCAATACAAGATCATGTTTGTGAGAGGCCACTTTGTCCCCGACCTTTGGAAAGCCACTTAATAAACTATGCATAATTCTTTCTTCTTCTTCTTCTTCTTTTTTTATCTTTTTTCCCCCTTGGGAATCTCTTGTACAAAACACGCATTAATACGGCTTTATATAACATAAAAAACCATCATTAATTACTTTATTCAGATTTAAAAATAAAACATTGTGGACGGTTCCAACCTTTTCCATGCTCTATTTAATTATATGGCCAATCTCATTGGTGGCCTAACCCATGCATCATAGAGGGCTGCCCTAGGAGCAATGACAATTTTGCGCACGCCACTTGGCCAATAGAGGCACCAGTAGCTGACATTTCTTTCCTCTTCATAATGCATGCATAACATGTCTTCTTCAATTTAACATCACCATTAATTAATTAATTAATTCTAGAAGGGATGGGGGAGTCTAGGGTTGGTTTTCATAACGAAGAATCCCTTATCTTACTTTAATAAATTATGGTTTGGATTTTATTGATTAACCACCAAAATATAATGTTAAAGATTATTTAGGGTGTTTTTTAAATGAATAGAAAAGGCCCTGCAATTTATGTGTGCTCTATTCTCAAGTGACCAATTCTATTGGAAAACTAGGCACTGCCTTGCTCTCTAGCATTTTTTATATAATGTCCCCTTCTTCGAGAATTTAGAAGTCCATGCTGGTTTAGAATTGACATATAGATTAAAGCTGGTTTAGAATTGACATATAGATTAAAGCTGGTTTAGAATTGACATGTAGATTAAAGTTAATAGAAAACTAATAAAATGATACTTATTTCACTGCGGTTGGAAAAAAATTTTGTTCTCATATATAATTTTTTATGTGTTTTTAAGGAAAAAAAACACTTAATCTTAACTCTCATTATTATATATTATTATATAAAACTATTTAATATAAAAATAATTGTTTTGGTAGTTGAATTCCTTACCAATATACACTTTTTTTATTTAAGCTAGAATTTGATAATTTCTTTTATTTTCTTCAATAACAAAAAAATTAAAAATAAGTAAGATAAAGTTTGACACCCAAATTTAATTTTGTATAATTCAAGGGTCGATTACCTAATACCTAATAGTTAAAATAGATAAAGGATTCAAATTAATTCTTAATGGAGATTTTGAACATGTTTTTTCACTCTGGTCCCTTTTCTTTTAGTTCAACTCTTCCTTTAAAAAAAAACATATAATTAAACTCTAATTTAATCTCAAGAGGACTTAATTGTGAGAGAAAAAAGTTTGAGGATAAAATTAGAAATTAATAAAAAATATACTATTTTAATCCATAGTAAAATATAAGATGATGAATTTTGAAGAACAAAAACACCGCACTTTTTAGCTTTAAGTATAATTGGACTCATGTTTAAGGAATAAACTAGTCTTAAGCATTATTTTGGAATGAGAGCTAACAAAATTTTGTGATTATTCTAATTAAGAACGGATGGAGACATAGATAACCAAAGATCTCTCTTTAAAACGTCTCTTTTGTTAGCCATGTCATTGGCTATTAGTTACTACATGATTTAAATTTGCAGTCGAATAATTTCATTTTATGAATATTCTAGGTTCAAAAACTTAATTTTAATTAAATTTTAAAAAAAATTCGCTTACTTGGATTTTATACTTCATTTTATGAATATTCTTGGTTCAAAAACTTAGTTTTAATTAACTTTAAAAATAAAATAGCTTACTCGAATTTTATACTTCATTTTATGAATGTTTATGTTTCAAACATAATTATAAAAAACAATTAGCAGTACATTTCTTACGTGGGTATTTTTTTTTAACGTCCCCCCACATGAAATTCTAGCTTGGCCATTAATTCAATGATTTTAATGATAAAAAATTTCTTTGAAATACCTAAATCCTGGTTGCTTATGTAAAATTCAGTTATTAATGATATTCTAAAAAATATAAGTAATTTGAGAGTAAGTAGTTAAATTTAAAGTAACACAAATTTAATAAATATGTTAAATTTAAGATATTAAAACATAATAATTTTATAAGTTCAAGAGAATAATCATTCTCTATTGAGATGCTCAAAGGAATAAAGCAATGAAGATCTGACAAATATAATAGATCTAAAATTTTTAGACTTGGACTTAACAATCAACTAAGTTTGAGATAATATAAATCTGATAAACATGATAGACTTAAGGCATATGTACTTGATAATTTAGCAAGTTTAAGGTAATTTTCGTTTTTTTTAACATGTCTAAAGAAATAACCATCTTTTATTTATACATCCAAGAAAATGAAGTAATGTTATATGTTTAGCAAACATGTCAAATCCAAAACACTTAAACTAGATAGTTAACAAAGTTCAAGATAACATGAGTTTAACAAATAAGTCAAACCTAAAATTTTTTGACTTGGTCATGTTTATGGTAATGTGAATCTGACAAATATATTAAATTTAAAATACTTGGACTTGATAGTGAAGTAGGTCCAAGATACTTGAACTTGATAATTAGACAAGTTCAAGGTAACAACCAACCTTCCTTGGCATGCTTAAAGAAATAAGGTAATGTGAATCTAGCAAATATATCAAATTTAAGGTTCTTAAACTTGACATGCAATTAAATTTAAGGTAACATGAATCTAGTAAATATATCAAACTCAAGATAATTAAACTTAGTAGTTAGATAAGTCTAGTGGAATGATTATTTTTTCTTGACACGCCAAAGAAAATGACCATCATCTTGTGATGTACCTAAGAGAGGATGTGAAATCCCTTTGATGTATCTGGGATTTGGCACATTATGAAGCTTCACGTGTTTTCACTTAAACATGTTTGTTTTTTTAATGATTTATACCTATAAAAAAAATTTTATCCGATGTTTTTTTGATAAAAATATAATGATAAAAACACTTTTTTAAAAATTCTAGTCCAGTAAATAGGTTGATTTCACTTGTTGTTGACCTCACAAATCAATCGTTGAAAATTCAGTGAATTCGGAAAAGATTACCATTATTCATATATCAATTTATAAACTGTAGCAGCCATTGGGTGTTATCTCTAGAAATCTAGGTAAAACTGATATACCAAAAACATCTATCTGTGACTGAAAATTTACTCAAAACATTCATCAACTAAACTAGTACAAACCCTCCTATTATAAGAGGATCTATGTCATGCTTCATCACCCTGAAGCCACCTGACTTCCTGAATCATTGGAGACAGATTCAATCTTGGCAGCTTTCCTCTTGTGACAAACATCAGATGACAACCTGAGAAAAACAGAGAAAAGGATGAGAATCTTGTAAAAAAACAAGAAAAATATTTATTTGTATTATGCTAGGAAGCAGAATTGTCCAACCAAGTATGAATTATATATGCGCATCTTGCAGCTTGTTAATTGCCTCTTAAACCTAGAATCTCTGTCATTGTACATTTAGCTGAATCTCAAAATAGCTAAGTTTTCGTGTCTTCTGTTTTTCCGCAACTAAACAACCACAGGATGATAGAAAACTAGTAGATTTCTTTAAGCATGGATTACAGGAAATTAAACCCAAGCGTGTGTAAATACCCCAAGTGCAGTGAAGTGGCGGAAAGATCTTCTTCCTCCTGTGGTTTGCGATTACTATCAGGTTTGGAACTTGCTACGGAAAATCTCCTGTCCAAAGGACTTAATTCCAGGAAAGCAGACTTTGGCCGGGATCCTCGTTTGAGTTCCTCAATCTATGTACATTTGGAGAGAAAAGAAACAATTAATCAATCATGAAGATTGACACTTAAAGAAATTATGGAAACTGTACATGATCGAACCTGTTTACGCAGAGATTCGTTCTCTAGAATGGCTTTTTGCTCCTGAAAATAAAAGCAGCAAAAAGATTTGTATCAAAGCTACTTAATTGGAAGTGGAAAGTTACTTTGACGAGGGCATGCAAGTTATAATGAAATGCCTTCTTTACCTGCATTTTGGATTTCTTAAGCTGATCCATCAGCATTTGTTCCTGTAACAATTAACAATGAGTTACAAGGCATTCGAAAGCAAAGGTTCGGCAAAGTCTCAGCAGGATATGATCAAATACAAAGAGAAGCTGCTCATTATAGAATTTGTTTACCTTCTTGTCCTTAACAGACAGAATGCCGGCACTTAATTGATGTTCTAGGTGTTGCAGCTCCTTGAAACTCAATCCATCGAGTTGTTGACCCATCATCTGCCTGCAAAAATCATAAGGGCGACATCAAAATAGAATTCTCGATTCTGAAGAAAATTTAACCTGGAATTGAGGTCAATTCATGATGACTTACAAGCATGCCAACCGTAACTTTGAGAGCTCATCTTTCACTGCATTAACCTCTGCACTATTTGAATGCTGTTTTCACAAAGATTTTTAAGCGCTTCTTTAATATAGTTTGGAGATAAACTGACAATAAGATACTGTTTTTAACTGTAGCATACCTCTGCCCCATGGTCATCAGAAGGATGGTCATTATTATAATCCAAATCCAGGCCACTGCCATATCTTGAAAGTGTGTGTTCCACGCTGCAATTCAAGAATTGAAAGAGAGTGTGATAAGGATTGATTTGCTCTTCCTTGTTATTCAACACATGCATTACTGAAGATTTTCTCTTTGGTATGTGTGGAAATCTGCTAATTACACACATTGACTGACTGGCATTGCAACGTTAAAGTCTATGTGCTATACAGCTTATAGGAAAGAGGGCTCTTATGCAAGGCTTATCAATGATTTAGTTCACTCTCATGAACCAGTTCTGGGCTTCTGAAAATGGCCCAAAAACACCACCATCTATCCAACTCTAGCCCAAAACCAATGGCACATCGAACAGCTTGAAATTTTCTTTGTAACCTTTTAAAAACAGGAATAACTTAAAATTTTCTTTATGATCTCTATTTTTACCCTGACAGGTACTGTTCCTTTTCTCGATCAGCTTTCCATACAGCTTTACTATCCAAAAAATAGATGAAAAGGAAAGGGGAAAAGGATAAAAAAAATAACTAAAGTAGCTTCCAATTGTTAATCTACTAGGGTTTGTCCTGTTTGAACAACCTCAATTTATTTATATCCTAGAAACCATCCCCTTCATCTCTTGATGGCTCCTTTACTTTTGAATTTTATGCTTTATAATTTTGTATTCAGTGGCCCATTGACTTGCTCTGCCTTTTAAGTCACAAGTGACTTGAACACGAGTTTGACCAAGACCTGGCCATCAAAAATTCAAAAAACGCAGTAGCTGCCATGGATGCCCAAGAGATCAAGAACGGAAAAGGAAAGAAAGATAGGAAAAAACCCTTTACATGATATCAAATCTTGACTCTGTTAAAACAACTAAAACGACTTTAGATTCAGATCACATGGTAATTCTATAAAAAAGCAAAAGCATAACATACCTTGTGCTTGAAAATTCATAAAGCTTTCCTGTGCTGGAGAAGACTATGACGGCAACCTCAGCATCACACAAAACTGATAACTCTCTAGCTTTCTTCAGCAACCCATTCCTGCGTTTGGAGAAGGTGACTTGCCTGCTATTCAAGTTTTCTATCCTCCTTATCTCAATCTTCCCTCTCCCCATTTTTTTCCTCTCTTCAGTCATGTATGCTAATGGTCTCTCCTAGTCTCCTCTAACCCAGAACTCTGCAACCAACAAGAATATGAAACAACAGATGTGTGTTTCAATATATAAAGAGAGAAGATGAAACCAAATCTTGATTTACAATAACTATGTTGCTTGAATTGATAAGGATTGCGAAGGACTAACGAAGGAAAGTGTGACCAGAATTAGTATACTCGTAGGAAAGGTGACAGATAGGATACTATATGTAGCAATTATCCAATTTTGGTTAACTTTTAATTACTTATGAGGTGGTTATTTACCTCTTTTAGAATTTTTGGTAAATGGGTGTTTGATGCCAACATGGAAACCCTAAAAAATGAAAATCAGTGGACCCGTGAGATTAACATTTGTAGAATTGTAAAATGGAACAGTTTATTTTTAAGAAGATAAAACTCTCAATGAATAATAATGGATATTACTATACATAGGGAACCTTAATAGGGAAGGTTTTTATATCACTTTTTTGGCTTTCCTGCTGGATTAATTTGGGAAGTTGTCCTAACCTGTTGTTTGCAAAGATTGTGTTCTGCTCTATCTATATATATTATTTAGGGTTTAATGGAAAGTTTATATCTGAGGCATTCTATTTTTAGCACAGTATAATCTTGATAAATTAATAATTTTGATTAAATAATATTTTTATTCGATCCCAAGTTTAAATAAATCTCCATAGTTCCATTGTATTAATTTACTGAGATTTAACTATATAGTGATTTTATTTAGATTTAAAATTTGAATTAAAGCGGTATGTGCAATATGTGTTGGAACTCTAGAGATTCTTGCATTTAAACATATAAAATAAATCTTTTTTAATCATAATACTATTTGATTAATTGAAAGAAAAGTCCTGAATTTTTTTTTTCAGTGAAGATAAATAGAAGAAAGAAAAACTAACGCACAAGATGCATTATGAATTGCTATTATATTTGATGAAAATACTGTGCTTATTTTTTTCTTTTTCAAACATTTTTATTTAGTTTACAAGGTGAGAAAATTCATGGAAATATTATTTTAATTAATTACAATAGATTTTTTATTAAAAATACCTTTTATTTTATTTTGCTAGTGTAGAAGTGAAAAAGAAAGTTCTTGCTAATGACATTTTTTAACGTTGGCATTTCATTTTACCCTGCGAAACTAAATGAAAAACTAAAAGTATTATAATTAAAAATAAAAAAGTTATTTTAATTATATATTAAAAAGTATTATTCATTTAATTATTAAAGAAAAACCAAAGTTAAATGAATATAAAAATCATAAAAAACTAAATTCAACTCTAGTCAACTTCACCAAGCCACGACACATGATAAGCCCACATAAAAAAACAAAAAAAAATAACAAAGTTTAAGACTTAATAATCTAATATTAAATGATAGTATTTTTAATATTAAATGATAATATTAAAAGGATACTGGAAAAAACTTAAGTAAACTCAGGTTAACACCACTATCCCATAATTAGAAATATAAAATTGAGATAATCTCATAAAAAAATTTAAAAAAAAAACCTAAAAAAGATTGATGTTAAGAGATAATCTTCAAAAATCAATGACCCGAGTCATGGGACCAATCCTAGTATAAAAACTAAATCAAATAAAATAATCAAAGATTAAATTCAAAAATAAAATAAGTTTCAAAATGGATAAAAAAATGGCAATAAAAAGAATGAGAACAATTGATCGAATAAAAAATTAAATGAAATAAAATATTTAGGAATAAAATTGAAAAAAAAAACAAATCAAGAAAAGAATTAAAAAACCAATCAATATAATGATGATCAAATTGGATAAATAAAATAAAATGTATGAGATGAAATCAAAAATAAAAGAAACTTCAAAAAGCAGTTAAAATAAAATAAATAACGATCATAAAAATGAAGATCAAAATCAAAGTTAACAACAATAAGAGAATTTGATTTTTAGCAGGGCTGACAAGAAATAAAATACAAAGAGATGAAATTAAAATAAAAAAGTTCAAGAATTTTTAAAATAAAAATAAAAAAATAAAAATTAAATTTTAAATTAGTACAAACTAAAGAATACATCTGAATTTTTAAAGGCTCGATATAAAAATCAGTACATAATATAAAAATAAAAATCTTTATTATTATCAAACTACCACTAACCAGATTAAACCCACCATACTAATAATTGTGTTCCTACTTGATATATCAAATGACATATAATAATTTAAAAGTAAAATATGCTTTTAAAATACATTATAAAAGTCATTAAAAGTATGGATTAAAATCAAGCAAATTAGATTTACGAGAATGTTTCTGATATTCTTAGAGGCAGAAAAAATACTTTGCATCTATTATTAGAATTTTAAGAAAAGAGATATTGTTACTTTGTATAGATTGTGTTGCTTCTCTTAAACACTTTTTTCAAAAATATCTTAGAAGAAAAAAAATTCTATGATAAAAAAATATCTTGAAGTTTTTGGGTTGTCTGTTAAACATTATTTATCTGTTGAGAATTATTTTAAAATATATATATATATATGCAATGATTTTTGCTAAAATTCTTTTCATATGACAATTTGTTTTTTATTCATATTAAAAAAAAATCTTTTAATACCTCTATAAAAGCTCCTCCTTTTTTTTCTTCTTCTTATATGATAGGTGATCTTTTTTTCATATATTTTCTTTTCTTTTCTTATACATCATTTTCTTAGTTTTTATTATCCCCAAACATTTTATAGTATAAAATGCCTCTCTAATTCAATAAAATAGATAGAAGAAGAGGAAGAGCTAAGTATTAAACAAGAAAAAGGAGAAGAAGAAGAAAAAAAAATTTAGAATGGTAAGATTTATTTATTTTTTTAATTGCTGTCTTTTAACGTGAGTCATTTTTTTCCCTTAAAGATGCCTACAAATTTGAAACCAATAATTGCTAACTTCATAAATTATTAAAATTAACCAAATTCTCATGACCAAGAAACATGATTATATATGAAAAAAATTATAGTGTATAAAAAATATATTGTGGTGTTATATTAGCTGTTTATTGGGATCCAATTTGGAAAAAAAATGATAAAAATATAATTTATTTCTCTTCTTTGTCTTTTAATTTATAAAATAAATTATAAAAAATAAATGATATCATGCAACTAATTATTCCTCATCACCATACAATTACTCATGAGAGGGAAGATAAAAGACTTTCATTTCTCCATTTTGAAAAAAATAAATTAGACAGAAGTTAACATCATGTCTCCCATGATCCTCAACAACCTTTGAATTTACGGCATGGTCACCAAGCTTCGAATTAAATTTTGAAATATTTCCTAAAAATAAAACACAGAAATCATTCAAATGATAATGCAAATTAGGAAATAAATCACATCATCAAGCGCCAGATCTCCAATTCTACCTTTGCATAAAGTAGCAAATCCCTATGCTTTTGCTACGAGAGTGAAAACAGCTAATTATCCCACTTCATACCACGCGCATACAAGGCGTGTGTTTACTCGCTATATACCCAATCAGGCGTGCACTTCACTCTCCACAATATAGACTTCGAACCATAGATCTGTCAAGATGAACCGTTTGATTCGATTACCTTCTTGACAAACTCGACGGTCGAAATGCTTGCACGCTGTTCCCTCTGCAGATTTGAATTCAAAAGAACCACCAGTTAACGTTACGATTTCAAAGCCCTAGGTTCCGATCCGAACCTCACTCCACACCAAACTATAAACAAAAGGAAGCAAAATTTTGCTTAGTTTCTCATTTACAAGAGAGAAAGAACCAAACTTTGATAGCATTCTCTGATCCTCCCTCTCTCTAAATTTCTCCTTCATTCTCTCTCCTCACTTCTTGGATTCTTTTAGGCTTTCTAAGCAGTGAAAGGTACCCAAAAAAGTGAAACAAGTAGGTTCTTCTTGAACATCAATGTCTGTTTCATTGGTTACTGTGGTTTTTTTTTTCGTTGAAGATGAATGTAAAATGGGTTTCTGTTTTTTAAATGTGGGGTTTTGGTTTTCTAATTACTGTAGTTTGTTTTGATTGTTTTCTTTAAGGAACAAGAAGGGTCTTTTTGTTGGTGTTAATGGAGGATTCTTCAGGAACTGAATTATACGATATATTGGCTTCAAGAAAAGCTGAAGAAGCAGGTTTGATTATTGATTACTATCTCTTTCTTCTTTCTACTTTACCCATTTGTTTGGTTTCCGAGAAAACATGGTGTTTATGATTTTTAGTTTCATTTTTGGACTAGAAATTAACTTCTATTATAGTAAAAATCAAATCTTTAACATTTTAACAATTGTTAATTTTTGAAGAATATGGTGATAATCTTTAATGTTATTGATTTTTTTTTTTTGCAGCATGGCGAAGATATCAAGCGGCTTCATGGCTTGAAAATCTCGTGGGTCCAATAGGCATATCAAACAATCCATCAGAGAAAGAGTTCATTTCTCGCTTAAGAAATGGCTTGGTTCTTTGCAATGCTATAAATAAAGTGCATCCAGGGGCAGTGCCTAAAGTACTTTCACTGCTACTTCTAATTCATTTATCATTATTAGGAAAAGTTGGCTAAAAGTCCCAATGAAATGTGAAAATAGTCTCTTTAACAATGCTTTTTTATCTTTGTTTTGACCATAGAGCTGCTCTAGATTTTTAGTGATTTCGATGTTTTAATTGTTTGCTTTGAAAATTATATCAAGGTAGTGGAGATTCATACAACTTTACTACCATTAACCCGAGAATCCCAGCCATTACCAGCCTATCAGTATTTTGAGAATGTAAAGAATTTTCTGGTGGCTGTTGAAGAGTTGAGGCTGCCTGCCTTCGAAGCTTCTGATCTTGAAAGGGTAAATTTGGCTTTATTTATGTGTCTGATTGTATATGCATTTGAAAATGTATTTATTTATGAATGTCAGCACCAACAATTGACTAATGAGTTTTTCGATGTAATCTTGAAAGGATTCTTTGGAGACAGGGTCGGGGACTAATGTGGTTGATTGCATCTTAGGGCTTAAATCATACCATGAGTACAAGCAGATGAACCCTAATGGATTCTATAAGCCTGCTAGATCTCCCATGGTTATTCATTCTGCTATCAGGAACAATTCTCAACCCATCTCATCAGACTCATGTAGGCGTTTGGACATGTCTGCGGCCTGTGAAAAAGAGCCACTAACAGATTCAGAATTGAAGAAAGTTGAAGGTATTAGCTCTCTCTTTCCTTGCATTGGCATCTCTGCGATACATTCGAAGTTTTTTAGTAGTTGTAATAAATGAAGCAAGACATCTCATGGTGTTATATCACTTGAATACAAAACACCTGCTAAACAGAAACTGTAAGTCATAGCATGTACTGTGGTTTTTGCTTTTTCTTGGTGTATCCTTTCCCTCTTTGATGTGATGTATTGGGTTTTGCAGATTTAATTGCCAAGAAACTTGCTGAGCATATGGCTGATACCAAGGAAAACATGGATAGCAACTTTCTCATGTCCCTCCGTACCGGCAACAACATGGTAATGATCATCTGTATGACGTATGAAATTTACTGTTATATAGGGCATATTGTTCTTATCAATGTTTTTTTAATGCTACAGGATCCAATGAAGTTGTTCAGTGATATCCTGTTGAGCTGTTTAGGAGATAAGCTTCATAACAAGTTCCCAGAGGTTAGTTTATTTAAATCAACACAATCCTCTACGGTTGCTTCCTGAATACAAAAAGATTTCCTAGTAAAAAAGCACCCCTGATTTGAGGATATTCACTGTTTAATAGTTAGCCAGGAGCATCTGAGTTACATGAGAATGCTTTGTCTAGCGCAAAAGGTGCTAATACTTAGAAATACCTAGATTTACCCTCCCAAATAATTTGACTTTTTACCTATTTATAAGGATATAAACATCATCTCGCCACCATTTCAAATCGCATGTTTAAATGGAAATCTTTTGGTTACAAGATAGTAGCGCTTGCACGTTTCCTGTCGAATCTCTCTTCCTTATTGAACTGTGTTTTCGTTTATGAAGTTATTATGAACATGCTCTACATCTTCTGGTCCAAACAGTTGAAATCAACAGCTAAAGGTGGTAGCTTACCTCTTCATTCGTCAATAAAGCCTGGGGAGGATTCGTCTGAACCAGGAGATTCTAAGGTGAGTTTTTTATTGTTTATTAAAAATGCAGTCGATGGATAAGCATGTAGAAAGCTGTAATTGTGTTAAAGTTCCATCAACTTCTTTAATATTTTTTCTCTTTCTTCTCTGGCCATGGAATATACAATTTGAAGATTTTAAGTGTCATCGTTGCTGCTCTATACATGTCTTGCGATCATCTTCAATCTGTTGATTCTCACAGTAAAAGATGAAAGTTAATTTGCTGTTAGCATATCATAAGTGCACGTTGATTAATTATTTTTTTTTACGTATTTTTTCTTGGTTGTTAACATTCTAATTGAATTTGCAATTACCTTACCTTGATAAATTACATCTCTTTTCTTCGTTCATGATTCAAACCATTAGTCTCTGACGAGATATTCTGATGTGCCTGCGACTCATGTTTTACAGTGTTGCCAAGCTTGCTTAAGAAAGGGCAACTGCAACCACAGACAATTAATTCAAATGCAAGAAAAAGAACTCCTGGTTAGTACCTATTTGTTATTATCCTCTCCTTTACGTGGATTGAAAAGTTGCAGTGTAGCAGTAATTGTTTTGTTTTGACATGTAAAAGGATATTATTCAAGTGACATAAAATCACTTAAGAAAATTTGGCTAGAAAGTTTGTTTAATTAGGATAGATGTGAAGAAACAAAATCACCTCAGTCTCATTTATCAAGCTGACAATTTTGTTTAAACTTTAGAGGATTAGACTTTTTCTGAATTCTTTTGGTTGTTTTGTTTTTTTTCAGGATATAAAGGCCTTGTTGACGCTGACAAAAAGGGAGTTCCAGGGCTTACAGTCACAGCTGCAGACAGATTTGAGAGAACTCGGTATAGTACTTTTATAAATAACTTGTTGTGCAAGAATAACCATGCATTAACTTTGACAGTGTCGCCATCCCTTTCTCAATGTGTGTGATTAAATATCTTCACTGCTACGATTAATGCTATCTGTCTTAGATTTCTGTTCTTCAGACTCGACTCCATTATTACTTGTGATATCTTGGAAGCTCCATGAGATATTCTGACGAGCTCAGCTTGTTGACAATCTCATAAATTAGATGTCAATTATCATTTTTCCTGTAAATACCAATCTCTAGACATATCAATATCATTCACATTTGTACAAAAAGAATTGCAAGCTAAATGCTCTTGTAATTGCTACGGATCAGGAATTCAAGTACAAGAGATGTCTACTGCAGCTCTTGGATACCATAGGGTATTGAAAGAGAACAGGAAATTGTACAACATGGTTCAGGATTTGAAAGGTTAGCTTGCTGTTATAAAACATGAATTTCACTTATTTCCCGAATCTTGTTACAATCTTTAAACTGTTAATTTTTATTATGAGCGACTGATGTTCAATATCCTGATCTGTTCGAATTACTATTTCCCGCAGGAAATATCCGAGTTTACTGCAGAATCAGGCCTGCTTTTGGTGATAGAACAAGCAATGTTATCGATTATATTGGAGATGATGGTTCGCTAGTGATTTCGGATCCACTAAAGCCCCAAAAGGATGGAAAGAAAGTTTTTCAGTTTAACCGGGTGTTTGGACCTACTGCCACTCAAGGTACTATTATCCAATAGCAACATTTTTCCAGTGCAGCTTATGTGTCTGATGATTTTGCGTACTGAATCTTGATTTCCAGATGAGGTATTTATGGACACTCAACCACTGATCAGGTCTGTGATGGATGGTTATAATGTATGCATTTTTGCTTATGGTCAAACTGGATCTGGAAAAACATATACCATGGTAAGTTTTTCTAATCTTAGTTGGCTTTAGTCTATTCCCTTTTGAATAGAAACATAGAATTCTTCTGTTTACATGTTAGCTATCTGCAAAATAACCAATATTCTCCCAGATGATATATATAAATTTTGTGGTAACAGAGTGGTCCATCAGGCCGGTCAACCAAGGATATGGGGATTAATTATCTAGCTTTGAGTGATCTCTTCCAGATGTCTAATGAAAGGAAGGACATCGTAAATTACAGTATTCAAGTTCAAATGGTTGAAATTTACAATGAACAAGTACGAGACCTTCTTGCTGAAGATTCAACAGCTACCAAATATCCTTTTAGCTATTATTATTATTATTATTATTTTAAAATCATAAAAACAGTGCAAAATAAGCATTCATAGTAGGTGAGTCAAGGTCGATACTCTACTGTTTCATAGTAACCATGCATACGTAACAAGTTTTGTATTCTTAACCATGCACAAATTAGAGATTCGGAGTTGTACCGGTGATAATGGCTTGAGCCTTCCGGATGCTAAAATGCATTCTGTGAAGTCCACTGCAGATGTTCTTAACCTGATGAAACTCGGTGAAGCGAATCGTGTTGTCAGTTCCACTGCACTCAACAACCGGAGCAGTCGTTCCCATAGGTCAGTTTTCTGGTTGATTTATACAAACTAGGATGAAATCTGAAACCATGCAAGTATGTGTTTCATTTTATTGATAGGGTGGTTTAACATGTTGCTGCAGTATCCTGACAGTTCATGTACATGGTAAAGATGTATATGGAAGCTCCCTCCACAGTTGCCTCCATTTGGTCGACCTTGCAGGAAGTGAAAGAGTGGATAAATCAGAAGTTACGGGAGATAGGCTCAAAGAGGCACAGTACATTAATAAGTCTCTCTCCTGTCTAGGAGATGTAATCACAGCCTTGGCTCAAAAGAATTCTCATATCCCTTACAGAAACAGCAAGCTCACACTTCTACTACAAGATTCCTTAGGTTGTGATGTGTAAATAAGACGAACTTGTTTCTCAAAAATTCCAGCTTCTCTATACTGTTTTCTCTGTTTTGGTTTTGATTCCTGGCATATATTTACTTTTTTCTTGGCGTTTTTTACTTCAGGTGGACATGCTAAAACGTTAATGTTTGCCCATTTAAGTCCAGAAGGAGATTCTTTTGGTGAAACCATCAGCACTTTGAAGTTTGCTCAGAGGGTATCAACTATTGAACTCGGTGCTGTTCGTGCAAACAAAGAGAGCGGTGAGATCATGCAACTCAAGGACCAGGTAAATCTGAATTTTATTTATCTGGATTTCAGAATCTGTTTTCTGTCCAATTTTCCCAGTTACAAATCCACGCAAACGGTGGGATAGTAAGTCGCCTATGTGATGTTTTTTG
The DNA here is from genome assembly GCA_015708895.1 of Populus ilicifolia. Lineage (NCBI taxonomy): Eukaryota > Viridiplantae > Streptophyta > Magnoliopsida > Malpighiales > Salicaceae > Populus > Populus ilicifolia. The sequence continues at coordinate 1,381,410 of SRLM01000259.1, forward strand.
GATTCTTATCTTGTTGACAACAAAAACATTATGGTCAGTATACTTTTTGCATCAGTTGGTTGGTTCTCACAAGTATATCCAAAATGTATGACATTCCATCATACTGTTGGCTTCTTTCCTCACTTACTGGTGCTTTTGTATTTTCTTCTTTGAATTGAGGCTACTATAGTTTACTTCTGTTATTTTTTTACTTACGAACTGAAATTGCACGCTTTGAGAGCAATTGTTGATCATGTTCCTTTTCAAATGGATGTAAATTCTACTCAAAGATACCAGGTTACTTAACAGTTTCAACACGGACAACTTTCAGGTTGAGAACCTCAAGAAAGCATTGGCCAGCAAGGAAGACAAGAATGTGCAGTTTAATAAAATGAAGGACCCAAGATCTCCATGTGAGATACCAAAAGTGATGCCTGAGCGAACTCCTCCACGTGCACGGAGGCTGAGCATTGAGAATGGCAGCAGCAGGAAGTCTGAGAAAATCACGAATACTGAAGATAGAAAGGCATCAAAAACCCCTTCTGTACCAACTCGTTCCAAAAGATTAAGCTTGGAAGGGCCAAAGTATGACAAGAAAGAGCATTTCCAGGCAAAAGGAGCAGATGATGTAAGCAGGCCCCTACGTTTTGACTCGGTAACACTGCAGAAACATGGATTTATTCAGGATGCAGAGGCAGTGTCAAAACCATTTGCGCATTCTGCTAGTGGCAGTTCCACGGTGGAAGTTTATCACCTCAATAATTCTCGAAGTCCTACTAGTTTGTATCAGAAGAGAATGGTCAAAACAGATAATAGTAGGACGCAAATTCCAACTCTTCAGCTACCAGTAACACCAGAGCCGCAAGTAATTTCCACAAATGCAGAGGCAGTGCCAAAACCATTAGGGCATTTTGCTAGTGGCAGTTCCACCGTTGAAGTTTATCGCCTCAATACTCGAAGTCCTACTAGTTTGTATCAGAAGAGAACGGTCAAAACAGATAATAGTAGGACGCAAATTCCAACTCTTCAGCTACCAATAACACCAGAACCGCAAGTAATTTCCAGAAATGAGGTTAAGATTCTGATGCAGAGTGAACTTAGTGTTTCTACAGATTCTCAGGCGGCCAATCTTGTTCGTAGCACACAAGGAAGCACTCATGGAAAAGGATCTCAAATAAGGAAATCCCTTCGTACGATTGGAAAACTGATTAACGGCTCCGAAAAGAGGTGTGTGTTCAGACATTTGTAAAATTTGATTCATATTTCTATTATAGTAATTAATAAGATTGGTTGATTCCAGACTTAGGAAGGTAATTCTTGATTGTTGCATTCAACCACTAGCTCATCAAGTCAAATATGAAATCATTATCCACTGAAATGTGAGTGAAGTTTCTTTGCAGTAACATATTGTCTCAAATTACAGGAATCAGCAGGTTTCAAAGGAAGAATTCTCACCTATCATTGGCATATGCAATGACACTGATCTAAAGACACCACTCACAGGTAATGCCAGGACACTAAGAAGGCAATCTCTGACAGGAGTTCAAACATCAACATCACGCAGATCTTCTCTTGGAGGAAAGCCTATTGAACCTGGCAAGTGTAACCTACTCGAACATTATTTGCTCAATTTCACTGCAAGTATATATATAGAAAAAACATCATCTAAAATAAGAGAAGGGGACCTCATTTCATGTAATGTTCCGTTTTGATGCAGATGACCCTAGGAGGAATGCCAAGACGCCCCCTCCAGTCCATCCCTCAACAAAGTTGACAAAAAGATGGCTTTAGGTCAACACGTCTGATTGTCAACACTCCAGAAGCAATGCCAAGATGCAACTGACACTGATGGCTGTTCTATCAAGCTAATTGAAGAATACAGCAATGACGCTTCGGCTCGAAGCACACTGCCTTCCCAAGTTAGGTGGGGGACACTTACATGTCAATGAGAGTTTTGCTGATAGACTGAGTGTCAGGATTACATGTACATGCCAAAAAAAAATGCCAGAGGGAACGAAGTGTAACCTGATTCATCTCAAAGCCTGGTTTTTGTCCCCTCAATTTTTGCTTTTACATTTTATTGTGTGATTCTAGTATATCTATGGTTGCGAATTTTTAAGGAGGGCTCGCTTTCCAGAACTAGGCATGCTGCTTCTCTTTCTGAAGAAGTCTAAACGCTGTTCGATCGGTATCAATCAGAGTCAAGAGCGGAATGGTAGATGCTTGTTTCCTGCAGCCCGTCGTGAACGTGGATGTTGTTCCTTGCGAGATAAGACTGAGGCAATAATAGAGCACCTTATGCACATCATGTGATCACATGTTATCGTTGAATCAGTAAATACAGACCAACATTCACGAGGTCTCAAGTTTCATGGAAAATTGCAATACGTGTTAGTCTTAGCCGTACAGCATCCTCCATTCCAATTTTGATTTCATTTATTTTTAGCTTTATCTTGGTCAGGAAAAACGCATACTCAAATGCAACAGACGTCAAAATTAACAGGATTGGAAAAGGGAAAGAAATAATTGCTTGAAGCAGCAGAAGCTGACATAACCCACCTTGAAGAGACTGAAAGTGAACGAAATGAAAAATATAATTATCAGCCCATCTAAAATACTTATAACATTGCGTAATTTACACATACGAAGCTTATTATTTATTCGATGCCTTGTGTAGCGAGGACATATTAAAAGACTCTGTAGTTTATACAAACATATACGCCTAGTTGCCCTTTTGTGCCTGCTAATGTACAGAGATGAATCAATCAATGATGTACGTAAAGAAAAAGAAAAAAAAAAAAACCATCTATCCAACTTCATACAAGGACTGAATATCACTTTGATTAGAGATGAGATCTGCGGTTCATTTTTGCGATAGCGTAACTGTAAGCACGAAGTAACCTCTTTTGAAATCTTCCAAGGTTTAGCCTCACATTTTGGTTGTCAAGATAGATCGACTTTGTGTATTGCCATCCCTTTTCGGACACCCTTTCGGGATCTCGAAGAACAGGATCGTTCCTATCATATTTGTCATACAACGAACTCTCTCTCGGAAGAATTTGGTAGCCAACATACTTCAAACCAAGCTTCCTTGCAGGTTCCCCGTAATAAGCGTCGGCTGCCCATTCCGTTCCCAGAGGGATGACTTGGATAAAAACAGAGCCAGGCCTCATAAACAGAAAATGAGTCATGGCAGCGCCATGGACGCCTATCATAACTTCACTTGAATTAAGTGCCCCATAAATCCTGGCTAGTTCTGTTGTTCGTTCAGGCCTCACTACTTCAACTCGGAATCCAATTTCTTCAGCCATCTTCACCAATAAATCCTCGTTAGTTATAGCTCTAGAGCCATTTCTAGATAATATGACCAGCTTAGGTCTCTTCAAGGTTGCATCTAGCACATCCTTTCTGATCTCCGATGATGATGAATGCACTTTCTGTTTTAGCTTTTCTTGAGCTAGCCGTTCTTCTTCTTTAAGCAAACTTTGAACTCGAGGCAAGTATGCTCGGTCTAGAACACTGCGAAAATCAACAACACTTTTATTCCCTTGCATCCGCGAGGGATCCACTGTGAGCTCGTCGTGGATTCTAAGACCGACAATGGCTTCAGGAAAGCAATGAGTTCTCTTGTCTCCACTAAAATCAATTGCAGGATAATCCGAAAGATGTGAAAGAATATCTCCATACTTCATTATCCACCAATCATGATACTCAAGGATTACAAACACAACCTTCTTCTTGAAATGCTGTGATGTAATGTACAAAGGCAAAAGCCCATCATTGAATTCATGATAAACATTACCAGTATAGCCTCCAGTCGAAAAGAACACTGCCGGTGCATCATGCTTGACATCACAATGATGGTTATTCCTAAAATTTTCTGTCTTCACAATAAGATCTAATTCATCAATTGTGTCCATCACACTCGTTTCCCATTTTCTGGTGTATGGTTTGATCTTTTCGTGCTGGAGTTCCTCATCTTTATCAGCTAAACTCGAAACATTTTTTATCACAGCATCGGTACTCTTTGAGGTGTAGAGGAAGATTGAAGAAGAGGCAGAGTTTGTTCTTACATCCCCTTTCATAACACAGACATCCGAACGAATACTTCTCCGGTCACAGCATATGGTTCCTGAATTTACCACCAAAAAATTGCGTCAAAATTTGAGGAAATTAACAGTAAATCACAATTCATTTTGCTACAAGAGTCTAACATTTTATGAAACTCGGATAACAAAGACAAGGTAAGAAAGAAACTTTTAACCCAGTAACTTCGTGTCTACTTTTGTGGTTTCAAGAAACTAGATCATTCACTCACCTTCATGAGCTAATCACTGGGAAAAAAATACAGTTTCATCTTTTCGGCCTTAACTTTTCTAGGTTACGTGTCGATGTAGCCTAAGGAAACTCTAAATATCAGAAAGCAACAGACTTCAGTCTGCTAATACCTTATACTGTTAAATCCAATTCAATCTTATTAACAGAAGAAGAAGGCAAGAGCAACAGCACATAAAAATAAAAGTACTAACCGTTAGAAACCGAAGAACACAGAGAAGCTTTTGCATTTACATTAGCAGCAACCCCATCAGTCTCTACACCAAAAGAATCTGCGAAAACCACAGACACGCATCAAGACAAATCCAAAAGAAGAAAGAAAAAATAACCAAAAACCACGAAAGAGACAAAGGAACTTACACAAGAGAGAAAAGGCAGAGGGGGAGCAAAACAAGTGAGAACCTAAAATAAGACAGCAAGAGAGAAGAGAAAGAATGAGAAGATAAAAATGCTTAGGCCTTGATCTCTTGAAATAACCAGAGCTTGTTGCACTCATCAAAGATAGCATCTCATCCTCCCCAGCATGATGATGCTCACCCTTCTTTAACTGATGATACCTAAAGTACTGCACCATTGCCAACTATTCTCAATACAAAGCTTCTACCTTTTTTGGCTTTATCAAAAACCCAACGACTAAAACAAGAGAAAGAAAGAGCTTTTTTGAGATAAGCAAACCCCAGTATTATACTACAAAGAGAATATCTATAAAAAAAGAAAGAGAAAAGAGAAATCTTGAGTCTTGTGTACTTCCTTTCTTTTACAAAGGTTTTTCTTTTTTTGAGACAGAGAGAGTGTTTTTGGTTGTGAAAGTGTTGAACTAAAACCCGGTTTTGAACAGAGAAGTGCAAGTGCTTGTGGAGAGAAATAAACAAGTTGGTTTACAACTTGTCTTAATAGTTGTTATGCCGCGGGATGTTCTGGGGAGTTTCTGTGGGTTCAAAATCGAAAGACAAGGTGTTTCTAGGGACGTGTTATTGGTGTGCGAGAGAGAGCGAGAGGGAAGAGAACGAAGGAGGAAGCAAAGCGCAGGAGCCAAGGAGGAAAGCAAGAAAGGTGTCTAAAATGGAGGCTATGGTATTCAGCTTTTGAAAAATTAAATTGTATTTTTTAAGCAGTCAAATTGCGTGTAAAGAGAGAATCGAAGAGCTGTCCTTCCCTTCTTTGGTTGGCTTTGCCCATATCTTCTCGCTAGTGGGAATGTGATTGGATTCTAACTTTGCTTCTCTGCTAACTGTAATTATTGTTTTTTTTTAATTTAGAATTGGTCCTTCTGATCCTTACATTTTGCTTGATGTGGACTCTCCACTTTTCTTCTTATCTAGTTGGTCCCACAAGTTAAAAACTCTTCTTAATGTAGTCCTTTCCATGGCAATAAAACTCGGCCTTGCATGTGAAATGGGTGACCCGCCAGCTCAGACCCGGCTCGAGCCAGGTTTTATTTTGAGATTGATCTTTTTACTAGATAAAATACTGGATTATCCTAACAAACCCCCAGCATATATGTGATCTTATAACCATGGAATGCTTTCCTTTAGCTTTCATCAACTCACTATTAGTTCTTGACAGCATGTCCGAAAGGGTGAATAAGCGTATAGCATATGCTATTGGACGGAAATTGGATAGAGAGATGCCATCGATAAAATTTCTTGAGTGAAGGAACCAGCTAAGAACAGTAAACGGGCCATATTAAGATAATATTGAGAGTATAAGGATCAAATAATAAATATTAATCCAGTCTGTTTATATTTCTTACTCTATATATTCCACGCGTCTTTCCCAGGCGTGTGTCATATAGACACAGATTCTGTTGGCCAATGAAAGGTGATTTAACATAATTTAATTAAGTGGATCAGAGTGAATTAATTAAATGAAGATCAGAACTTTTTTCTCTTCTTAAGTTTACAACTTTACTTGGAATGGCAATAATGACGCCACTCAGCTATCTTTTTCAAACGCGAAAGCTGCTCAAATGTTATTTTATAAAAAGTAAAATTATATTTTTAAATATTTTAATATACTAATGTCAAAAATAATTTTTTAAAAATAAAAAATATTATTATAATATATTTTTAGACAAAAAACACATCAACATAGCTATTTTGTATAAGATTTTGCTTAGATAAACGCTGCTCAAATATATTTTAATAATACTTAAAGGCTGAGATGTTATTTTTTATATAAAAAAACATTGTAATTAATTTAGTAGAGTCTTGTTTAGTTTTATTAAATTCATTACTTTGATAGGGTCAACTTGGATTTTACCAAATCAATCCCTGTATTAATTTGAAATAAAATATATGGATGGACCACTTCCAAGTTTAATTCTAGAAGCTGGGACATATTTGATAAATTAGGATCCTGATTTTGCCTTTCTTGAAAATTAAATGGATCAAGTTGGCTTGACAAGAAGAAGGATGGAGAAAAATATCGTTTGTGCAATTAAAAGCTAGAGCAAGACCCCAAATAGACAGCCGAAGAGGACCTGGCAGGCAGCTCATCCACGAAAATAAGATACGCTGCCGTAATTCAATTGATTCATGTCATCTTCTTCTTCTTCTTTCTCTCTCTTCCAGCCCGTAATTTCCCTTGCTGTAATGGCAAAGCTACGTGTTGAAAAAATATAGGCTCTTGTGATTTACTCTTACTTCGTCACTTGCTGTAATGGCAAAGCTACGTGTTGAAATCCCAGATGCCCATGTCTCTTTGAAATGGATACACGGTGCTCTACGCTTGTTGCATCTGAGCTCTGACACGCATATGCCATGTTATTGTATAGGTGTTACCTAGATCTTCACCCCACAGTACAGATCGGGTATTTTTGATTGATGCAGGAAAAAAAAGTATTTAGGAGATGTTTAAAAAACATAAATTGTATAGGGATAAATTGTTGCGTAATTTAGATGACACGTGGGAATATAACTGGATTTGAAACAAATATTGAAGATTAAATTCATATTTATATATATATATATATTGAATTAAAAAAATATATTGAATTAATTTTGTTTAACCTTAATTTATATTTTGGATTATGATATTATAATAATTCATTAAAAATAAATTAAAATTTATTATTTAATAAAATTTATATTAAATGATAAAATTAAAAAATTAACAAAAAATTAACCAAACAAACTGGGTTGATATAACAATCCCATAAAATAAATCATAAAATCAAGAAAATTCAATAAAAAACAAATTATAAAATATAATTTAAAATCAATCTTCACATCCATATTGCAGTGTGAAATTTATTTTTATAAATATCAAAGTAAAAATACATTAGATTAATTTGAATTAATAAATTTACATTATAAAAAATTAAAACACATTTGCATAGAGGTTATAATGGTCATTTCATCATGCGTTATACTAGGAAAAGACGTATCTGCCCCCTTTAAATCTTGGAATGCGATATGTATCATTGTGTAATTACCTAATTACCCTCGTAGAACGATGACCTGGTTTTTTATAAGGGAAAAATAGTTACTTAAATTACAGTAATGGACTTTCGAGTCACGTGACCATATGCAATCTTTGTGCGGGGTTTCTAAGGTTTGATGCTTCGAGAATACTAGACCCACGACTGCGTCCAGCGCGTGACGAGAGTGGTCCCAACTTCTATTCAATATTCCTCACATGTTTTTAAATAGGTTGTCTAGACATTCGTCAGTTATAAAAAAGAATTAAATCAACTTGTGCCTTTGGAGAAGACGTAGTCAGAAAATAATGCCAGCAATTATTTCCTTATTTCAACAAATAATGTTATCGGAAATTTCAACTTACCTCTTTTTCACCGCCAAGAAAAGACGGCGAGAGTGCCAAGGCGGCACCACCATTTTGGTGCAAATTTAAGATTATTTTGCAAAGAAATTTACGGGCTCAAGGGGAGGGGAGGAGCCACTAAGGGCATGAAACCCCAGGTGATATGATATTGGAAGGATTTTATTTAATGCTCAAGTTAATGACATGAAATCATAGATAATTTGAGATAACTTTCTTGGAAAAAGACCTATTATTTTTTTAGCCTAATGTTATGGTAATTTGTATAGTTTTTTTTTTTTCCAAATTGAGACTAGGTTAATTATTTACCTAGCGTGTTTGTGAATATCATTGGGGTTATTTTTTAAAATGTTTTCTATCTAAAAAAATATATTAATAATATTTTATTATTTTTAAAATAAACACATCAAAATATATTAATTTAAAACAAAATAAATATTATTGAGATAAGCATATTAAAAATATTTTAATTTAAAATAAAATAAATTTTATTATTTTTTCAAAGTAGCCTGTAATAAACAGTATACAAACAATTCATGTTAAAATAAGAATTTAATTTATAGTATGAGATTTATATATTGGATTGAAGATTCTAACGAAAAAGAAGTATCAACTTTCTTTTTAATTCAAGTCCAAAACATGAAAGCTAACTTACGGTCATGCCAAGCCAATGAAATATAAAACACAGAAGAACACAGGCTGTTTCAGCTAAAACCTCCATGAAATAAATGGAAAGTAGAAAGGAAAAAAGGAACGCAGACCACGGTCGAGCAAGGCTGTTTGAAGGCATAAATGTTCCAGACAATTAAATGACAAGAACAACAACAACAATAAAAAAATTTAAAGATCTTTGAAAACATGCGCATGGTATCATAATTGAAGCAAGTTAGTCTAAGTATTTTTCTAATAATTATGAAGAGGCTGCAGTATTTATTATTTTTCTCGAAAGAGCTTGGAAGCTGCATCATGAGATGACTGCTATATTATTTGGTTAATTTTATAATACATGGAATACAGAATGGTGGTAAAGTAATATTTATGTTTGTATGTGGCTTTATTTTTTAAAATATGTTTTTATTTAAATATATATTAAAATAATATTTTTTAATTTTTTAAATTATTTTTAACACCATCATATTAAAACAATCTAAAAATATATAAAAACTTATTTTAAAACAAAAATAAATAAAAAACACATTTCTTACAAGCTAATCCAGTTCTTTTGAATAAGGCAGCCAACTAAAATATGAATTTTCTTTGCGAAAATGATTTTGATAATACCACAATGAATTCTTACAAAACAGGCTTGTCAGATTGATGTGATTTATTAAATTAGTGGTTCTATCTTGATCGCTTAATTTTCTTATCATATCTGTGATTGAATTCCATTACCCTTTCCGGCCACCAATGGAGTTGTCTTTATATAGAAAAACCTTCTTCTTTTTTTTTGGTGGATGATGGACAGTCTATTTAGTGTAATGGAGATACCACAAGCCTTTCGCTATTCTTAGTCATACCTTGTCTGTTTTAGAACATAAAATTAAAATGTTTCTTTCGATGTGATGCAGCTAGGTAATTAGCGTATTTTGAAAGTTACAAGACTAAAGTTTCTCAAGTTTTGAAATTAAGTTAAATGGTAGAAAAAAATCATGATTTAATAAATTATTAGTATCACTAATTCTTATGAAAAATAATATATAGAATATTTTAATAATTTTTATTTGATAAAATGAGGGTATTGTGTGTGTGTGTGTGTAATTTAAATGGAATGAAAGTTAAATGAGATAGAGTTTTGAAATTTAATTAAGAAACGACTCCTAGAAAAATAATGATTGTTTTTTTTTTTAATAAAGCTTCTGGTTTTAATTTGGACATGTTCATGTCCTTGGTTGATGCTAGCTTACAAAGCTTACAAGGAATATGACCTATAGAATATGCTAATTAAATTTTAGCCTGATTTAAGAGTAAAATAAAAAAAATTATATTTGATTTTATTATAATATAAACCGATTCATTAATAATTTACATATTTTATGTAGTTATTGTATATTTAACATCATTTTATTAGCACCGATATACACACAAAGCATTTTTAACAAAAAATTTGGCAGTAAGCAATATTAAATAAGTTATCAAATACAAATTATAAGCATCGAATTCCTAATAATGGATTTTATTTTGGAATTTTTTTTAATGTTATAGTTGATGTTAATCATACCGTTATTTTTAGCAATCCATTTTACTAACATGATTACTTTTTACAAATTTAGTCATGAAAACATTATTTTAAAAATTAATGACTTGATATTTGTTTTTCCTCTCTAAAAAAATCAAAAACTAGAAATTTAAATTTGATTACACCATGCTCTATTCAATACTTATCATATCAATACATTAATTCAAGAAAAACAAGTTCATCTCATGCATCTTAAATAAGATGTTTTTCTACAAAAAAAAGCAACAATTACAAAAATTTATTTTACAAAAAAAATAGAATTTCAAAGAAAGATAAAAAGAAAAAAGATTTATTCTGGTTTACCAAATACTTTTTTTAAAAAAATAACACATTATTAATCTCTTTTATGATGATAATTTTGATGAAAAATAAATTCCTATATATATATATATATAATCTATTCAAATGAATGTTGAATTATGACAACATTGTTAACTCAAAATTAAAAATTTCATTCATGATTTTCTAACACAAGAAATTCCTTCAAAACAAATCATAATGCCTCCCTAAATCCAAACCACAAAGATAAAATTTGAATTTTCATAATATTAAAATTCATAAAACCTTACAAAACTCATTGTCTTAACTATTTCTTCTACAAAACCAATCAAATTTTGATATAAACAGTTATCAAAGATAAGGAGATAAAATGTTTTTCACAGGTATAACATTATGTAGGTTTTTTATCTAATCCACCAGAATTACTTTTAACTTTACAGATTATTAGTCAAAAGTCATCATAAAAAGAGAAGTTTTTATAAGTCGATAAATCCTTAATTTTTAAAACACATGAAAACCTATACTTCGTTTTAATTCAAATTTTCCATTTAAATTATCTCAAAAGCTGTTGAGAGAAAAATTTGATTTCAATGAAAAAATAATTTTAAAAAAATATTTGAATTATTGAAAATAAATTTTTTTATTATGACCCTTCAATTACATTTACAAAAATCTTCCCTCTAATCTAGTATTTCAAACCTTGAGATTTATCCAAACCCTAATCTTATTATATGACAATATTTAAGATAATAGGTTCTGCAAGATTTAAACATTTCAAACTTCAACAAAATCATTATTAATAAACATGTTCCATATACATTATTTAAAATATCCTATATTATTTTGATGGAAAACAACTTCTTCACCAAGCAATTTAACTTTCAATCAATTACCATGTCAAACTTGGTAATCTCATTACACGTTCTTATTCTTATTGGAATTATCAACAAATATATTTCAACACCCTTTTCCTTTAAAATTCTATGAGTAGCCACTTGTGTCTATTCTATTTTTTTATTTTGATAATTCCATCAAGACTTTAAATTTACGTAAATGATTTCTTTAATTGTGGGATTACTTTAATTGTATTTATAAAGTAATAAAATCATACATTTTAGTTGAAACCAAATGCATTTACTCCTACCAAAATTGTAAACCCTTACAAACTAAGAAACAATTCCCATCAATTCTCCTTTTTGTTTTAAATTTTTTATTCTTTGGGTTTATTTCTCGGTATTTTAACTACAATACCTTGTATGGGTATCCAATCCTTATCAAAAGATACAATGTAAAATGATGGGACTCCTTGTAGTAGAAACTAAAAATTCTAAACTTGTTATCATAGAATGGTTAAAGCAACACCAAAATGCTAAGATTATAGACCCAAATCATTGGTCTAAATTCTTAGCACATAGATCTCATGCTTATGGTTTTATTACCTCAGCAAAATATAAAGAAAAATATTTTAAAATCATGAAGCAACTCCTACAAAGTATCAAATATCACGATCCCTCTCCATCTTCATTATCCTCATGTTCTATCATCGGCCTAGCAAATGACGGTGAGGATGAGTGTTATGGTATCCTTCCTTTTATACAAATATCATAAGAAACCATTGTCGTTGTTGCTATAAAAAAAAAGTATTTTAAAAGACTCAAAAATATTTTGGCTCATTTTATATCTTAGCCAATATCCTTTAAATCATCATGCCCATTTTCTTCTATCATCATAAATAGTTAAAACAGCTAGCTATCACTTTAACTTTTTGAAAAGTTGATCCTCCACTTGCATAAACAACAAATAATTTTTTTAAAAAATAATTTTTTTTGTACAAAATTTTTAAAAAAGATAATTTTATTTTGCTCTATATAAAAAGACACCTCTCAAGCTTTGAAGATATAACTTCATATAACAATTTCTCAGCATAATATATAAAAAACTTATCATAAGATCAATACACACACATATATCATACTTAACTTATATTTAAATTTCTATAAATTTAAATATATTGTGTATTTATTAGAGAATCCTATCGGTTTTAGACTTGTTTCAAATTAATGATCGCTTGATCGATTATGATATATAACAACTAGCTAATTTAAATAACATAATCTTTTAGAAAAATATAAATAATATATTATTAATTTAGTATAATTAAAAAAAATTCACTGTAAAAAATAACAAATCTAAAACACTAACCTTCCTCTCAAAAGATAGTAAAAAAAAGAATTAAAACTTAAACCGCAATTATAAAATATAACATGCATGAGATTTAACTTCACCCAAAACTTGAACTGTGAATTGATTGGATTGATAGGTTAACATATATTTGTCTTACAATAAAGATATTGTTTGGAATAAAAAAATTTATTAGAATTGACCTAGCTAGATTAAATTTATCAACTCACCATATGATTTAAACTTGACAAGGTATGATTTAAACTTGACAAGGCAACTCTCTACCCACTTGATATTGTTTGGTGTGTCGTTTCTCATTTTGTGGGTGGCAAACGGACAATCTAATAACAATTGGTATAATGTTTTCTTACGATTTAGTAAACCAATTAAAACATGAGTTTTCTTCAAGGGGAAATGATTTTGATGGTTACCGAAAATTAAACTTTATACCAAGCATAGATTGCGAAGTGATGTCATTCAAATCGGCTGTTCTATTTCATGACCATTAATATTGTTCGTACATGTGTTTTGATCATCTTGCTACTGGTGGTTCTGTCACCTAGTTTGTTCTCGATGCTAATCTATCCATTTTGTATATTTGGATACGTCAGATTCTTGTATTATCCTGTTACGTCAGATTCTTGTATCGTCCTGTTTCTTTGATTTATTTTTCTTTTTTTCTGGTTAATTAAGGTGAAGGATCATGATTAAATTCATGTATATTTTTTTATTTTTTTTATTTGTTTCATGACTTCCTCTTGAGTTCTAATCCATGATGATACTACGGTGATCAAAACCCACTCACATGGTAAGCTGATAACAAAGAACTAAGGTTTTTACTAAAACATTTATACGAAGGCATTTGACTTTGTCTTTACACTCCAGGCTTCAAACTTCTCTGCAACAACGTGAAATTATTGCAGAATTTAATCACCATGTCTGCATACAAAATTTAGCTCCGTTGTAGTGTTCCGTTCCAAATGGAGATTGGAAAAAAAAATTAAATTTCTTTATCTAAAATTATTTTTTTAGATTTTTTTATATGTTAATGTCAAAATAATTTTTCTCAATTTTTAAATAAAAAAACAATTAAAAAGCAATTATCACTCAACACCGGCAAGCCAGGCATGAGTTATACGAGATGAGAAACCACTGCATAAATGCCAGTTAAAGAGGAAGAAGCTTGGGATTCACATTCAAGAAAAGGGAAATGCCGCAGAAGGCAAGCAAGTCAGGCGCAAATCAAGGCTTGGACACCTAAACTAGAGGCGCCGTATGGCATTATATATATATTAAAAGTATATTCAGACCAGATTTACATGTGAATCAAAATTCATTTTTTTAGAATATCTTGTATATTGATATTAAGATTTGAATCTAAAATAATTAAAGAATGAAATAAAATTCTTTAATCATCAAATAAATTATCTCTGAAAATTTAAAAGCAGTGATTTGCACTGTTACCCTACACTTCCTAGATAATCTTGACTTTTATCTCGAAAACTTTTCCAAAATTTATTAAAAAAGGTTAAATTTAAGATTACTAAAGATTTATATAATTATGACCATGTGAGATTAATCAAGATACATATAAACTAATTTGAATATCTATAATAACTAAAAAAATCTTTATTTTTGTGTTAGATTTTGCTTTTGATCAATTCCATATTAAAACAAGGCTTTTAGTGATATTTAAAATATCAATTTATATTTATGAGGTTTATTAAAATTTGAGTCACCCAAGAGTTAATAAAAAGTAACATCATGTTGAACTATGAATTTTATTTAGCATCTTACAGTCATTTTAATCTAAATCATAAAAATAAATACATTTAGATAGACCAGATAATATTTAATATTATAATAATGATTGTTTATTTTTTATTTTAAAATATTTAAAAATAATATTTATTTATTTTTTACCCGACATATCAAAATAACTTAAAAATTTTAAAGCAGGATTAAGAATTTTTTTAAAAAAAATTAAAAACATGGTTTTACCGCAAAATCACAGTAAAGTAGATGACGAGTTTTGCCCGTCTCATTGAAGTGGCGCCATGGCCACTTACTCACCTACTTTGAGGTGTCTTGTTAAACATCAGAGAGCCTCAGCAATTCCACTCGCAACGTTAAAATCCTTGGAAGCCCAGATCATTGTCAGAATTGGTCGAGCTGGGAATCATACACGTTCACGGCTGCTTTAACAGTGAAAGCAACTTCTCTTTTTATATGCTCAAATCAAGGTAAATTAATTTTCACTGACCCAAAGTTTATCGACTTGTCAGTTGTCACTACTCGCATAGGTTCAAGTTTGGCAGTAGATCTTGATTTTGAAAGTGTTCGAGTTTTTGTATGATCCCTGTCGTTCATGATTATGCAATTAGTGGAGGAGAGATTATATGATTTTTATTTTTATTTTTATGAATTTATCGACTTGTCAGTAGCTTGGCTTTTCACCAGGCCACTGCATTGTGGACCTGGGCCCTGGAAATAAATTAACAAATCCCTTTTGGGCTTTTTATCTCTTTTTTTAATAGTAATGGCATTGTGGACCTGGGCCCTGGAAATAAATTAACAAAAAAGGATGACCTTAGACTGTTAATTTAGCTAAAGACCAATATATTATTACGAGGACAACTGATTAAACTATAAGAAACTAGTAAAAGATTAATCAAACAAAAAATTAAGAGTTCGACAAAGGAGGTGTTTGGCTATGTATTTGCTAATGCTTTTTAAGTTTTTTTTACTCGAAAAATATTATATTAATAATTTTAATATATTAATATAAAAACAAAAACCTGGTAATCTTTAAAATACAAAACCTAATTAGCTGATCTATATCTCTAAAAATTGATTTCGAACTATTTTTTTTTTTATTAACGTGTGATATCCGGGCCAGCTTACGCGCACCACGACTAATCCACACGGCTCACTGAACATCCTGCAAGCCCAGTGAATAGGTAAGACACTGCGAGGGTGACAGGCGTGCATGATGAGATTCGAACCCCTGAAGCGGAAAAAAGAGACAAGCCCTTTCTATCGCTGGGCTAGAACCTCACTTACAAAAGGTCGATGAATAGAATAAGACAACAAGAAGAAACCAAGATCATGGTGAAATTACTTATTTATGCCCAGATCCCATCAGAAAATGAGCAGCCAACTGACTGTCATGTCAAGATCATGAAGGCAGATCTATATTGGACCAGATATCACCAATTCAGCACCCACTTGTGGCGTACAAAGAGCATGCCCCAGGCTTTTAAAATCAAACACGATCCATCTCCCCGTGCATTCATGCAAATCACTATCTCCAAGCTACCCCCGTTGTTTGTTCAACCAGGCATCCACGCTGCCCACGTGAGCAAATTAACCAAACTCAGTTTTATTTTTTTTTAAATAATATAAATTATATTTTAAAATTTTATATAATAATTCAGGTTATTAAATTAAATTTATTATTTAACAAGATATTTAAACTTTATTGATAAAGTGGTTATAAATTTAAATGTTATTATTTTTATTTATTTGATAAAAAGTAATCCCAAAATAATATAAAACTGCACAAATTTTAAGTTAAAATTTTTTTAATTTAAAAACATATTAAAAATAATATAAATTATATATTAAAAACTCATCTAATAACTTAAATTATTTGGGTTTTATTGGTTTTTTAACAATTAAATTACTAGTTGTTTTTAAAAAAAATTATTTAAAAATATTTTTTATATAATTTATTTATAACATTAATATATCAAAATAATATAAAAACATAAAAAATACTTTTTAAATAAAAAAATAAAACAATTTTATTTTTAAAATAAAAAAACAAAATAACTCTATACCTGCCCACAATTGCAGTGACCTCATGATTAGACTAAAGCATCGTGAATTAACTAACTGTAAAATATTAAAAAAATAATTATAAAAAATATTTTTGATTTTAAAGATGGATAAATAATATAAAATAAATTTGTATTTAAGATAACTTTAAGGTAATTTTTTTTCTTTTATCTCTTTTTTTTTTATCCTGGAAAAGTGACAAAACGTGCACATGCTCGTTACTTATCATCTGGTCAGTAAGAAGTCCCATTTTAAAAGCATTTACAGTAGTCAACTAAAACCACCAAAAAAAATATTATTTTATCTTCACTTTTTTTTTTAAGCATTATATATCAATCAAGAAAGAACAAAGTTCTTTTATTTTTATCCATTAAACTTGTATTTATATTTTATAATTAATATATGCTTGGTATTGTGGTTTTAGGTTGTTTTCAAAAGTATTTTTTAATTGAAAATGTATTATAATCATGTATTATATATATTTTTATTTTCAATACAAATACATCAAAATTATAAAAATATTAATTTTATGTTTTTTCAAACAAAAAACATAACTGGTAAAATAATTTAAAAAGAAAAAATAAACACACACTTAATAATAATAGTAGAGTATTTTGTTTTTCAAATAAAAGATTTCCAACGGGGTATTTTTCTCCCCCAGAACTACAGATACATTCGCAACAAAAACAACATTTTCCAACAGTAAAAGCAACTAATTACCACTTGACTCCCATAGTTGGAGTGACCCAAGCAATCAAAGTTTTTTTTTTGAGATTTTAAATTGAAATATAATTCTCAATTCAACTTAAAAAATATAAAAATATAAAATTATAGTTTTTTTTATAATTTAAAATATCCTAATTAATTTATATATACCATAACTACCTTTTCAATTCACTAAATATTTTATAAGTTCAATAAATAGATAAGACATCACATAATAAAGAAAATTATAATTAATTATTGAAAATAATATTTTGTCATTTTTTTAAAATAAATTGTTTTTGGCATTAACCTAATTAGAATTAGATAGTGGCTAGGTTAATTAAATTTTACCAAATCAATATATTATAGAATTTAATTTAATTCAAAAATATTGTATTATTTTTTAAATGGCTTTTTTAACATTAACCCAATTATAACTAGTTTTGTCACTATGTTAATTAAATTTTATCAAAAAAATATATTATAAAATTCAATTCAATTTTAAAAATATTATTTTATTTTTTTTAAAAAAATTATTTTTTATATTAATCCTATCAGAATTGGCTGGTCACTGGGTTAATTAAATCTTATCAAATTTATATATTGTAAAACTCAATTAAAAAACCAGCGAATTAAAATTTTAGATCCTAATTTTTCTAGGTCGAGCCGAAAACGTATCTTTCTTCAAAGCGAAGCAAGAGGCATTTAATAATATGTCAACCAAACAGACCCCAACTCTATCTATATAAGCTCCCCAATTAAAGGCGGGGATCCCTTCCATCTCTCATCTCTCTTCTCCCACTTCTCCTCGCACCGTGTTAAAAAAAGCCACCATCAAGAAGAACAACGAAACATGGGGGACGCTTTCTGTTCAGATTGCAAGAAACACACAGAGGTAGTATGCGACCATTCAGCAGGAGACACAGTGTGTTCAGAGTGTGGTCTTGTTTTAGAATCTCACTCGATCGATGAAACATCAGAGTGGAGAACCTTTGCGAATGAATCAGGAGATAATGATCCAGTTCGTGTTGGTGGACCTACTAATCCTTTGTTAACAGACGGTGGCCTTTCTACTGTTATTGCTAAACCTAATGGTGCTTCCGGAGATTTCTTGTCGACTTCTCTTGGTCGGTGGCAGAACCGTGGGTCCAATCCTGATCGTGGGTTGATTCTGGCTTTTAAAACCATTGCAACCATGTCTGACAGGTAACTTTTTTTGGGTCTTGCTTTATTTGATTGGTTACGAAGTTGTGGAGGTGTTTGGATCTGGTTGGTTGAGGTTAAGGGATACAAGTTTATGACTTTGATTGATGGTTTCTTTAGATTTTTTATTTTGATGGATAGGGGAGTTGGATTTGAATCTTGATTTTGATGGGGTGTAATGTCAATAGAATTAGTTGATGGTTTGAGTCGGCGGTTAGGTTGATGAAATTGGGATTGACGGGTCTTAATAGTGATAGTAGAAATGCTAATTCAACGACAAAATGACATTTTTTTTCTTTGAGTAAGGATGGATATTGACTGGAAGGGCTGAAACCCATGGATGATTCGGTTGTTTCTACTGAAGGCCTGTCCAATGGAAAATGTCTTTCTTGCATCTTTTAAAATGAGGAATTAGGATTAAATTCAGCTTCAGTTGAATTGATGGAATAAGCTTCCAGTTGTCAGTGTGCTGAAAAGATTGTGTATGTAGCCATTCCAGTTTGATTATGTTTATACCTCATACACATTTTGGAAAAGGTCTATCTTGCATCTTTTAAAATGAGGAATTAGGATTAAAAGTGCAGCTTCAGTTGAATTGGTGGAATAAGCCTCCAGTTGTCAGTGTGCTGAAAAGATTGTGTATGTAGCCATTCCAGTTTGATTATGTTTATACCTCATAAACATTTCGGAAAAGGTCTATCTTGCATCTTTTAAAATGAGGAATTAGGATTAAAAGTGAAGCTTCGGTTGAGTTGGTGGAATAAGCATCCAGTTGTCAGTGTGCTGAAAAGATTGTGTATGTAGCCATTCCATTTTGTGCGTTCAATTTAATGAAAGTTCATGACTTGCTAATGGTTTGGTGGTTTTGGTTTGTGTTGGTTAGATTTGGGGTTTTGTTGGATGTTTGTGTTGTGGATTTGATTTTACATGAGAGGGATTTGAATTGGGATCCTCCTGCATTTGGTCTAGTTCTGATGTTGTAGCAGGGGGTGTGTGTTGTTTTTAGGTATTTAGAAATATGAATTCCTCCCCAAGAAGGGATTTTTTGAAGTGAGGGGGAATGGATATTAATTTAAACTGATCAAGTTTCTATACCTGATGGAACAAGGGTAGCTTGAACCTTGGTAACTTGGCATATCATCTGGGTTCAAATAAGATTTATGAATGTCGTTATAGAAGAGGTGGACTTGGGTTCCAACTTGATTAGTCTGTACCTTTTCACGCTGTGTATTCTTCACGGAACAAAGTTCTACACTTCAAAGAGTGCTGGCATTATTTTACTGAATTCTCGCCGTCCATGCACATACATTCTTTGTGCAATGATGTTTTTGAAGAAATACACTATTGCAAAGTCATTGCTAATTTGTGAAATTTCCTTTTCAGGTTGGGCCTTGTTGCAACAATCAAGGTATTCAGACTTGATGTTTGTACATTGTTATTACCATTTATGGTTTCAACGGTGTCTTTAAAACATCCTCTTATGAATATGGCATTAAACCTTAACTATCATGTAAATGAAGTATGTTTTCTCGGTATTTCTAGAGTATTACCAGGTAATGAGCCATATATATTATTCCACCCAGATTTGTCCTTTTCCAGCATTCTCAAAATGTATAGGCACATTCTTATGAAGTTATGATACATGAGCATATTCTTAAATCTCTATGGCTCAATTGGAATAAAGTGACTGGTTTTTGTGGATATGATTAAATCTCATGTATACGAATGAGACTGTAATATAGGAGATCCTTTTTTTATTCCCGATGCATCACTTGTGAAGGGAATTTCAGTGCCTAGCATGTAAATAGAGCTTCATTATTTTTGCCATTACGGTATGATTGATAAAGCCTCATCTACATGAAGCAAGTGTGAAATTCAAATATTTTGATAACTGTTCACTCTTGTCATCCAAGCAGAAAGAGACTCACACATCTGTGGGGAGAGAAAAGTGAGCGAGTTTAGATGAGATAACATATTATTATGCACTTCTATTGCAAGCTTATGGAGAATTACAAGAATTACATAATTCTTATCTAGGCATCTAAAATTACAATGAATAGAACAATCACAAGCGCTTCCCCATCTCTTTCTCTTATGAGGAAGGGTTTGGATACTTTTCTTGTTTGGTTGCTCCTAATGTTTCTTTTTCCTTCTCTGGTGATGGATTTATCATAATTTTGAAGGATCGGGCTAATGAGATCTATAAGAAGGTGGAGGATCAAAAGTCCAGTAGAGGAAGGAATCAGGATGCTTTATTGGCTGCTTGCCTCTATATTGCTTGTCGACAAGAAGACAAGCCCCGAACCGTAAAGGGTACAGCCTAACATCCTTTTAACATCTGGATGTTTTGTGAATTTAATCTTTTCTAAGTGTTTGAGCTTCCCTGAACCTCTGGATTTCAACTAGAAATTTGCTCTGTTGCCAATGGAGCCACAAAGAAGGAAATTGGCCGAGCTAAAGAATACATAGTGAAACAACTTGGTTTGGAGGCAGGCCAGTCTGTGGAGATGGGAACTATACATGCTGGGGATTTTATGGTGTGTACCCCCCCCCCCCAGAAAAAAAAAATGCCGTGTTAGTTTCATTGTTTATTTACAGACAGCGTTTCTTATTGTTATTGTAAGCACCGTTTGCTATTAACTTTGGTGTCAACTTGATCTGTAGAGACGTTTCTGTTCCAATCTTGGAATGTCTAATCATACAGTTAAAGCTGCCACAGAAGCTGTTAAGACGTCGGAACAGTTCGATATAAGGTATTTACAAGTTTATCAGATTACCTTTACTTACTTGAAAAGCTATGGTTTCCTCTCTTTTTCTCACTTAACCCACTAAAGGAATCTGACATTGATTGCCCCTTCATGACTTCTGCTTAATAACTGTTTTGAAATCCATAAATTTTAGATTAAGAAGAAACAATTCAAAGACCTGGAAAAGAAAATAGTCTTTAAATCTGTGTTCTGTTAACCTATTAAACTTTTGGATCAATCTAAGTTGTTCAACTAATATTGCTGCCACCCTTTTTTTCTCTTTCTGAATAATGATTACATCGTTTCAAAGCTATCCACAACTTTGTGGTTGTGTCCATGCCCTGCTAATTTTCAAATTTCTCTTCTTGCATGGAAGGGAGAGAAAGTTGCTAATTTGGGTGCTGATGATTGTTTACAGAAATCAACTTGTTTGTGGGCACAATATATTTTAGCTGATGTTGACTGCTGTTGACAACCCCCACCCCNCCCCCCCCAAAAAAAAAAAAAAAAAAACCCTCTAATGACTTGTAATGCTTGCAGGAGGAGTCCTATATCAATCGCAGCTGCTGTTATTTATATAATAACTCAGCTTTCAGACGACAAGAAGCCTCTCCGAGGTTTGATGATCGTTTCTAACTCTTTTTATGAAGTGGAAACAAATGGCTTAGTGTTGGATAAAACCAGATATTTCAGAAAGAATCCTATTCTATCAGTTTTAGTTAGACAAGCCATCAAGTATTCTAGATTTTAAATACCGCTGGATACCCATGTTTTAGTAATTTAACCGCTTGAGTTTCAAAACGTGCAACTGATAGTAGTGGCTTGGATGCAGATATTTCACTAGCAACTGGAGTTGCTGAAGGAACAATCAGAAATTCGTACAAGGATCTCTATCCCCACGTATCAAAGATAATACCAACATGGTATGCGAATGAGGAAGATCTGAAGAACCTTAGCAGTCCTTGAATTATAGAGTGAAAAAATACCTGGAAGATTGGAGCCTTCCATTACGGATGGTATTAAAGAAACTGTTGAGGCATACAAAGGAAGCATAAGCCCTCTCATCATTGTTTATTTAGTTCTGCAGTCAATTGCACCTTTAATTCAGTGGTAGAAAGGAAAAGGAAAAGAAACAGTAATCAACTTTAATTTATACTTGCAGCAGCAGCAATTTTAATTTAATTTTGATGTGTATTATTATTATTATTATTATTCAAATGGTAAGCTCAGGTTTTCAATTCATTTTTGTATTTGGATGATCTCGTTTTTGCACATGTTAAATTGTGTTATTAATCTTAGCCACAACCTGGAGGGATATGTTGGCTCGGGAATCTGAGTTCCTGTTTAGATATTTTTTTAATGATGTTATTTAAACAATATTTCTTTGCTTGAGAGTGTTTATAATTATTTTTTAAATATTTTTTATGTTAAAATATATTAAAAAAAATTTAAAAATTTATTTTTTAAATTAACATATTAAAACTACTCAAAACATATAAAAAAATGAAATTTTTATACCTAAACGGTGCTTTAAGCCTAGTATTATAACAATGATTGTGATTACTGGTTTATCTTTAATCACTTGCGATAGTGGTATTTTGATTACTCATGAGCACTCACGCCCTTACTAACTAACAATTTCAATATGAATTTCACTGATTTTAATTATAGTTTTTGTAAATTAACTTTTTTTATTTTAGTTTTTTAATATTAATTTTTTTAAAAAGTATTTCTGAGAAAAAACTAAATTAGGTATTGTTCAAATTTTTTTTAAAAAAATTAAAAAATTAATTTGAAGCAAATAAAAAAACTTAAATTTGTTTAAAAAATCTTTTAAAACACAAAAAAACATGTTTTTAGTGTGTTTTTGCTTTAGGATAGGTATTGTTGGGCAACACGGTCCAATTATATTTTTAAAATTTTTATTTTTTAAATTAATAATTTTATTATTATTTTGATATGTTGATATTAAAAATAAAAAAATTATTTTAAATAAAAAATATTTTAAAAATCAGTCAGTCTATATCAAACTCCCAAATATTAACTAATTTGTAATAAATGACTATAAGAATATGGGATTATCAAATTTGTAATAAATGACTGTAATAATATAAATAACACAAGAGACGGTAAAAATAAAATAAAAATTACCTGCACACCATTATAGGGAGAAGATATTTATAACCTGGTGCGAGAATAACATATCATCCGCGTGTGTAGTATAAAGTTAATCGAATGACCAAACAGATTGAAAAATACCAACTGGCGGGAACTTCCTGGTCACGCAACAAAAAACTGTACTGTACTGTTACAACAAATACTGCCTCCTCACCAGTCACGGCGTCGC
Source organism: Populus ilicifolia (assembly GCA_015708895.1). Taxonomy (NCBI): domain Eukaryota; kingdom Viridiplantae; phylum Streptophyta; class Magnoliopsida; order Malpighiales; family Salicaceae; genus Populus; species Populus ilicifolia. Next base: position 1,405,045 of record SRLM01000259.1, read on the forward strand.
CAAAAAAAAGTCTCAGAGAGTGAATGAGAGGCAGAGTCATGGTAGACAAAGACAACGGCGACTTCGTCATGACGGAACAGCCAAGAGGAAGAGGAAGGGAAAGGCGCAAAGGCAGAGGTCTCAGACTTGGAGGACGAGGAGAATCAAGGCAACAGACACTACTCCATGACAAAGAAGAAGAGGAAGAGGGTGGGATTGGCCGAAATGTCTTTCAACTCTTCACTCCTCTTCGATGTCAGTATTTCCTCTATCCTTAAGCCGTGCTATAAATTTACGTTATACGATTTTGAATGCGAAGTTTTCTTTTTTAATCAACCAGGGATATAAGATTTTTAAGGTTTTTTAATGGAAAACAACCCAACAAGGCCTAAGGCCTAGGGTTCATGCTTCTTTGGCATAGCACAAAAGAGAAACTAAAATGATGAGATTTGCACATATTAAATCAAGAATGATTCCAAACAGACCGTAATAAAGTAAATAGAAAGATGGAAGATATTTGTTAATTTTGTTATTGTTTTATTTATCTATTTCAATATTCAATTATTAATGTAAATGATGTAGCTGTAGAGGGTTGGAGTGTTTTGTTGAGTGGAGTACATGAAGAAGCACAAGAAGATGATATTATCACTCTATTTGGTGCTTATGGCCACATCGACAACTTGCATCTCAATCTTGATCGACGCACCGGATTTCTTAAGGTAATTATTATTAACCAATTGAAAATAAAATATTTAAGTTCAATTTGTGAGTGCGGCAATGTCTGGTAGAGAGTTTAGGAGTTTGATAATGTATTGTTATTTGTTTGTAGTTATTTTTTTTCCTGTAGAAAGTGTTTGTTGTGTTTTTTATACCTAGTTATAAAACTCCATCCAGTCAAGCAAATCCACCTGGTGATTTGCTGATCCGGAGCCGGATCCACTGGGTTTTACTTCGAACCTTTTATCTTAAACCAAAATGAGGTTATTTTGAGTTTTGTTTTTGTTTTTTTTAAACATCATAGCTTATGTTGATCCATAGGTCTATCTACCCAACATAAAACCCGAGTTTTGGTTCAAGTCAACCCTAGATTGGGTTTGATTTTTATAGATTTGAAATGTTCAGGTGGATATAAAAATTGGTGGAAGATTATTATTGCGTGTGTGACCAAGATTAAAATTCTTATAATTGTGGATCCTGGGAGTACTTAATATTTTATGAATATTGGTCATGATTGTTACCAAGTAGGGAATGCTTGCATTTGTTGCCAATGGATTTGCAACTTTGGAATTGGATATCCTTATTCTGATAGGACTTGCTATGTGTGAGGTATCAAGAATAAACCCTTGAAAAACATTAGACAATGGTGGTGGTTGAAGATATGCTCCACTCCTTGATAAATTATTTCGCAGGTTTTGTAAATAATATATCGGGATGTTTCTACTTGTAGATATTGAAAAGTTAAATTCTTTGTTCAGGGGTATGCTCTGATAGAATATGAAAACTTTATGAAAGATCAAGCTGCTATATCTGGAATGAATGGGACTAAACTCCTATTTCGGACCATCTCTGTTGACTGGGCTTTCAGCACTGGTCCTTTAGAAGGGAGGAGGTCTGCTTGTTTTTGCTTGTTTTCATGAATTATCATATGCTATAGCTATATTTGGTGTTAGCCTAACCTGTAACCCTTTCTCAGCTTGAAAAAAGCTCTCTTTTGGCCTTGAAAAAATGATAGCAGATTTACCTTTTCTGTTCCGAGGATGTGGTCGAAAGTTGATGATTTAATTCTTACTTTACTTCCCTGCCAGATCATTTGACACACACCGTTCAAGGAGCCCAAGGAGACACCTAGCTTAGCACCGGAAGACAGGCAATACGTTGAGAGGGGATGGGGTGTCCATACTCTCACAGGGATGTTAATATGCTATCCATCAACATGTCTTCTAGTTTCAAAATCTCAATTTCATAAACAAGCCCAGGATTTCATGTTAGCGTGTCAGTAAAAAGTATTGAATCAGATTGAATATTGATTCATGTTACCTTTATTCTGGAGTTGAACTTGAAAATCCTCACTGGATTCGGTGCCTGTTTTAGAATATGACAGAGATTACGGTTTCAAAATGTTTCACTCAGAAACATATTATAATAATGTTTTTTATTTTATTTTTTAAAATTCCTTGTGGTCTTTTTTTTTTTTTAAAAAAAAAGAAAGTTTAATGTTACTTTTCAGCTCTTGATATTCAGAGCAGCTTAGACCCACTTAGTCCAGTGACCTCAATTTTATAGTTCAGTTTATGGGTGGGCATGAAATTTGTTGACATTCCATTTAGCCTGACCTTTACGCTGGATATTTGTATACAGTAACTATTAAAATTAGTTGTTAATTTCAGCGTAATGTTTATTCCCTGATTTCTATAAATAAAGATTTATATAATTATTAATTTCAAGAATTATAAAATTAGTAGATATGCGTATCCTGATTTAGAATTAGAATAGGGTGTGGGTTTGTTTTCTGCAGAACAGTAGAAAACCGGTTGTCTATTTATGTGGAAAACCACTGTGAAATCTCGTGTTTACCGAGCAACAATGGAGTCCAGCCACTTCTGAAGATGAAAAAAACAAGTACCTGTTGATTGTTACCTTTCAGTCCCCGTCCATAAGATCCCTAGCAATCGACATTTTCCTGAGACCCAAATCCAGATTACAAGGATAAAAGCCCAAGGCCACAAAAGGCCTTCAGGCCTAGCTAAAGCAGGGCACAAAGCCAGCAATTGAGGACACACGGGGTTCTTTCCAGCCCATAGAACAGACACAACCCAAGATCAAAACCCACCAGAAGAGTATCCCTCAGCTCATCTCTTTGAGAATGCAAGGACAAATAATAAGAAAATTACCATCTTATTTTATTTTTAAACAATAAATAATATTTTTCATAATATTCTCTATTTTTGAAAAAAATCCCGAAAGAAAAAATGAGATAAGAAAATAAAAGAAATAAAGAAAGAAAAGGCGGGATTTCTCTTAGCTTCTTTGTCAGCTGTCAAACTGCAGGCTCAGAGTTCAGGGAGGCTAGAATAGACCTTGCATCCTATGACCAATAATGCCTTGACACTTGACACTCTGAGATCATCGTCACGACTCCTGGCATGGCAGCTTTGCCAGGGTACTTTGCAGGACAATCAATAAAGATGCGGAACAATTCTAGTTACATCATAGCGATGCGCGGTAGTTGGCATAAAGTCGCAACAGGGGGGGACTACGGTTTGGTACTTACAGCTTAACGGCTTGAACCGACTCCTGGCTCATAAGCTTTTTATCGGGTCGCTGTTGGTTATTTCTGTCAAGCCAGCAGTTTCTCCCTGTCTTGTATTAAGTTTTTTTTGCCCCCCAGTTAAAAATAGTGTTTTTAAAAAATCTTGAATTTCTTTTCTTGAAATTAATTTTATTTAGATTTTTTTTAATGTGTTTGTATTAAAAATAAATTTTTAAAAATAAAAAATATAATTATGATATTTTTCAAATACAAAAAATTACTTTTAAAAATATCATTTGCTACGAGACAAAGGTCATCATGCGCTCCTTTGCCGGCTGAGTCTGAAAGGAAAATAGCCTATAACCAAGACACCAATTTATCCATTACCTAGTTAACAATCTTCAAAAGTTGTGGAAACTTACAGTAGCTTTCTCACATCATGAACTTTTTTTGCCTTTTTTTTCTGTTTGTTCATTTTTCGTTTTGTATTTTGTATTTTTTCCCTTTCTTTTTCTCTTTTTTTAATTCTTTTTTTATGTTTTCTTAAATTCTTTTTTATTTTTTTAATATTAAACCAGTTAAAAATCTCATTCTATAATTTTTTTATTTAAAACATTATGAATTACTATGATATTTTTCTAAATATTTTTTTTTAAATGATCTTTATCAATTTTACTTCATAGTTTTTTTTAATATTATAATGTTTCTTCATATAATTTTTATTTTGCTACAGTATTTCTTCACATATTTTTTTTAAAATTATTTTTATTAATTTTTTTAAATATAAAGAAGTTGGTTTAGAATTCAACTTTAACTTTCGTCAATTTTTTTTTAACTTTTTTTCCCAAAATTCTCTTCTTTTTTTTTTTNTTTTAAAAAATTATAAATCATAATAATTGTTTTCTATATAATTTCTTTTTCACAAATTTACAATGGCATACAAGTATGACACGGACCAGTAACATCACGCGGACATCACATCTACTAATAATGATTGCTGTGCCAGCTGGCTCAATCAAGGCAGAAATAAAGAATCCTCTTGCACAGCTTTGAATGGATGCCTATTTGTAAAGTTCTCTTTCCAACACATTTCAGCCTTTTCAGCCCACCAAGTACGTGATTTGAACGAAAGGACTTGGCATCTTGCTTCTCTAGTCGGACCCATCTCCCTTTCCAATTTGCCTTTGTCTTCTGAACATTGCTTTTAAAAAGTACTTGCACAATTGCTGCTTTACCCTAGCTTATGTCAGCCGCATCAAGCGCCCTTTTATTTTATTTTATTATGATTAAACATTACTTTTAAAACTTCCTGATTTTTTTTATTTTTATATCATTTTTTATGTCTTTAAATTAAAAATAAATTCTAAAAAATTAAAAAAATATTATTTTAAAGCATCAATGAATAAAAAAATTCTTTATAAAAAGACATGTGTGTATAACTAATTATTATCAAATATAAATATTTTTATTTTTTTATTAATATAGATGTTTATAATATTTTATGAGCACTTTAACTAATTTTATTGTTTTGAAGTTAATAATTATATAAATTTTTAAAGATTTTAAAATTAATAAAACTCAAATTAATATATATACACACATAAATTAATATTCAAATTTAAATTTTATTATATATATACTGAAATTCAAATTCAAAAAAATATTATTTTATAAATTCTTGAATAAAAAACATCACGCTAAAAAGACACTTGTCCACTATGTGGAGCTAGTTGTTACCGAACATAAATGCCTTTGTTGACGTGTCGTTTTCGTGCACATACTTTGCTGTCAAAGTGGTGATTCTCTCCCCTCCCTTAAAAACACATGTGTGTCTCTTTTGGCTCTTCCTTTGACAAGACGTGTCGTGTCCTCCATGGAAGGATCACTTTCCTAGCTCTTACTGAGTTTCGTGTTATTAAACGGGACCGCACACGTCAGTCGAACAAAAACTCATTGACTCTGCTCATCAATGGTTCGGGTTGACTATTTAAACCGGGTATATAGAAGACCCTGTCAAATTCGATGGAACTCGGGGACACCTTGTCGTTCAAACCGATAATTTAAATTCTCAAAAATTATTTACTGCGTGGCATATTTGATATCAAATTAAAAATGAAATTCAATTAAGATTTTGTTGGCCAATGTTTCCGGAAATAAATTTAAAAGAAATTCTTGGTTCACTAAATTATTAAACCTAAAAGAATTTTTATATTGAAAGATTATAAGTATTTTTAGTAATTTAATTAGTGGTATTTCGAAAAGTACTAATACAGTAGAGTACCGGGGAGACTTGATTTTGTATAAAAATACATGCACGCGCTCGAGTTAATCATAATACCATATTTTAAATAAGAAAAAAATGGCTTGCCTAGGGTGGGAGATCAGGGTTAATTAATTGTTAAATAATATTTTAACAAAAAAATATTTTTTTTTCAATTAAATTTGGTGTGGACGACTTTATTCAGGGAGATGAATATAATTACTTTTTTTTTTTGTAAAACTAAATTAAAGAAATATATATATGAAAAGGAGGGAGAGAAAAAAGAGAGGTGTTGGGAAGGTCGCCATTGTCAAATTAAGAATAGAGATTCCTGTTAATTCTTCCCTTCCAGTGCTTCCATTCATTTAGTAAAAGAAGAAACCAAGCAGACCACTCCCTGATTGTTTGACTTGGTATCACTGTCTAGTTATCGCAGCGGCAAGATTAAGATAAAGCCAGCAATCATGTAATGACCAGCCCTTATGATAACTTTAATGCTAAAAACACTACTGGAAAATTAATATATATATATATATAATTTATAATTAAAAAGATTGGAGTCCACATTTTTCTAAAAAGAATTAAAATAGAATATATATATATATATAAAAGTAAAATTAAGTTTCTTCTCCAGAGGAAATTATTGTCTTTAGTTATACTTATAGATTTTGAAAGATTATGTAATGTTTAAATAGATAAAATTACCAGTTTTTCACATGAAAAACTAATAATTTTTATTTATTTTTTATCTATGGTTACACCACTATTTTCATGTGAGGTCTACAACTTTAGTTAAATATAAACCTACTATTTTCATGTGAGGTCTACAACTTTAGTTAAATATAAACCTCTTGCTAAATAATATAGTTATTACATCTGGGATAACCACATAAGCTACTAATTTTCTAAATGATTACTAATTTTGAGTCGATATGATGAATAATGAATTATATTTTTTTTTGGTAGTTTCAAAATCTAAACCCTAAGTTAATGGGATAGAAAAAAAATTAATCTTTCATAAAACCAAAAAGAAATAAAAAAAGAAAAATAATATCTAAAAATTAAAGTTATCATTCATTTATATATACGATCCATTATATAAAATTATTTATCAAACTGATAGGACTTTTACATATCATTGAATTTAACATAATTTTATAATGAATATATTATTGATAATTATTTCTTTCCATGAAATATGGTTATATATGTTATTAAATATGAATTTTTTTTGAAAAGGTTGTCATTCATTTACACGAACTAGTTCACCATCTAAAACTAATTAAATTTGCTCACATTACTTTATGATGAATATATTATTAATTGTTTTATTTTATAATTATGATTGTGTTATTAAATATGAAAAGATTCACATTTTAAATTTTATTTATTAAATAAATGATCTAGAAAAATTTAATTTTATATAATTATTTGGTTCATAATTTAAACCATATTTATATATTGATTTCTCAATCATCCATGAAACAAAAAAAAAATCTATTTTGCCTCCTAGTGCTTATATTTTAGTAAACAATGAAATCAAGTAAAATACTCATGCAATCATGCTTCATTCTTAATGTATCAATTACATCTTATTTTGTTGTCATGTGATCATAAAACCATATATATACAAGAATCTTAGTGGAAATGAAGAAAATAATCTTGAATCAGACGATATAATTACCATCAGATTAGATAATTTGAAACTGGTTTTATCAATATCTATGATGAACATAAATTTAATTCATGTAATAATAACTTATGATAAAGTCATGAAAAACTTTAGACAAAATTCAGCTATAGTAAGCAAATATAAAAAGAGTAGAATATGTTTGGCTTAAAAAAAAATGATGTGAAACATGAGAGCAATAGAGCTAAATAAAGTAGAATATACATGGAGCAAAAAAAAAAAACATAGTGTGAAATATGAGAGTAATATAGCCAAATAAACGTAAGTTTGCCTCTCATTTTTACTTAGTAACTTGTTGTATTTATAGATACAAGTAGTCAAATAAGTTTACCAACAAAGAAGAAAAATGATAGAGAAAATTTGCTTTATTATAAAAGTTGAGTTATTGATTAGTGTGTCACGCTTACCATTAGTTGATAAGTTGGTGTTTTTTATGTATTGGTGAAAAAATGGTTAGGCTATAAAAGTTGATATTGAGTTAGGTTTAAAATAGCTACAAATGAAAAGGATATCTAGGCAAGGAAAATAGATGCCCAATTAGCTCATGGATGGTTATTGGTAGAAAAGTTTGCTTGAGAGAGTTTGTTTATTCGTAAAAAAGAGTAATCTAGGTAAATGATTTGATTGAGCTTGAATTTCCTCCCCTACTTCTTCCCTTTCTACCCTTAGTTGGGTTTGGCTAAAGAGGGTTCAATTGTATTAGATGTCAAGTTTAGCTAGGTTAGGTTAAGATTGATCCAAGATTAGGTTGTTCAGCCTCCTCCTTCTTCTTTTTCCCTTTTCTCTCCACTTGACTGAAGGTTTGACTTGTTGATCAGATATTGGATGACTTAACAAGACATTAGATTGATTGACTAATTATTGGTTTAGACATGTTTAGTTGATGACAAAATACTGAGATGATTGATCGTATGCTAGGTTGGTATGATCAAAAGTTAGGTTAATTTTTTTTGCACCTTTATCAATTTTCATCTTACTTTAAACACCAATCATGACTTAGTTTACTAACTTGTGCTATGCCATGAGTCAAATAAAGAAAAAAAATATCTAAGCCATAAAAGAAATATTTAGTATTGCTATTAAATCCAATATAACAGGTCAACCTTAAAACCTTTTGAATTGACTTCTTACCTAACCTAGGTTTATAATTGACTTGTGTGAGAGTTGTCTTGTCATGATTCAATTGACTTGGTAAGTCTAAAAAAACATAGATGATTGTAAAAAAAGGTTGATTTAGATTTTTTTAAAAAAATCAAAATGATACTATTTTTATTTTAATATCAAGATAATAACATATTGGATTGAAACGTGTTTTGCAGCATAACTCGTCAAACCTATGATAAGGATCATAGACTCCACTGAGTTTAGTAATTTTATTTTAATTCATGTACTCTGTTGCCATTAAAAATAAATGAAAAATCTTTACCTGAGAGCTCATCATATGTTGAACAGTTACTAACATATTTTGCAAATGATATTTTAGTTTTTAACATGTTGAGTATCTATTTGCATTCTTTAGCTTTGAAGGGGAAATCATCTCTTTTCTTTCATTCGTGTGTGATGCAACTAGATTTCCATTGAAAATTATCGTATTAAACTCAACTTCAGTCACTGTTTTCTTCTTATGACAATATTCAGCCATATGTCATTTCTAGTGGTACAAAGTGCAACTGGGATGAGCGCGACAATCCTTTGTAATGTCATTTGTTCCATTACATTTGGAGTGTCTCGGTTTAGTTTTAGTCTCATGGTTTGAGTTCTTTACAGCTAAGACAACAACTTCTAGTTGAGCATGGCTTTTCCTGATTTTCACCTTTTATTGCTTTTCATAACGAAAAACTAGTGAATATGTCTTGTTTGCCATGAGTTTTGGATCTTATAGCAGAATGTTGCTTCGAACACTTACATATGAATTATTAAGAACTATAAGAAATATCATGGTTTTCTGTGTGTTCAAATATACAGCCACTTCCTTGATTGATCCATAAGTGCATGTTGAAAAGGTGCAGAGTGCATCATGTTCATCCCATAAACATTTCAGTTTTATTAAGTAGGATCTCATAGACATGTTGCTTTGCATGCAATTGTGAATTTCATTCTCGACATTAAGGAATTGAACCATATTCACGTGTGAGAATCGTTCTTATAAATTAAGCCTTATTTGTTTGGCATTCTTGTAGTTGATGATGCTAATAGCAATCTCTTTGGACATAGATCCTAACAGCCAAGTTTTGACCAAACTATTATACTGATCCCATTATCGATGCTCATCTAGTTTCTTCTTATTAGGCTCCTTAATTAAGCTATTTATGAATCCAATGTTGTTTTTGATTGTCAGGGCCATAGTCATAGTCATGAATTGCCTCCATGTGCTATAGTTATCTTCAACCAAAGATTGTGCCACAAGGATAACGCCAGGTTGATTTGAATGGTAAGGGTAAAGCTAGTGATTAGGATGATTCTATCTTGCGCTTGAAGCCATGCTTGGTTTTTGTCTCCCATGAAAGTTCGCTAAAGGGCTTCTGTTTTATTTTGATACCTAGATTAATATTTTAATATAATAAAAAAAATTATATGTTTATTGTGTATATGAAGAGTTTATAATTTATACTAATAGTTTAATATCAATTTTCTATATTACTTCCTATAATCAAGCCTAAATAAGAAAACAAATAATTAAAGATTCAATTACAATATTTGACTAAGTTAACTATCTATTGGATTTGTAATTTAATTTTCTTTAACAAGTTTAAATTGTGTTTTTAATAATTACAAGCATTATCATATTTCCAAGTCATTTCTTAGTAGCAGCAATCAAAGACAGAAAAATACCCACTTCGCGTTTAGCTTTCCATTCTTATAAATGTCTTTAATTTATGGTCTCGTGTAGAAAAAATACCCATGCCAAGGGAAAAGGAGTTTAAATGTAGCATAAACTTCTTCTCTCTTTTTTAATCCAATTCAATTCTTTCTTTGCCTCTTTATGCATCGTGTCATTAATAACAGGACAGTGAATCGATCCACAACCTGAACAGTACTTACGCGGCTGGAATAGTGGAATGTAAGAAGAATAGAAGGAATTTAATTTTGAGAAATATGGTCACTAATTAGCACACTATATATGCAATAAATTAAGTCTCATTTAGTCAAAATGAAAAGGAACAACGCTAATTTTATAAAAATCAGTTCATTAAATTTGATGGTTGTCATGTGAATCTTTTTCATAAAATTTCCCATTACCCAACGAAACTTATTATTAGTTTCTTCATGTGACTCACTTAAAAAAAAAAAACACTAACTAATAAAAGAGAAAAATCTGAAGTGAATATATTCTTATTTTTGGTATATCATAAATCTTATTTTCTTCTTGTAACTTTGTTTTTTTAAAGTGAATTATATCAAATAAGCAAGAAAATGTATATTAAATTCGCACGAAGATTATGCATCTTCACGTCTAAGTATCTAATTGTTACAAAAGGCTGAGTTCATTGGACGTAGCCCTCTTATAGTGGCTATCAAGTTGATGCCTGACCTGATCTGCGAAACCCAAGGATAAAGATGAAGAAAAACGATCGAAGTGAGCAAATTGATGTTCCTGCATTAATTGGATGAGGGTGTCCCCACATGCAATAATTGAACTGAACTAGCTTCCACCTTCAATGGCGACCTAAATTCGGCTCTAGTTGCTGCATGTCACTCCCATAAGGAGATTTACACTGATCATTACACACGGTCGGCAGCTTTCTCATTATCTAAAATTAATAAATACATAATGTTGTTTTCTATATCGACAAAAACATCACGGTAACAAAGAACATTACTGTAGAGCAACCTAGACGTACGTCATTTGTTTGCTATTTTTATCCAAATAATTGGGAAAAAAAATCTAGATGAATGAATATGAAATAAAAATTCAAAAGTTTACATATCATGATCATGTCTAGGATTTTGTTGTTGTTTAGCACTAGGTAGACATAGAGTATCCACCTTTGAAATAGTAGATTGTAAATTAGTACAATTATTTAAAATTTGTATTGCTGATTCGTTCAGACAAAATAAATATATCAGTATAATAGTTAAAATATAAGTAAATCTAGCTTTTTTATTTATTTATCAGAGGAGAAGTAATATATTTTCATTAATTCAATTTAACGTTCTAAGAAAGAAAAGAATCGCATATAAAATGAACACATATATTTAAAACGAAAGAGAATTAAATAGTAAAAGTGTCTATATATATATATATAGCATAATACATATTAAGATATTTAAAAACTTCTATATGATATGAAAAAAATCTCATACGTAACAAGACTTGGTTTGATGTAGTGCTAAGAATTCGGTGCTGTGATGTTGCTGGAGCTTAGTCTATCCCGGGGACGGGGAGATGTTGAGAAAATCAAACATAATAATGCTATAGCTATTATAGTTATGAGATTTATTATTTGTTTAATACTCGGATTACATATTATACATGTTAACTCTCAAGTGATATAAAAGTGTTTCGAAAAAATAAATAGTTTTCTTAAGTAATTTCATTTTTTTATGTTTTTTCTAAGATTTTTCTCTATTTGAAGGGAATAATATTTTTATTTTATTTTTATATTCATCATTTTATTTTATTTTCACCCCAAGTTTTACTACAAAAGCACGACGTTTCTCCCTTAATTATCAACTGACAACCTTCAGCAAAGACGGCAAGGAGTCATCATTTCCATATATATATATATATATAAATATAAATATAAATATAACCCATCCACCGACGCCAAACCACCCATAAAACCTTGTATTCAGAGCTCGCCATTCCAAACATATCCATCCTCTATTCCATGGCTATGGCAAACCGACAGCAGCACCAACCAAGCCATGGCATTACTAAACAAGAACAAGTTGTTGTAGTCATGGTGCCCTTTCCAGCACAAGGCCATCTCAACCAGCTCCTCCAACTTTCCAGGCTCATCCTCTCCTATAACATCCCGGTCCGCTATGTCGGCGCCACCACCCACAATCGTCAGGCCAAGCAGCGCGTGCACGGTTGGGATCCTGACACCGCTGCGAATATCCATTTCCATGATGTTGAGATCCCTCCTTTTCGTTGCCCTCCTCCCAATCCAAATGCCAAAATCAAGTTCCCTTCTCAATTGCAACCTGCTTTCAATGCCTCGTCTCATCTTACAGAGCCCGTTTCAATGCTTTTACGTGCACTTTCTTGCAAAGCAAGAAAGATTATTGTAATTCATGACTCTCTGATGCAGTCTGTGATTCAAGAAGCTCGTTTACTCCCTAATGTAGAGTCTTACATTTTCCATAGTGTATCTGCTTTTGCTGTTTCCTTGTATGCATGGGAACAGCAAGGGAAGATTATAGAGGATAATGAGTTGTTTCCACGGGATATTCCTTCTCTTGAAGGGTGTTTTACTGCCGAGTTTGCAGATTTTCTCTCTTGTCAATACAATAATTACAGAAAGTTCAACTCTGGCTGTGTTTACAACACTTGTAAACTGGTAGAAGGTGCTTACGTGAATTTTCTTGAGAAAGAAACACTCAAGGAAGGCAATAAGCAATGGGCTTTAGGGCCTTTCAATCCAGTGACAATACCTGAGAGATCAAAAAAGAAGAAATTTTGCTTGGATTGGCTTGATAAGAAGGCAAGAAACTCAGTCATTTACGTGTCGTTTGGGACGACGACAGCCTTGGATGATGAACAAATCAAGGAGCTGGCAATTGGGCTGAGAGAAAGCAAACAGAATTTCGTTTGGGTACTAAGAGATGCTGATAAAGGAGATGTTTTCAGCGGAGAAGAGAGAAGTGCAGAACTCCCAGAAGGGTACGAGGATTCAGTGGATGGGATAGGACTGGTGGTGAGAGACTGGGCACCCCAGCTTGAGATTTTAGCCCACCCTGCAACAGGAGGGTTTTTGAGTCACTGTGGATGGAATTCTTGCTTGGAAAGCATTACCATGGGAGTGCCAATTGCTGCTTGGCCTATGCACTCAGATCAACCAAGAAACACAGTTCTAATAACAAAAATCCTCAAGATTGGAGTTGTAGTCAGGGAATGGGAGCTAAGAGATGCGGTTGTAACGTCAAATATTGTTGAAAGTGCGGTGAAAAGGCTAATGGCATCGACAGAAGGTGATGAGATGAGAAAGAGAGCAGCAGAAATGGGGGAGTCCGTGCGAGGATCCGTGGCTGAAGGAGGAGTTTCTCGTATGGAGATGGAATCCTTCATTGCTCATATCACTAGCTAATTTTTTAAAGCAGGTCCTAAGCTGGTTTCATTTGCCATCACACGAATAACGATAATTATCACTCTGCATTGAAATAGAATGCAGCTAGGCAAGTACATGAAATATAGCCATTGTACTCGTTGGACTGTTAAGTTATATTGCCGTGCTTGATTTTTTTTTTATATAAATATTTTTATATAAATTATTTTTTTATATTATCTTATTGATATTAAAAATAATTTTTTAGAATAAAAAATATTATTTTAATATATTTTCAAATAAAAATTATTATAAAAATAATTATAATTGTACATCTAAACATCCCTAAAATCTATTATCAATAATAGCTGGTTCTGTGTTAGTTTTTTTAAATAACATTTTAAATTCAAATCTTATAAATTGAATATATAATTATTAAAAAAATTCATATTTTAAAATAAAATATATTATTTTAATATATTTTTAAATAAAAATTACTCAATCACAGTCAAACTCCTAAATATTTTTAAAGTTTGTTACCAATAATAGTTACTTAGAAGTTTGTTTTTTTAAAATAAGATTTTGAATTTGAATCTTATAAGTCGAATATACTTTTTTTTTTATTTACATGGGGTTTTTTTTATTTACATGGGGTGTCCGGGTCAGCTTGCACGCACCACGACTAATCCTCACGGCCTACTGAATACCCTGCAAACCTAATAGGCATGTAAGGCACTACGGGGGTGACAGACATGCACGTCAGGGCTCGAACCCAAGTGCAATGAAAGGAGATAAACCCCTTCTACCGCTAGGCCAAATCCTGAAATGCAAGTCAAACAGACTTAGCAAAATTAGTTGAAGTCCAGTTGACTTTTAGATATAGAAATTTTTTAAAAAAATTATAAAATTTATTATTTTAAAATTAAAAAAAGGGTGTGCTGTTTCCTTTCCTTTCTCTTTTCTTTTTAAATAAGAGATTTGAATTCCAGGACTTTAAATTAAAAAAAAAATATTATATCAGTTTAACTACCGATCTTACTTATACCTCGTTTATTTTTATAGTTAAACCTGTGTTTTAGTGTAACTACAAGCTCAATTCACTTTGGTTACTCGTGCTTGGTATGGTACCGTTTTGTATAAATCACACTGAATTGTTTTCTTATTTAATTTTTTTAAAAAAAACTAAATTTATAATTTTTTTAAATATATATTTTCATTTTATAACTACAAAAGCTATTNTTTTTTTAAAAAACTAAATTTATAATTTTTTTAAATATATATTTTCATTTTATAACTACAAAAGCTATTATACTTGATGATTTTTTATTTAAAAATATATTAAACAATTAATTTTATATCAATACATTAAAACAATACAAAAACACAAAAAAAAATCTTCCTGGAAATCTAACCACTGGATTGTCGGGAAGTGAAGGTTTCAACAAAAACATCTATTAAGAACAAAACTTTATTGCATTAACAACAGAAAAACCCCTTTATTTTGATTTTAATAAATTACAAATCCCTGTAGTTATCCACAATTTGCCTTCCTTCACAATAACTTCTGCCATTCCAATCTTTTCCGTTTTGCCTTTTTGAAACACCACTCCTACAGGGAAAAAAACCCAGTCTTTCTATATCAAAGAAGCCCTAATTCAAACAGACAATCAATCAATCAAGTTCTGCCGCTGCCTGAACTGTCATTTTGACAAAGAGGTAGAAATGTGGAGTATTTCTTCATCATTGACGTCATCAGTTCTGTTTTCTTCTCCTGATGAGAAGTCCCAGTCGTCTTCCGCCGCCGCCGCCAGGGTGCTTGTTGTGGCGGTGGATGGTAGAGCGAGGGTATTACATTAGCAGAGAAGAGAATGAAAGGCGCGCCGTGCCAGTGCGTTTTTTCTTTTTTAATTTAAAACGGAGAGAGAAATCAGAACCGTTCGGTTCGTTGATTTTTTTTCTTAATAATTATTATTTGGCCCATTATCTCCATAAAAAGGCCGTGGCCCAATAATAGAGAAAAGCCCATTAAAAAACTTAACAGGCAATACTAATTTGAATTAAGAAATTTAGGCCTTTGGACCATTCCAACTTCCAACATAGTTGAGAGACTAGGTAAAGTTTTGGGTTGCTGTTCGCAATCAATCTTAATTCATTATTTTTATTTAAAAGTATACTAGTTTATTTAAAAAAAAACTATTCTTAATTTTAACCTGATTAGATTTGAATTTAAATCAATTAAATCACAAATAAACTTTTCGAGCTAACCAAGTTTAACTTGGTCAGTATTTAAAATTATTTAAAGTTAAAACTTAATTTAAACGAGGTTTTAGATTGTTAATTAACTGTATCAACATGTCGAATTAGATGAAATTTATTAATTATGCTTTCTAGATTATAAAAAATAATTCTTTTTTATTTTAAATTAGAATACAAAATTATTTTTCAAGCAAATCAAAGACAAATTACTTTTCTTGCAGTCTTATCTTAAATTGAAATGTTCTAATAACAAAAGCTAAGACATAATGTTGCAACCTTCTCTGACAATGTGTCAACATGAACATGAAGTGTAACGTAATTGAATTGCTGGAAAACGACAGCATATATGATCCTGTGATAGTTACTGTAGATTGGTTCCGTCTTCTGCATCATATAACTTCAGCCGACGGGTGCTGATCTGAAGGTTATTTTATATATAAACGTTGATCAAAGTCCAAAATTTAATTGATAAAATGGAATTAGATATTAATGATGATTTATATATCTTCTGCTTCATGAGCTAAGTTCTGTTATGCAGTGGTGGAGGCAGGGGTAAGTCGTGCCCTGCAATGAATTTTTTCCAAGCATTTTTCTTATATAAAACAATTAAAATTTTAATTATTTTTTAAAATATTTTTTTTAATTTAACCCTTTAATTTTTTCTTCTCCCTCCTCGTCTGCTGTTACGAGTTGTCTAATAAAATTTATCAGTGTTTATGAATATGGTAGTGTTTATTTTGTAAAGTATTTTTTATAAAAATAAAAGAAATTAATTTTTTTATTTTTTATATTAACACATAAAATAATCTGAAAATATATAAAAAATGAATTTTAATCCTTCACTTTTTACCGCAACATCACTTGCCCCAAATGAACGGGATTATGGTTATCAATTAGTGCCTTATGTATGGCCGAAGAATTGAAGAGACAATCACCCTAATATTGCATGGGATTTCATATATATATATATATATATATATATATAAAATAGTCTTGTAAGCATTATTGGAGATTACATTAATTTAGGTAAACATAGTTTTCACCTTTTTCTGTGGATTACAATCTTCTTATTTATTATACTCCATGCAAATTGGAGTGTTCCTGCCCCATAATATCATTATTCTGTAGCCACAACTTCTTGGCACACTTTAGTTAAGAACGATTGGGTATTTTGGCTGTTTATTTGGAAAAAATAGCCCCCAGTTTTTCTCTAATTCTGGGCTTTTGTTAACCTCGTCAAACATGGCAAAAATGTAGGTTTCTATAGGCTTTCCAGGCCTTTTTGGGCTTCCTGTCTTCACATGTTGAACCAAGTTGTTGTTATATGTTCTTGCGTTATCAACTGATGTTCCTTTCCCTCCAGCTGTTGGCCAACCGCTCTCTGATACCACAATGTCCAAAGAACCTCCACCAGATTTCTCCAAAGCAGCGTAAATAGTGTCAAGAATAGCATCAAAAAGGTTTTGGTAATTCAGTGGTGGATCAGAGACTGGTGATGATGGAGCTGTGAAGAGAGCATAATCAAGGGGGATGTTTCCTGCTGTGTCACCTGAGTAAGTGAAGTATGGATACAAGTTAACGAGCAATGGAGATTGCTTGTCCACTAAAAAGCGAATGATCGGATCGAGAAGTGGTCTATATTCTGCCCTGAAAGAGCCTTTTGAGGGAGGGAAGGAATCATCTGTTAGGACCTCAGGATCAATAGCAGTTGAAACTTTGATACTTCCTAGCCCAGCTGAATCGAGTGCATTGCGAATGTTTTGCATGGCAGGGACTAGAAACTGTGCTGATGAATCTGAGGGCTTAACCTCATTTCCTACCGCGATGTATCGAAACCTGACATTGCCAAAGTTTCTTACATTGTTTTGCACCCATGCATTTGCGTTGTCTTGACTAGAAGCAATCCCTTGAAGGTCAGGATTTAGAATACCAAGAATAAGCTCAATGCTGGTGCCTCCAAGGGCTCGTAAAGCATCTTGATTTGGATCATAGAGCCGCATTCTTTGAATGCCTCTCTCGTTGTAAAGAGCTATGACTTCTGGTGGTGGCGGTAAGTTACCAAGCATTCCATAGCAAACACCTATCTGGGCACCTGCAATATCGAAGTAATCAGAAAGTAACCAGTTAATCACTCATGTTAAGCAGCTCTGGTTAAAATATTTGATAGAAAATACGTAAATAGCATGGTTCTTCTGTGCAAAAAGCATGATTCTATCTACCTGCTGTATCTAGGCTAGCTAATAATATCCCAAAGAGAAGCATCATGGAAAGCATGGCAGGGCTTTTGCCAGCTAGATGTGATACAGCCATGCTTTATCAAGGAAACAATAATACTTGAAATAAGCTACAAATTAAAGAGAGAGAGAGAGAGATTGCTGCTTTGTTTGCGAAACTCCACTCCTTACCTTCCTTTTTAAAGAGGAAAAGGAGCTCTACATCATCTATGACAACAAATTCCTATAAATTGAGATATTATTAAAAAAGATTAGACATGGTCTTGCTAAGAACTTTCATATCTATAAGTCCAAATTCGCAACTTGTAGACTACTCCGCAATGGTTATTTTCCACAAATTGTCAATGCTGAGTACTCGAGTCATTCAATGCAAATCTGACAGCTTGTCGTTTGGTACCTTCTCCATATGCATGAAAAGTCTCGAGAGTTTTTAATTTTCCTTTTGCGGTCCTTATAAACAGTCTTATAAGTCGCATCCTCTACTAGCTAAATTCTTCAAAGCCACTATAAACTGTTAGACATCTAGCATGTAATATCATTTAAGAGCATTTCTTTGAGTAAAATGTGGAAAATTGACAATTTCTTACCTAACACGGCAATGTTCCTGACTACGTGTGCTTGTTCTAGACAAGAAGCACAACACTATAGATGTTGTTAGGTTTGTTACCACTTGGAGCATCTAAATTGATTCTGTAATAATTAACCTGAGATTGTTAAAGCTAAGGTTTTCTTTAATCTTGTGAAAAAAGAAATAGTTTCTTTTATATTTTCTTCTGTCTGGGCTCATTTGAAGGTTTATTTTTCACCTCGAGTTACCAGCTAGAAGCTTTTAAAATTTCCGACTCTAACCTAATAAAAGTCTACAGTTCATGATCATCTAGTTCCAAATGGGATATTTAGTTTGTTCATATAACTTCATACCCCTGTGTACCAAAGCTAGAATTTCCAAATTGTGATGTATGTAAAGTAAATTGCTTATGATCCACACCATTGAATGTGTTTTTCTTCTCCGATTTTTACTTCTTAAAAGAACGAGGGGGCAAAAAAAGCAAAGCCACATCGTCTCACATCGAGAAAGTCTTCGTTACATGTATGTATTTTAGCTACATGACATATCTCTTCCAGCTGGTCATTGCCTGCAAGTCGTGACCCATGATAGTCTTCGTTTGTACGTGTCGGATTCTCTTTCTGATCAAATTAATAAAATCACTTGACCCAATATGATCAATCGCAGCAAAATAATTAACATATGGTTTAATGAATATATGCTAAATGATTTTATATAAATGAATGAATATATTCAATAAAGTTGGGGTGAAGATCAAATACTGTTGTTGGCTCACAAAAAGTCTTAAGCAAAAACATAATTTAACATATTAATGGGTCATGGCGGCTAAAGACTAGATGACAAGCGCAAATCATGATAGGCTCATGCAAGAGGAATCCATGAGCTGACTCGACTAATGAAATGTTACATTAACATAAGAAATGATTTAAGTATATCATTGTTGTTCGTGGAGGATGCGGATGCATGTTAAAGACAAGCTAGTACAGCCTACTGAATCAAGAAGCATGTCTGCGAAAATCACATTGAAGTCTATAACTATTATACAACTTTGCAGTGGAAGAATGGCTGGTCTTAAATTGCAATCTAGTTAGTTGCAATCACTTGACTAATTCTTTAACTAATCAGAGTAAGTGAAAGCAAGAAAGATACAAGCATTGGTGAACACAGGCTTTGGGGGAGAGTTAGGCTTACATATAATCTTCCAAGAATAACTTGTCAGCCTCTTATAGGAGAAATCGTTTCTATCGTTGACCATCTCATCTGCCCGACCACCAAAGATCATCCAATACTATTGCTTCTGTGAATGCACAGTTGTCTCACAAATAAAGCTCCAGTGCCACTGATGATTGAAATTCTTTGATGGCTACTTTTCCGGTTTATGTAGATAGTAACCAATTTGGAACCGCTTATGTTTTGATTTTAGCTGCATCCTTTAAGCAATTCATTTTCTCGAAGGGTCTACCACAGTCACATCTTCCTTTGAAATAATTTTCCCCTTAATTTTGTAACTATTTGATCAAGAACCCCTTCATTTTCAATTAAATACTGTTCAGCTGCATGTTCATTGCTAAGTACCTCTCTGCCAATGACATAGCTGCTTCCTTCCTTCTTGATGAGACTCTGCTCACAAGCTAATTCCAAGACCTCAGATTCAAAGCAAAAGCCTCTCCCAAACTGTATCCCAATTTCAGCTTTTGTCATAGCAGGAGCCAATTTATTTTTCACGACTTGCGCACACACCCCAAGACCAGTAACCTGAATACATTGCATTATTTAACAAAACAAAACAGCAACCAGAACATGAAATACTCAAAATCAATCAGTTCAAGAAAACTAACAACAAAAGCTTTGATTGTTAAAAAGTTTAAGAATGAGCAATGATCTGACAAGACGTAAATTAGAAAAGAAAAGAAGACAGAAATTTAAAGCAAGGAGCACAGATTAATCAATTAACATAAACGAGATCAAGGATAAACACGACTGAAAGTACGGTAATTCAAGCAGAATCTGAGAACATTATAGGCCAAGAACATCTTATTTGTCCATGTAAAAATTTATCACTTGTCTACAAAGCTTAGAAACTTCCCCACCAGACTTCAAGCAAAAATCACACAAATATCCACATTAGGTTTTATGCAAAGAGCACATCTCTGAGGAACCTGACCATTATCATTTATTCAGCTTAATTGTTAACAATTGCACTAATGAATATACCTTGTCCCCAGTCTTGAGCAGTCCTGTTCTGATCATTCTCAAACGTACTGCCGAATAGAATTTCAAGGCATTTCCACCACAGGTGACCTCTTCTGCATGTCCTGATTTTAAACTTGTTCTAACCTGGAAAATAATATTCACCACAGGTGAATATTATTTTCTCCATAAGTTACTGTTTACAGCTTCCATACAAAATATTTGAAACTATAACTACAAGTCTAGAACTCAACCTGATTAAGAAAAATAATAAGAGTTCGAGTTTGGCACAATGAATAATTGATCTTCCTAAGTGCTTGGGTCATTAATAGTGATTGTACATCTTCAAAGGAGCCTCCCACCACAGTATCAATCTCACGTTGAGGAACAAGGGCAGCAACCTGTAAATAAAATGCATGGGACAGCATTAAGCATGAGGAATAAGATAAGATCGCAAAAGAAGGATACTCTAAATCTATGAGTGTAATTTATAAAGAATCAAACCACCACAAAAAAGGTTATAATAATCATTGATAACAGGGCAAGGTTATGGATATGCAGATATGTGGGTGTAGCTATCCTCTTGAGAATTAATTACTTACACTATCAACCACGATAACATCTACAGACCCGCTTTTAGTCAGAGTGTTCACTACACTGAGCAAATTTTCAGCACAATCTGGACGTGAAATAAGAAGATTTTCTGTGTTTACGCCCATTGATTTAGCAAGTGAATGATCCATTGCATTCTCTACATCAAGAAATGCACAATATCCTGACAAAAAGACAATTCAATGAGCAAAGATGATCCTACACTTTTTATGGTCCAGATTTAAAGAGGATATAATTATTTTAGCCACATGGGTAAAAAACACATCTCAAAAAGGACAAATACAGGTCAAAAGAACATAACAAAATCAAAATTACTAGTAAATACCCAAATATCATTAGAAATAAAGAATCTTTGTACCAATTTTGCAGTACTAAGAATGTTGCTAGCTTCTGGTGTATGACAGCAATATGCATAACTAATTTTGGCGTGCTAAGAAGTTTGCCTCTTTTATTTGGTCATCCTCTGTCAGACTGCCACGACCAAAGATAATGAAAAAGAGTATTTGCTTATTGCTTGTCCGATTTAAGTCTATAGGAGGTGGTGGTAAGTAAACAAGCAGGATCAGATCACCTAAGCATAAATATATCTTATCACTGTTCTGCAATTATATATCTCTATATCTATCCATCCATGTGTTTGGGAGTGGTGGGAGTGTGTGGTTGCATATTATATGCAGAAGGAAACTATATCTATTTATTCATGTGCTTTGTTTGAGTTTAGGTGTGGGTGTGTAATCATCTATCACACAGATAAACTCTGAAGTTATTTATTTTGGCACAAAAGAACGTTTTCAGTAAACAGCGGTGTAATTAAGAAAACGTTTCAGAAAAAGTTTCAGAAAAGGAAGAAAAAAGGATTAAGGGTTGACTGTAAGATTCACGTAATTTGGCAAACTGTAGCATCAACTAATCTTTCTGACAAAACTAAGTTCAGTGTTAAAAACAGTACCATGCCCAGCAGATTATAAAATCCCCCTACACAAACTTGAAGATTTTCACGGATAAAGTTAACAGCAGACTATGAAAAATCCCCAACAAATACTTGAAACCAATATAAACCTATATCAAGTTATTATGTGCACAGTGCGTTGCACAGTTGCAAGAAAAAGGAAAGTGGAATCCAGTGATTCCTATATAAAACAAAAATATGGAACAGTCCTATCGTTTCCTGTGTGCTGGGAATAAAAGACAAGGACAAAAAGGTCACTCTATGCCTTCCTAAAGAGCCTTGCTGGAAATAGAAAACGCTACAAATCACAAAAAAATACAGGTGACAGGCTATGCCAAGTGGAACAAAGGTAATGAATCCAGTGATCATTAAATAAAAGGCAACAAGGAAAAAGTGTGTGAAATGGAGAGATACAAGATGACTTAATATAAGGACCGGTTTTCTTTCTTAACAAGGATTAATAACTGAAATTGGTTAATGAAATCTCAAGCAATCATGTCAAAGTTCCAAAACCTATAAATATTTAGTATGGATTTTACTATTAGCGCTCCAATTAAAATCAATCTGAAGTTCTTGTAATCTATGGTACATGTCTGATATTTAAACTTCAATAATCAATTAAAAATAGAACCTGATTTCCTTGTTAAGGTCATGCATGCCTACTTTCATGAAATGTAAAACAGAAAGCATGAGAAATCTAGCAGCACACACCTCCAAGCTTTTGAGCTTCCTTGATAATGTGAAGTGCAATAGTTGTCTTTCCAGAAGCTTCTTGCCCATAGATTTCAACCATTCTTCCCTGCAGAGTGCAAGGCAGATTTCTAAACAGCATTGTCCTGATGATTTTTCAAAATTCATGGATAAACTAAAAGGTTCACAATCAAAAAGACTATTGATGTACAAATGCTAAATGTGTAGCTTCATTTATTTTCACAACTGCAGTTTCCATCCAAACAATCACAAGAGTTCAGCACTGATAAGCATGCCATAATTAAGTTCCTTAGCGATTCATCACCATGGCCCCCGCACAGAAGTAAGAGTCATATATCAAAGAATAACTAACAAGTCCCAAAAGCAACTCACACAGCAAAGGAATAGAATGCATAAACCTTTATGACAATCCAAAGAATATAAGATTGAACAAACATGGTAGACAAACATGCTAATTATATATAACCCATTCACCTTCGGTAATCCACCAATTCCAAGTGCAAGATCAAGCTTCAACGAGCCTGTTGATATAATAGAAGCTCTTCGTGAGCTGAAAAACCGCTGCAATGACAGCATAGACTCTCTACCAAATTCACCAGCAAGCTGGGTGAGAGCCAAACGAAGCGCATTATCTTTCTGTTTCGCTTCACCCTCGTCATGGAGTTCATCAGGTTCAAAATCTGAAACTTCACCAGGCAGTTCGAAATCATTCTTAAATTTTGAAACTTCACCCAGATCACTCACACAACTCCAGCCAAATAATTTCCGCATTCATTTCTGCATGTGAATTTATAGATAATAGAAATTAGCAACAAAAAAAAAGAAGCTGATTACCTACAGAAGAAAGAGTGTGATCATTCCTTCCAATAAAAGTAACCGCATGTCTTCTTCCATTCTGCTAAAAAAAAAAAAAAGAAATTTGTCACCAGCAAAATATAAATGATTATAATAAAAACCCAGTTCAAAAAACACATTCAATTAGTAAAAGAAAGCAAATTCATTGATATTGAACAAAATCATGAGTATATATGATTGAATTCATTCTTTTGATATACAAATAAAGCTACAATCTTTAAGATTGAAAAAAGAAATAGGAAGTGAGGGAACCTGATAGAGAGTGCAAAGGCGAAATCTTGCCAAGGAATTGAAACGAATTGAAAGTGCCATTTTCACCCCTTTGTTAGGGTTTTAGGGTTTACCAGTCTCTTTGATTTGGTTAAGATTTTAACCACTGCTTGATACTATTTTTTTTAATTTATTCTTTTATTTTTTAGGGAAAAAAAAAGCGGGTGTGCCGTTCTGTATTGTTGTTATCTTTTTGTTCATAAAACCTGCTAAACTAAATCAAAATTAAAATTAGATTACATTATATTATTTGTTAGTTACAAAGGCTAAATGAATGAGTGAGTTTATTATAGCAAAGAAATCTTCATGGATTGTAATAGTGTTTTATAGTGATTTTTTTTTTATTGCTCGACCTTTTTATTTTTTATTTTAATTGTTCTTGTATTATGATTTTATGATGCTAAAAAGGTAAATTTTACTCAATTAATATTTAATTTAGTAAAATAAAATTTTATTTTATTAATTTAAAATAATCATTTCAAGATTAAACAAAATTTTAAGCTTCAATTATTATTATTATTATTATTTTAATCATGTCATGTAGGGGAATATTTCTAAATTTTTTTAGTTCTTTGAAAAAAAATTTATTATTTAATTTTTTTAATTTAATCTTTTCATATTAAATATTAAATTTATTTAAAGTTAAACTTAATAGTTTGTTTTAATTGTCTAGATATAAAAATCTTGCAATATCAATAAAACATTATAAAGTTTAGATAATACTTGATTTGATAAAATTAAATTAAATTTTACTAATTTAAAATAATTAATGCTTCACATATCAAATTTAAACCTAAAACAAATGTTTAACTCTAGTTTTGCAAGATGAAGGATTGAAGTGAAGAGATTTAAAAAATTGGCTGATGTTGTATCACACGCGTCATTATTTGTGAGAAGTCGTCGAGGCAACGCATGCAACTTCCTTTAGTCTTAGAATCCTGCCTCCTTTGGTGGCATTGGATAAAGCTTGGCGAGGGGCTGTATGGCAAGCAAGGTGTGTTGACGGAAGAGCCATGATGGGCTTTAGCCACCTACTTTTTTCTTTTTATCCTTAATTTCTAATTGCTCTCTCTCTCTCTGTCTCTAACAACAAGGTTACCTGGAATTTTATTTTTATGTCAGATTTTATATTTTTTTTTATTATTTATTTTATTTTAATTATTTTTTTTTAATTTTATCTGGATTCAAATTGAATTTTTTAATTTTTTTATAAGGTAATTATAATCTCATATCCTGAATTATAAATTTAAAAAATTAAACCGAGTTATCTTTGGATTTTTTTCCCTAGATTTTTGTTTTTTATTTTATCTTTTTACATTGAGTTAGTTTAGAATTGAGCTTCAAATTTTTTTATTTTTTTTTCTATAAGGTTATTTCAGTTTTATAAATTAGATTATAAGTTTCATAAATTTATCAAGATCATGAATTTAGAAAGTTAACTAGAGTTGACTTTAAATTTTTACTTTCTTTAGATTTTTTTAATTATTTTTTTATTTTAACTTTTTATATTGTGTCAGTTAGGAATTGAGATTCGTGATTTTTTTTTAGATTATTATAGTCTTATAACCTCATTTATAGGTTTAGTAAATTAACTCGAGATTTTTTTGTTGTTTTTTTAAATTGCTTTTTTTAATTTTATCCTTTAGTATTGAGTTGTTTTGAAATTGAAATTTATAATTTTTTTCTATTAGATTATTCAATTTTTATGACCCAAGTTGTAAGGCTTGGTATGGTACCCAAGTTTATTAGGTTTTTTTTGTTAATTGATTTATTTATTTTATTCTTTTATGTTGAGTTAATTATAAATTATGTTTCATGATTTTTTTAATTTATGTTTTATCCTAACTCAATCATGAGTTTGGTAGGTTAATCCGAGTTGATTTTGTTTTTTTTTTCAATTTCAATATTAGATTAATAAAAAATTGAGTTTCGTAATTTTTTTAATTTACTTTTTATAAAGTTATTTTATTTTCATAACTTAGGTTTAGAGTTCACTTGTTTTTTGTTTTGTTTTTATTCTTCAATATTCTGCTGATTATTATCTCTTTATTATTTTTGAAGGAATTGTAAATATATTTTGAATATTATTTTATTAAATTTTTATTTTGTTATCAAGTAAGATTATAGAAATATTTTTAAAATATTTTTTTGTGTGCAAGTCATCATAATAATTATTTTTTTATTTGTTTGATTTATTATAATTTTATTTTTCTTATATAATTAAATGAAAGAAGCTTATGGAGTCAAAGTTAGGTTTATAAACTAAATCATGAATTTTTTATTTCTTTAAAATACGATAATAATATCTAAATATTTTTTAAAATAAAAAAATTAATGAGGCCCCCAACACACATTAACACATGTCACCAATTTAGTTTTTCTTCTAGAATATTATTGCTATTGTCTAAACCACTGTTCAATCTCATTACTTTGTTTGAAACTTAAACTCTTTTTTTATCTCTCGATTCAGTTCATTCGTGGTGTGAATTCAATTAAGTTTGCGATCACGTCCACACACCATCAAGTAATTAATTGCTCCCTATATTTCATATATATTTGGTGATCATTTGCTCTTATCATAATTAATTTGATTCATTGACAAAATCGTAGAAGCTGAGCTAGCTTTCTGAACTTCAATAAGATTCTGGTTGGGATGGTGCCCATCTTTAGCTTTCAAATCGAAATTGCTTGGAGTGTGCGTGGTTTTGATCTCCTCTCACGCTTCTTTGTTTTTTCCCCGTCTTCTTTCGACTGTTTTAGATTCATAGCGAGGTCATTTAACTTGCTTATAGAGTTTGTTTGGAAATGTCATTCCACTTGTATATTTAAAAAAATTAATTTTTTTATTTTTATTAAAATTTAATATAATTTATATATTTTGGATTGTTTTAATGTGTTGATTTTAAAAATAATTTTTTAAAAATAAAAAAAAATATTATTAATATATATTTTAGTATGAAAAGTTATTTGAAAAGTAACTGTTATCATATTACACTGCCAAACATACACATAATGTGAAACATCTGTATAGTTATTAGATTATTTAATCGATTTGAAAAAATACTAAGTTATTATGTTATTGAATTGACATATAAATCATTAAATAAATTGTTTTTATTAAAATAATTTTTTTTATTGTAAGTGTTGACAGAATAGGTCTGAACTAAATTTTACTGGGTTGACTCTAAAACTGATTGCATTAAAGGGTTTTTCCAAATTAATTAGATCCATAAAAAGATGTCATGATAATTTTAGTTGAAGACGACAAAGCTGGGGAAAAAATGGAGTCTGGCGACTCCTGTAAGAAAAACACAGAGGGGGGAAGAGGTCGAGAGAGACAGATGGTGCCTAGGCTAGCTCCTTGTTCAATTGTCCAGAGAATTCCTATAAAGAAATCTTTCCGGAATATTCCTTAATCATGAAATGAAGAATAGATTCAAGCATGATCCTCTAAAGCCTGCAGAGAAACATTGTCACTCCAAATTTGATATTTGCAGCTTTTAATGAATATTTTAATGAGCAAAAGGCTATTTATTTAATTCATGCACAAGTTAGATCTTCTTTAAAAATATTGAAGTGAGGTCCAAATTAATTTGTTTCAGGGTTTCAAGAGCTACATGAAAAAATAATATGTCAAAAAATTATATAAATTTAATAACTTAAAATAAAATTTTAAGATATAATTTATATAATTTTCTAAGTTGTTTGATTATCAAAACTTTGATATTATATCAAAAAATAATCTCAACTCAATAACTTAAACTATTAGGTTAAGTTTTAAAATATAATTTATATTATTTTCTAATATACTATTGCTTAATTTTAAGAATATTTCTTATTTTTCAAGATAAGATGCATCTGTTAATCTCATATATATTTCTAATCAATATTTTTTTAATATGTATCCACCTATTACATTATAAGAAAATCACCATAACCTCACCTTATCAATGATTTACGTGTATAACATCTTAATTCTTGCAGTATTGTTTATGATTGTATATTCATTTATCAAACTCTTCATTTAACAGTAATAATAATTATATTATATATAAATAATATTAAAATAAAATAACATCAAGCAACTGCATCAATTCATTTGTAATAATCCTTTTATACATAACATAAACAAAATTATTTATTTTTGAAATGGAAATTAATTTCTTTTTCCAATATCCAGAACTCTTTCTTCGCCTTAATCTTTGTTTAATTTGAATTGTCAAGGTAAACAACACGCAACTAATTTTTTAGCTACCAATTTGCTATTCTCCAAGCACGTTCGCTTTCAAGTAAGCATTGATTTATTTACTGAATTAATTTTAGTGGTTTCACAAATTAATATTAAAGTTGGATGATTTCATACGAGTTTGAATATTTTTGTAATGGAGGAGATATGTTCATAATTATTAAATTTCACCCGATTTAATGGATTGATTAATTTGATTCAGAGAATTGATGTGTTTAATTTGCTGATGTTCTATTTATCACATGAATTATCTCGCAAGTGGGATGGTCTTTCTTCTTTCAGCTTCTCTTCCTTTGATACTGTGGGTCTTCATTTCTGTGCTCTAGATCCCAGGGATGAGAGTTTTTTTTTTAATATAATTTTTATGGCAGAACCGTGGCATTTGCCCCGATCTTAATTACACTTTAATGAATCTGTGTAGTACGGTTAACAAATTAATTTAATTTAAAATTTTAAATAGCTAGATGAAGTTTTAAAATGTAATTTATATTATTTTTAATATATATTTTAAGCAGGTTTGAAATTTATACATATTGATACTATTTTGTATTTATTTTTTATTAAATAAATAAAAATAATGAAGTTAATTATTAAAATTATGATATTATATTAAAAAAATATTTTAATTTGAAAATTTAAATTAATAGAAAAGATTTCAAAATATAATTTAGTAACACCTGGCAACAATCAGCTAGGGGTTTTATCTCTTTTGTAACCTTTGCAATGCAATGAATCTACTAGTAGTGGAACCCAACCACCTGAATGTGTTCCCTTCACCATGCCTTGCTCAGTGCAGGTTATCCTCTGTCAAAGGTATTCAGCGCAACGATGTCCAATCTCCTTCACTTCTGTCCCTTATCACAAAGATAATTTGGTTGACAATTGCAACTAATTGAAATGCTTGATTATTTGATTGAAGATGTTCCATTTTGGATTTGAAGAAAGGTTAAAAGATGCCCAAATTCCCAAGGGAAAGAGATAGCATTGAATATGGTTGGCACTGTTAGTGATACGACAATAATTTGCACGTTGCTTTCCATGGCTAGCTAGGAATTTGTACGTAGATGGCCATAGATCTTTGGCAATGACGGTTTCTTAAATGTTTTCCTGTTTCAGTTTAGAAGTGTTACTGTTTTCGACAAGAAGTTGTTTAATTATCACCAGTCCCGATTTCTGGACGCCCTCATCGTTTGAACAGGTTGCTGAAGACAATTAACACGGCGCCATCCATAGGAAGTAATTAATTTTCTTTACATCCTGTCTTCGCAAATCACATCCACTCTAACAGGATAATCAAGGCTTAGATCAGGTGATGTTTACCAAGGTTAAAACTAGGAGTTTTTATTAAAAAGAAAAGGAGATTTTCCTCAACGCTCTGCAGGATGAGTTTTGCTTTTATTAATAATAAACAGTAGACGGCAGGTTGCATGAAGGAGGATTCGACACCCAGTCAATAGGGAAGCCTGTCGTTAGAGCTCTTGTAACCACTGAAATGTTGCCACATTGCCTGTAACTTCATCATTCTGCCCTCCATATTTTACCAGGGAAGCAATTGGAGTGTCGACAACGAGGCTACTATGGCTAGCTACGATCTTAGCTTGAGCACCACGAGTTCCTCACCATGTTTCCAAGGTCACTGAAACACTGACAATGGGGACAGCTTATCAGGCGCACCACAGAAACAGAGATGGTAACATGGAAAAGACAAAATGGACATGCATGAGTGGGACGGACGCAGGATCGTTAACACGGTCAAACTTAGGGTAAGTTTTTTCCAACCCACTTCCAGGTTTCCCGACATGTTTTTGGATGACCTCACACCCTAGCCACTCCTTTACGGGTTTTTAGCATATTTCAAAAACAAATTGAAAAAATAACATAATTAAAAAAATTTGATAAAATAAGATAGTTTTTTCAAGTTTCATGATTACAATACGGGATTTTTATTATAACGTATGATATTCAGAATAAAGATATTAGATAATTATAAAGACGAGAGAAGAAATAAGATAGAAAAATAAATAAATCCTAGAAGCACATTAATCAATATCATCAATATTATTAAAAAGAAAATCATCAATAACCCGAGGTCGCCACCTTTTAACAAAAAGAGTTCTTTGATATTATTTTAACATGCTTGGCCTAACTTCGTCTCTCTTATCTAGTGGTCGGTCTCCTATAAGAGAGCATGTGTGATCAACACTCAAATCATTTCTCGTTTAGGTGTGAAAATTGATTGCTTCATATTTCATTCTATGTGTTAATATCGTGAGTGTAAGTTTTCAGACCAAATCATAGAACTTAAGAATGTTTTAGTATCCTTTTCTCCTGTATGGTGAGCAGCAAAATTTATGCCACGATCACAGAATTGATAGCTAGTTTTGGCTCTACTTGGAGAACCAATGGATTAATGGTGTGCCGTGCCTCATCATTACATCATGGAAATAATTAGAGACGCAAAACCTAGTTGGATTTATACGTTATTAAGAAAAGAACAAAACTAATGACATCTTCTTTAGCTAATCTAGGACACACAGGAGAACTTTGGTGCTAGGTACCCTACATCTAGCCCACATGGATTACATGTATGAACGAAAAATCTGTCCTGTCGATAACCTGTTCTTACCTTCTTTGAAATAATTAAGTAGATGATGACACAGCAAATCCAATGAGCACATGAGCAGCTGCTTTCTCTACACTTATTTCTGATAATGAATTAAGAACCCCACTTGCATGATCCTAATTAGTGCAGATCTCGACAGCTTAATGAATTAGGAAGAAATTTTCTAGTCATCAACGATCGATGCACGAGATTAAGAAATTCTAACCTTGTTAAGAAGGCCAAAGAGGTGGGAAATGAAAATGCTCGAAACAGGAAGAGAAGTTAGGATGCACTAGCTATGAGAAATTCCGTAATCTTCCAATCACTCTCGGTGTGTGTTTATCCATACACACTATATTAAATAAAAAAATATGTAATGATAAAAAAAACTATTTAATATTGATATTAAACTCAAATCAAAATATTGATATTAAAATTTTCTGATTTAATTCCTTGTATAATTTAAATTTAAAATTAAATAATATAGAAATTATATCTTGTTAACTTTATAGATAACTCAACCAATAATATAGAAATTATATCTAGATGGATAATCTAGATGATTAATGAAAAATATTTGAAAGTAAATTAAGAAACAAAACTTTTTATTATTCAAAAATAAACAGTAAAAGAGGGGGGGCACCCTGGACTCTTTCAGCATAGAATATAATATATTCACATCATAAAAGGAATTCAAATATTGTGACATAAAGACTAAATAATACGAAGGAATATTTAGACCCAAGATTTATAATGATTTGAAAAAAGGAGTGAAAAAAAATGGTAGAGTAAATTTAAGTGCAGCTAAATCTGCTGCACTTTTGATTGTTCCACCTTTGTTGGCATTATTTCTACTTTTGAAGAGAAATGTTTCACCTTTTATGATGGCATTTCCATGGACAGATAGCCAGCCACTGTTTGTATATATTGAGGGCAGTACTGGACGCAGAAAATGAAAGACCAAAAAGATAGTTACAAAACTAGTGTTTAACCTAAACTGGTTCCATTCACATGTTGTTGTACTAGATTGAATTATTTCCACTTCTAAACAAATTTATATTATCCTTTTTATGATGTTCGGCTCTTAGATATGAAGCCATTATTTGCATGAAGATGCAATAAAATAAAGATATAATTTCAAAAACTAAATTTCACTTTCTCTTCTCTGTATTTTTGTAAATTAAACAAAATAGAATATAAACTGTTATTAAATATATAACTATAAAAAACATTTTTATAATTATAAAAAGGTAGAGAAACAAGTATTCATTGCTTCCAAACCGCCGCAAAAATGGAAGTCGCTTCTCACCAAAATGATGGGCTTAATCATCCATGTTAATACCTGCTGATACATGTAATTTGTACGGATATTGTTTATTAATGGTTTCATACATGCGATAAACACATGAATCTTGCGATGATATTGTAGCTTCATGATCCATGTCCTATGAACAGAGAGAGACCAGCTTTTTACAAAACAACTGGAAACTGAAATAAAATAAAACATATCAGGGAAAAAGATGCAAATTAACGAGGGAAATATTGGAAGGTAAGACGTAGTGTGAAAGGAGGAATTACAACCAATTTGCAAATCATCCTAGGAAATGCTTTCAGTGGGAAGAAGAATTATATTTACTTGCTACACCAGGTTGTAATCACTAACATCAATAATTGGGCAACAAGCACTTTACCAAGACAAACGAGACATGGTAGGTACGCAAGCATGGAGGCTATGAATATATATTTCATCTTTTGCACGAATGATAATGGTGACAGGCATCTGTTTTTTTTTTTTTTCCAAAAGAGCTGCTGAATTCAAATAGATGCTTATTAGGTCGTCAATAGGAGAAGTAAATGGAGCAGTAACTTCAATAATAGTAGTTTGTTTGGTACAAAAAGAGATAAATTTACAAATATTAAAAGATGGGAACCATTCTAGGGATATCGTCCCAGTGCTGGGATCTAAGACTCCAACCTAAGCTAACTTTCTAGGTTGACCTTTTTGGTGTTTCCCGCGTTCAAACTGTCAGCCTCAAGTTCACACTCTCTCCCCTTTCCTCTGCATTTATCCACACAGAACTACGCACCCCCCAGCCCCCTACACGCCCAGCTATGAAGACAGTACTGTAACCCACAACACCCCAGCGAGCACACGAAGCTTGAATGGTGTCTGACCTTAAATTGGCCTCCCGTGGCACGAAGGGGAGAAAGGGAAGGAGGTGAGGTGAGGTGAATAGAGAGCAAACAAAATCATATATAGCCCAGGACAAGACACTTACTTTCAATGTAATTGGTGAAATACCTTACAGACTGACCTAAGTGATAGTGATAGTCCCACCTTTTTCCTCGAATCATCATAAAAACAGGAAGAAGAAAAAAACAATTTCATGGACACCATCATATACATCTACAGTTAACATTTAGAACCCTATATACTTATTCAATCAAGAGAAGAATCCCTGAACAAATGCATCTTGATCTGCTGTGTTCATTTTAAGGTAGAAACCTCAATATCCATGTGCACCGAGAGTGTAGTATGGTGAAGCTGGCTCAAAACAAATACTGACAAAATGATACAAATGCAATACAAAAATTGGTTCTTCCTCGTAAAGATTCAAGGGGAAAGAACCCATAAATAAAATTTAAATTCAAATTAAGTACCACAATTTCCAACTATTTTGGTGAAGCTTACTGGAAAAAAAAAAAAAAGAGCCACAGGACAGTCATCATATAATTGCACCAAGACACCGGAAATTTTGTAAAAAAATAAGAACATATGATTTAAGATTACAGTCGAAGGACACCAAGACCACTTAAACCAACGTTAATGTTGTGTATTTTTTTTATTTTTTTAATCAATAATGCCCTCACAAGAACATGGTAAATTGCCGTTTGGATTTCATATGCAACAGGCTGGCCTTACTAAAGAGAGCAACCATTTTTGTTACATATGCTTTGTCTTTAAGACATTGATTTCACCAAATGTTCAAAACAACGCTGGTTTGGATCCTAGAACCCTGCACTGCCAAAAAAGTTTATCAGCAAGCACCAGCTCATGAACATCACGTGACCATGGACCCATATTTACCACTTAGCTCTAATAGGATACAACCTAGGAGGGGCCGGCCCGTCGATGCCAGGAATTCAATCCAAATCTGACAATAATGAGTCTACAACTTACTGAATTGCTTGAGCACAAGAAAAAATAAGTTTAAGGAAAGACAGTGGATGATAGAGAATCAGATTGACGTATTGAGGAAGGAAGAAAGCATCATTGTTCGAAGTAGTGATAGCGTATCGCTAAAAGGATTAGAGAGGAGGAAGGTGGAAATTGCGGTTGTGAGACTGGAAAATGGCAAGCATTTAGAGAAGCTTTTATTTCACTTTCTTGTGACTTCTGTCATCTCCCTTTGGAAGCCAAAAAGGAGGGAGCCTATAAAAAAAAAATATTCCTGAACGCACATCTAAGACAAAGTTAATTTGGACAGTTCGTATACGGGGTCATCACTGAATATCTGGCTCTATTTTGACCGTGCCGCCCAAACCTTCCCTTTAAATTGTCTTCTCCACCTTTCATTTCCATAAGCTCTTCTGCACCTCTCCTTTTGCTATTTCTCACAGGTACCAACACACACAATCTCTCTCCTTCCTTCCCTTTCTCGCACAGAACAAATGGGATCGCCCTCTTCTGCTTCTAGAAGACAGAACAACCTTCTATTCCTTGTATTTATTATGATCCTTTTCTTTTACTCAATACCAGATAAAATCAATCTTTGTTCCTACCAATCTTCTGTCAGCCCAAGTGTGATTCCATATAAGAGCTCCTCCAACATCTCTTCACTGGAAACACTAAAGCTAGATGGCTGCTTCAGCTTTGACAATATCGACTACGCAGCCAAGGACTTTGGCAACATGTATCATTTCCTACCATCGGCAGTTCTACATCCAAAATCAGTTTCTGATATTTCCAACACTATAAAGCATATTTTCAAAATGGGTTCCACTTCGCAGCTAACGGTTGCTGCTAGAGGCCACGGTCATTCCCTTCAAGGTCAGGCACAAGCTCATCAAGGTCTAGTAATCAACATGGAATCACTTCAGGGACCGGAGATGCAAGTTCACACTGGAGAGCTGCCTTACGTGGATGCATCAGGGAGTGAGCTGTGGATTAATATCCTACATGAGACACTTAAATACGGGCTTGCACCAAAGTCTTGGACGGACTACCTTCATCTCACCGTTGGAGGCACCTTATCAAATGCCGGAATTAGTGGACAGGCATTCAAACATGGACCACAGATTAACAACATTTACCAATTGGAGGTTGTCACAGGTATATTTACACATGCCCGGACACCGCAATGCATAAATTTTCAGACAAGGTTGGCCCAAGATCACAGTACAGGATATAGAAATAGTCACTTCAGCATGACAGGGAGAATACTCCTGTGATATTATTACTTCAGTTTTTATACAAGCACAACTTTACCCCGCCACACAAGTAGCTGGAAGCTTAGATATTCGATTACATTTAGCCTAGAGAAAAAGTAGCATGGAAAGAATGCACCCTGGAGAATAATGAAATTCACAGCCAGTCTAGCTAACTTGAAATTGTGATTGAATTATTTAAAGCTGAGAAACGCATAACTGAATCTAACATGATGCTCTGGGTGCAGGCAAGGGAGAAGTAGTTACCTGTTCAGAGAAGCAGAACGCAGATCTCTTTTATGGTGTTCTTGGAGGGCTCGGGCAGTTTGGCATAATCACTAGAGCGAGAATATCTCTTGAACCGGCACCAAAGACGGTAAAAATTGCGTTCAGCATGTCTAGGCAGTCGTATAATGTCACAAGAAATATCCAGTGTAATTTATTGCTTTTGACAGGTGAAATGGATCAGAGCACTGTATGACGAATTCTCTAAATTTTCCAAGGACCAAGAACATTTAATATCCAAGAATTCCTTCGACTACCTCGAAGGGCTTGTAATAATAAACAGAACTGGTCTTCTCAATAACTGGAGATCCTCCTTTAATCCAAAAGACCCTCTTCAAGCCAGTCAATTTATTTCGGAAGGAAAAACTCTTTACTGTCTCGAAATTGCCAAATACTTCAACCCAAACGAGTCTGATGCTATGAATCAGGTAAGACTTGCGAAGAGAACACAGCAAAACACTTCTTAGGAGCCCAACATAGATTTCACTTTATTGATGCCCTTGATCCTAACCTTGTTTTTTCTCATGCAGGAAACTGAGAGCCTTTTGTCAGATCTGAGTTACATTCCATCCACGCTCTTTCTGTCAGAAGTTTCTTATGTGGAATTCCTGGACAGAGTCCACCATTCTGAAATCAAACTCCAAGCAAAAGGTTTATGGGAGATTCCTCACCCATGGCTGAATCTTCTAATCCCAAAAAACAAAATTTTTGAATTTGCTCAAGAGGTCTTTGGGAATATTCTTACAGACAGCAGCAATAGTCCCATCCTCATCTATCCGGTCAATAAGTCCAAGTACTGTCATATCTTAAAAAAGAAAAACCTATTAAATTCCCTCACGAATTTCAAATTCTATGTTATCGACCTGATTGTTCCTCCACATTGCAGGTGGGATAACCGAACATCCTTAATCACCCCAGAAGAAGATACTTTCTACCTAGTGGCGTTCTTATCCTCTGCGATGCCATCTTCCACAGGACGAGATGGCTTGTTTCACATTTTAGCTCAAAACCAAAGAATTCTAGGTTTCTGTTCCTCGACTAGTCTTGGAGCCAAGCAATATTTGCCTCATTACAGCACCCAGGAAGAATGGCAAGCTCATTTTGGTCCGAAGTGGGAAGTTTTTGTACTAAGGAAATCAACTTATGACCCAATGGCAATCCTAGCTCCTGGCCACCGAATCTTCAGAAGGAAATAGCATCCACATGATGCTGGCCTCTCGTTGAAGATAAATATCAGGAAAAGGAGGTTTTCATCAAGGCAAATATGGACCCATAATGCCTCCGACTGTAAATTACTAATATTACAAGCTATGATAGAAAGTTGGGTTTCCATGACAATCGTCAGCATAATTGAGAGCAAGAGTCAGCAGGCTAAGTAACGTTTTTGTTAAAAACATGAAGATTTTAAGGAGGTAATTCTGTAGAGAGGGCTTCTAGTATTAAGTCAGGATGATTCTAAACATATCATGAAATTAAATTTCTTTTATTTCTTCGAGCAAGCCAAAAGCATCTGTCTCTAACACATTCATGCCAAATTATGGATACAGAAACATGAAATTGATAATTTATCCAAACCACTGAGTTACATGATAAGCACAACACAACATGTCAGAGGCCATAAACACCAGAAAAAGACTGTCCATGGCAACTAGGTCTCGAGGATTGACAAAAGAGCTACTTCCTTTCTGTTGCTTCTGTCCAGCCAAGGCCTGGTCTGTGTATTTCTCCCTGAGGCTCTTCATAGTTTCTAGCATCAAGGATTGTTGCTTCAAAGTCAGTTGAATCACTTGCAACAGGAAGAAAGCTACCTATATCATCTCTAGCTCCAAAGCCACCAGCCCTTATAACATCATCTTGTGTTATGGAAGCCTCAATGTTTGCTTCCCCAGATCTGTTCTCATCCATAGGAGAATTTGGAGAAGCAAGTTCCTGCGCTCTCCAATCAACCAAGTTAACTTTCCTGTTATCTACCGGAGTACTTGGACCAGGTCTTGGAATACCTTTTACATCATTCTTGGAACAGTTGGATTCGGCTGCTTCATCCCTTGTTCTGTTTTCATCAGTATCTGGGGCAGTCAGCAACAAGATTACAAACTAACAAAGGAAGCCAGCATTTGCATGGGATACGTTTTCATCAAAAAGAGATGGAATGAGTGAAAACTGGCTTGTTTACCACAATTGAAAGATAAATTTAAATTGAGTCTCATAATAAACTCCAGTAATATATAGAAGTGAGATTTCAATATCGTAGTCTATTATTCACAAACAAAAACTCTTGAGCATCCATATCTCAAGATTATGGTTTCTCCAGACATACAATCAAAATGAAAAAAATTATGAGTTCAAAAACCTCAACAAATCTGAGCTTGATTTGAGCGCTTCATGTTCTCATTGTGGACAATGTTCATATGGGAAAATCATAAAATACTGATAAATAAAAGTAACATTGTGCTTTTTGGTTGTTTCAGCTATGTATAGGATGTTACGTCTAACATTACCATGTAAGGAAATTATGAGATGTTACTTCTAACATTAGTTGTCTATCCATGTAAAGAAAACAATTCCCGACAAATGATTTCTATAGAAGCTGAAATGAAAGATTTGTCTCCAAGGCTGCCAAGAAAACAAATAATTTAGGGAGTAGCCTTGTGCTGGTAGATGCTTTCCAAAGACCCTGTTATTTAAAATCTAGATGTAGGATCTTGTAATC
The DNA here is from genome assembly GCA_015708895.1 of Populus ilicifolia. Lineage (NCBI taxonomy): Eukaryota > Viridiplantae > Streptophyta > Magnoliopsida > Malpighiales > Salicaceae > Populus > Populus ilicifolia. The sequence continues at coordinate 1,443,352 of SRLM01000259.1, forward strand.
GCATCCCATGCACATATGCAGGAAAAATAAAACGAAATAAAATAAGAACAAAACTTGCAAACAACCCAAGTCATTCAATCTCTCCAAAAAAAATATGTCAGCACCTGTTTGTTAGGATTCCTCCAGGACCTATAATACCAGAATTAGATTTGACAAGTCAATTCCATATATCCAGCATATCAGGCTTGACTCGTATAGAAGGCTATTGGCTACATTATTAAACTTAAAAACATTTCCACCATGTAAGCAACCAACCTAGCTTTTCTTCTAATTGGAAGGCTCTGTTGAACTTTTCATATCTATCTGCATTAAGTTTAAAGGCCTTCTTTAGTGGAAGAAATAGTGTTGTCCTAAGAATGATGTTACAATTCTGATTGCAGAAAGAGAAAAACAGGGAGAATGATTTACTCATTTTTATGTTAAATTGCAACATACCTTAACAAAATATATTTATGGAAGTCATCATTAGGGCATTGACACATCAATATAAGTGTGACATCTATTATGATCTAGTTTGATAATTTTGGCTGAAATGGGAGCTATCACAATCCACCAAAAGATTCAGGAGGCACTATCACTTCAAAAGAAACTTTAAAATCAGCGCTGTGTGTACATGTTCTAATATTAATTTTGTAGTAAACAATATTGTGTTCTAACAATTAATGGCACATTGTTGATTTTTCACTTCTCCAAATGTTAAGATTGCCAATTCTGCTTTCATTGTGAAGCATGCTACTAATGGAAATGCATACATACAAAAGGTCTGCTTCTGTAACATAAACATCCTTCCACAAACATCTACACAGTTTCATGATGACAATTGTCACAATGAAAGGAGGGGTTTCATGTGAAAAATAGGATTATAAACGCTTCTAGACAACAATTATATAAGAAGCCACCAAAAGATTCAGGAGGAAAGGGCCATAAAGAACATGCACTTTCATACTTAAAGAATCAATAACAAAGAGCAGGCTGAACATAGCACCTCGCAGCAGCCCACTAAATTATATTATAAGTTTAATTGTTATGAGTATGAATTCGATTTCCAGTCCCTTGTTTATGCAGATCAAAATAATAAACAATTTAGCAACATGAAATACTCAAAAGACTGCCTACAGGCCCAAATTGACCTGGAATCTCCCAAGGCACGAAAAATAAATAACACACCAAACTGCAGAGCTACAGTCTAACTGAAGAAGTGATACACAAGATCATACCATGGAAAGCCTCAGCCGACTTGTGATCCATGGTGTATAAAAACCTCACCCAAATGGTTCTTGTGCATATAAGATCCTCCACGATTCTCTCAAAAAATTCTATTAAAACAATAGCTACTGTAAGATTCCATGTACGATATACACAGTGGCTGATAAATAAATTTTACCACTAAACATGGAGCATAGAGAGAAACTTGACAAAATCTGAAAAAAGACAGCAATAAAAACAACTAGAGAAAAACATCCGTTCTTAGACACGAAGATACTGGTAGCTTGCATGCATTTGAAAAGTAAAATGTGTTCAAATATTTCATTGTCAAAGACAAGTCGTCTGAGACTGCTTTGAAGCTTGAAGAGAATGGTTTCTTGATCATGAAGAACTCTAATTATGATTCCACATTCACAACACACGATTTAGCGGCCATGCTCCTAAAAGCATATCCAACCTTAATAAGACAGCATTTGTTGGAGCAAGCAAGTTGATAACAGAAACTGATGCAGAGCAAGTGAACGGAATTTCCTCCCTCCTCAAAAAAATGAAAATTTGAATAAAACCTAAAAGCAGAAAGCGCAAAGCATTGATGGATTGGCACTACACTGAGAAGGTTTTAGCAGTAATTACAGGCAAATAATCATTAACAATTTTCTATCATTTCATTTACACCCTCTGAAGTTTGAGCTAATCCCACCTCCTGAATCCTTAATTTCCAGCATTAATAATTTAAAACACTAGAATCTGAATGTCTAAAGGCTGGTCCTAATCCATTATAAACAATCGAGCATCATAAAAAAAAGAAGAAAACCTATCACCACTATCAGCATCTACGACATTACACGTAAGGAAAAAAAAACAGAAAAGAAAATCAACGATGACATTCCGCGAAACGGAAATTGAAGACTGAGAAAGCACAAAAAACTACAACACTCGATTTTCTTTTGGTGTATTCATTGATAATAAGGAAAAAGAGAGGGAAAGAAAGAGTGGGAATAACTATGGTTTTTCAAAGTTCTAGGGTTTAAAAAGGAGAAATGATGATGGCGTTCACCTGGTGAGGGAAGAGAAAAGAAAGGAAGAGAAGAGCCCTTCTGCTTTGCTTTACTGTGTGCGGTGCTGCGTTTCTCTTGCCACTTTTGCGTTTTGTTTGTTTGTGCTGGAAGTTAGCGTCGTTAATAAAGTACTGTGCCTAGCTGACTTGGCATTTAGATGTGGCTCGGTTTCCATTTCGCGTCGAATTGAGATAGAGTTAACTGAATCGGACCTCGTTAATTTAATAAAATAATCATAATTAGATTAAAATCTAATTTGATTTAAATAATTAAAAAAATTTCATTTTTATTTTTTATAAAAATACCTTTAAATAATATCATTTTATATAAATTCATTTTCTAGATTTCACGAATACATCAAGTTAAATTTTATAACTGAGTTAATGGGATCTTATGTCCTTTATAACAGGAAAAAAAAAATGGTAGACAATCTGATATCCAAGATGATTATGTTTTATTTGATTTAATTTTTATTAAAAAATAATTAAATTAAAATTTTTAAAAAAATCAAAACTGAATTGGAAGAGCTTCAAACCAATTGGTTTTAATTCAATTATTTTATAACAAAAACCAATTCAAGTTGATTTAGTTCCATTCAAATCATTTTAATTTAGTTTTTTTGTTTGGCTTAGTTTTTTGAATTTAGCTTGATTTGATTTTTTTATTCCAAGGTTATAAAACAAAACCAGATGATTTAAAAAAAATTATAATTAATTTAATTAATTTTTTTATAATTTAAATTTTTTAATTATTTTTTATTTAATTGGTTTTTTTCTCACCCTATTCTCGTTAACACAGCAAGCGTTCTAATCTAAGTTGCGTTGTAAATAGTATTTTATTAACTTTTAAATTAACTTTTTTATAGTTTTAATTATTTTAATATTCTGATATTAAAAAAAAGTAAAAGTAAAAATATATATTATTTTAATATATTTTTAAATAAAAAACAATTACTTTCAAATTCTTAAACACTCCTTTCATCTCTCTCTCTCTCTCTCTCTTCTTCACATTTTCCTTTGACCCCGTGTGTCAATAATTTTGTTCATAGAATGGGGATTTTGATTGAAGCAGTAATGTGCAGCTGCCCTGAAATCATGTTCACGAAAATCCAAGCACTGGTCGGGAAGCCGAACTTGCATGTTTTTATTTAGAAGAGGCAGCGTGCTTCTCTTGAGAAATTAAATTGGTCGTCTCTTATCGAACGAGAGAAATGTATCTCTCCATTCATTGTTCTGATTTCATGCTAGCTTGAAATGGGTGTGGATGGAATGGCAAGGAAGAGGACAACAATTAAGACAAATAAGAAAAATTCATAAAATATTTATTAAATTTAAGACAAATAAGACTATGCATATGAGTTGTTTTTTGTTTTTTTTATCTCTATTTCCTTGAAATTCAAGCACGGCATTGAAAATTTAAGAGCATTCCTATTGATATGGAATATTCTTTTAATTACAGTTTTTCATGTAATTTTATTTTTTATTTTTTAATATTTAATTCATTAGGGATTGGATTTTATAATTTTTTCATTTGTGATGCATATGAGATGAATATAAGTAATAAATTTTAAAAGTTAGAAGTTTTTTTCCTTGTTTTTTTACAATTTTATCATTATACATTATATATATCTTTTAATGATTACATGGTTATTTTTAATTTTTTTTCTTATTAATTTATCATAGTCTTGTAACCTAAACAACAAGTTTTATAGGTTTTTTATAATAAAATGTTTTTTTAAAATTTTTTGTTTAGGTTTTTTTAGGCATTTTTATTCTAATAATTTCTGTTGTTTTATTATTTTTTATTTTTATTTTTTAATTATTATTTAATATTTGATTGATTAAAAAATAAATTTTATATTTTTTGTTCTTCTTCTTTTACAATTTTATCATTCTACATTACTTAAAAAAAATTGTTTTTATTGTTATCGTTACTTTTTTTCTATTAGTTTATCATAGTCTAACCATTTAAACCATAAATGTTGAATATCTTGTTTGAATAAATAAAAAAAAATTAAAATATTTTCTTTAGTTTTTTTAAGCATTTTCCCCTTGCAATTTCTGTTTTTTTTATCCTTTTTGGTTGAAAAATAAAATTTATTTTTTTAAAAAAATTATTTTTTCTTATCAAACGACTCGATTTACAAGTTTAATAGGTAAATACAAATTACTATTATTTTTTTATTTTCATTATTTTACATTAATTTTTCTCTCTCTTTAAAAGGTGTTTGCATTAACTAAACATGTGTTTTTTCCCTTCTAACTTGTGACACAACATAGATTATATAACTAGTTAACAAGATATATAAGCCTTTTTTTCTTATAACATTAGATATAATTTATTTTGGATTGCTATAGTTAAATTATTATTTATTGAATGAAAAAAAAAGTCTTATTGGTGGGGGTAGTTTAATATTTTCTGGTATTCATTGATCATTAAAAGATTTTTTAGATTGTTGATAATATTTTTTATTTTTTTCATAATAAAATAATAAATTTACACTAGAACTAATAAAATATATTTAATCTCTTCAAGAACTTTAAAATAGTAAAAATATTTATTTATTTATGAGGAAATTTTTTTTTTGTTTAAGAGGTTTTTTTTAACACAATAAAAATACATCGTTACCCTAGAAAAATAGAAAAAAGCAAGCACATGTCTAAGGACATTTGTGTCATTTCACATTAGTTTTTTTTTAAAACAATTCCAAGCCTCAGAGACGGTTTCTGTGCCATTAAATACTCCCATGAATTTTTATCCATAGAAATATATATATATATATATATATATATATAAAATGGCAAATGTTTTTTAGCATTCTGTCATCTCGCAATAGTTTTTTTATTTTAATTTATTATCAATATATTTCACTAGATGCATAAGTTTTTTAATTTTAATTTTAATTTTTATATAAAAAAATATTAAAATATCATATATATATCTAGATTTTCTTTCCTTAAAAAAAAAAATCGACAAAACACATGTCATATTAATCAAACACCATCATTAACATCAATTATTCAAATTAAAATTAAAATTCAAACTAAACCTACAATCAATAAAAAATGAGTTACATTCATGCACGCACACATATATTATGAATTATAAAAGAATTATATTATACATAAATCCAATTTAAATCATCCTCCTTGTTAATTTAAAAAATGACCTTTGAAACATCAATAAACAGTAAATAAAATTAAAGGAATCACTTTGATGCTGTACTATTCACAAATCCAATTCAAACCATCTTCCTCGAATTTTTTAAAAATGACTAGACATTAAATAAAAAAATGAAATATTTTATTTTCTTTTGATGTGAAAGCATGACGTTAAATTTAACAGGATTTTTATATTTTTTTTCTTAATTTTTATTATTTAAAAATCAATTTTAAAAAACCCCCCACACACACACTCTCGTTTGAACGCAAGACTTCTAAATTCAACGAGGAACGACAAACGGTGCAATTTACAGGCCAGAAACCCCACTATCTCTTTATCGCTTGCTTCAAAACGAAGCAAAGCCTCAACACCAAACACCTCACAATCCAAACAAAACCTTGATTTCACCAAAAAACTAAAACTCCTCCTCTGTGTTGCTTCCAATGTCACCCGCTGCGGCCGTCGATATGAGGTCACCCGTCACCTCCAAACATCCTTCCTCTTTCCAAAACCCTAATTCCAATCCAATCGAAAATAACCACCTCCATAGTGTAAAGGCTCCGGTTTTTGGTAGCGCAAGTGAAATCGATATGAATGAAAACGGGTCGCAAATCGGGTTGGGTCGGGCGCGGCCGAGGTTGGTGAAGGTGAGGAGGCGGTTGCATGGGAGGAACAGAGGAGCGGCTCCAGGTGAGTTGTGCGGGTCCGGGGCGGGTTTTAGCCCGTTTAAACCAGTAAGTGATGATTGTTGTAGCAGTGATAGTTATTTAAATGGGGATGGTAATGTGTCCAATGTGGGTTTTGTGTTTGGTGCAAATGGGAGTGTACAAAGTGGGAGGTTTGATTTGGATTTGAATTCTCGAGTGGAATTGGATTTTAAAGAAAAAGATTTTGGTGGAAGTGTGGGGCAATTGAGAGAAAAGGAGCCAACTTTGGATTCAAAAATGGAGGCTGGGGAGTTTTGTAACGTGGGTTTTGTGTTTGGTGCAAATGGGAATAATGACGGGGTGAAATTTGTTTCAGAGAAGAGACAATTGAATGAGTGTGGTGTGAATGCATGCGAAGCAGAGAATGAAAAGGTCAGGAATAATGGTGACAGCGAGTCTTATGATGACAGGAGTGAATTAGGATCGGGTTTGAATACCAACGAGGGAGATTCTAGTGGGAATGGTGTGAAGCTGGGTTCTGATGATGTCGGTTTTGTGTCTGATGCTCCTCATGATGGAACTTGTACAAACATGGGGGTTTCTGGTTCAGGTTTTGTGTTTGGTTCAAGTTGTTTTGTTGGAAAGTTAAATTCGAACGAGGGACAGAGAGAATCAGGTGAAAGTTCTGGAGATTCAGCCATTGCTGATACTGGGACGATGAAGGTAAGGCATGAGGCCGAGCTTTATAAAGTGAAAGGCAATGGTAAGGGTATTTTTGTGAAGCCTAGCAGCAGCAAGAAAAGTTCCTTTCTCAATGAAAGTGTGGTTACAAAGTGCCCTGTTGAGGTCAAGTCAAGTGGCGAAACTTTTTTAAATTGCTGTATTTCAATGGATCAAAATGGTAATCTGAATTCTAGTGTCAATGATAAGTGCACGTTTGCTTCATTTGCAAATAGTAGTAATGTAGCTAGTGCTTCTAGCATGAACCCAATATTTAATCTCCCAGAAGATATTAAGAAACTTAACATTAACGAGTTTAAGAACATTCATGGAACTGACGATAAGAATTCATGTGCTAAAGATGATTCTTCATTTGTATTCAGAAGCAGTAAAATGGTCTCTGCCTCTTCTAATGGAAGTTCTGGTGGTGATAAATTTGAATCCAGTGACAAAAACAGAAGTTGTAATACAGCTAGTACTTCTATTGGAATTTCAAGTTCGGGATTATTTACATTTCAGGCAGGATGTGCAAAAAGCTCTTTTGAGGCTCAATTATCCCAAGATCAAGTGAATGATGATACAAAACTCAATAGAGCTGCTGTTCAAACTTCATTGTCATCGGGTGGTTTTGACTCCCAAGTAAATAATGTAGTTTCTCAAGCAACAACTGTGGCTGGAGTTTGTAAGGAAAATAACGAAAGTAGTTCTACAAACACACTGGGTGGATTAGGAATGCCCTTCACGGACTTCAAAACTCCATGGGATCCTTCTTGTTTAAAAGCAAGTCTATTTCCTGAATCAAATAAGAAACTGGAATTTACTGCAAATAGCAGATCAAAGAAGGGCAAAAAATCACAAATGAGGATACGGTTGAAGCAAGATTCCCTATGCAAGCAAGAGCAAGAGCAAGAGCACGAGCACGAGCAAGATCATGTGCAAAATGAAAGGAGTGCCCAAGAAAGTCTAAATACCCCTACCAGCTACTCACCCATGGATTTTTCCCCTTATAAGGAAACTACAGCTGAGAAATTTTCTGAAGAAACTTTTGTGACATCAAATGATTCCAACCATCAAGAAAATAATCGTGCGTTCTCTATCTTGCATTCGACCGAGGTTGCTGGTCTCAGAGAGAGTGGAGGATTAGATGCTAATAAAGATGATGGGAAACCTAGAGAGAAGATGAACCCAGAGAATTCTGATTCTGGTTCTGAAAGATGTTTCATGGGTGATTACATCTCTAAAGAGTTTGTTTTTGGAGCTGAAATGCCCTGCTCTGGTTTCAACTTTGTGCAGGTCACTAGCAGGGATGAAGATACACATGGATTGAAGACAGAAAGCAGCCATCAAATGCAATTTTCCTTCGCTTCAGGATTGGGAGACCTAGATGGGAGGAAATTTTCCTTTTCTGCTTCACCCTCTGAACAAATTAGTTCATCAGCACCAAAGCGACAGTTTAGAAAGAAATATAGGAGGAAAAATCCATGTGAACCATACGTTGTTGCCCAAAACCCAAATGTAAGCAAAGTCAATTATTTTTCTGTCCAAATTCCACCACAGGCCACCACTTTTTCATATATAGCTTTTGACATTGTGCAGGGACAAGAAGATGATTTATCTACTCCTCAAAGAAAGGTGGGAAATAAATCTGAAATAAATGAATTAGCCAAGCCAAGCTCAATCTCATCCAGTGACTCTGTTCAGGAAGCATGTGAGATGTGGCGAGCAAGGTAGTTTCTACATAAAATCTATCAGTGGCTAAATAGTTCACATATTGTTTAATAATGAGTGCTAATGTATATTACTTTTGAGACCGTGCATTTGATACTTATGTTGAATAGTATTTGGTTTTTACCAGGGTGCATTTGATACTTATGTTGAATAGTATTTGGTTTTTACCAGGGGGAATCGTGCTTATCAAAATGGGGATATGTCTAAAGCAGAGGATTTTTACACAAGTGGGATAAATTCCATTCCTTCTAGTGAGATGTCAGGATGCTGCCTCAAGCCTCTTGTTATTTGCTATAGCAATCGTGCAGCAACACGAATGTCTCTTGGAAACATGAGGGAAGCTTTAAGAGATTGCATAAAGGCTTCTGGTCTAGATCCCAACTTTTTGAAAGTTCAAATGAGGGCTGCTAAGTAAGTCCTTTGCATGGGCTACACTGATCTTATAATTTTTTTGCATAAAGTGCATGATGCAACGACATTCATATCTGACCTGTCATTCATATCGATTGTTTACACAAATCTTCAAATTAAAGATTTTTCTTTTAGCAAAGTATTTGAGCGAAACAAAACTTGGTGATTTTTTTTATATGTTATATCTTCTCTTGTGATTTTTTTTTTGAGGGTGTACTCCTAGGGTGGGGTTATTTATGGTAAGAATTCGTTCAGAAGAAGAATGCTGTCTCAAACTTGTGAACAATATTTTCTGCACCACACCTGCGAATGACTCTCTTTGAATTTTTATTTGTCATGTGTTGATTTCATCTGAAGGACAGGAGTTGTTTGGTTATACTTTATATGTAGATGGTATATGGTGTCCATATGTTGATACCTGTGTGCTATATACTGAATGATGTACTATGTATTTTAAATACTTGTGGATTTTTTTTTTTGTTTCTAATCCTCATGCTCTGTCTGTGCACTAAGAGCATCCCTCTTTGACCATGCACACTGATCAAGAATAGCTACTAAATGCTCTATCAGCCTGTCTTCTTTTTATTGACCTTATCGTGTTGTCCTTATTTTCTCCTTGCTGAATGATGTGGTGTGTGCTTGAAAATGATGTATTGCATGCTGTAAACATGTGGGGATTTTCCCTTTCCAGTTGTTATCTTCAGCTGGGAGAAGTTGAGGATGCAATTCACTATTTTAGTAAGTGCTTGGAATCTGGAGCTGGTGTGTGTTTGGATCGAAGAACCACAATAGAAGCTGCTGATGGCTTACAGAAAGCTCAGGTATGCATTTGTTAGCTTCAGTGCTACTGATGTGACCATCTTATCAAGTAGAAATACAATTGTTTTCATTTATTGTATATCGATCTTGCTTTTGAAATACTTGTTTTGAAGAAGTTCAGATAAAAGAAGAGAGGGGACAAAGGTTGCCCTTTCCTCCTTGGAAAATTCTGTGCCCTTTTTCCTTTTAAGCATAGTACTTTTTCAAGCAGCAACTCCTAAGTAAGCAGAATAACCAAGTTCTAAAGTTTTAATTGGATAGAAGCTAGGTTTCCATTTCTGGCAGATTACATATATGGCATTATATCCTACAGGCAGGCAGTATAAATCATATCTTAATAGCCATTATCATCGTTAAATTGACCTTTAAAATCTAGAAAGATCTGTTTTGAATGCAAAATATGTATTAGGATGCAGAAGGAGGCACTTCATTTTAATGGATTATACATTTTGGGTGAGCTATTAGAAATTGCTTATTAATGGGCTTTTCTGGCAGCTAATCATTTCTTGCTATCCATGTGTGCTTTTACAAGAAATCAGTCTCATGACTTATCAAGTGATTTTCCTTGCTTCCAGAAAGTAGCAGACTGTACAAATCGTTCTGCGAAACTTTTGGAAGAGAGAACATATGATGCAGCAGTTAATGCTCTAGATGTGATCGGTGAGGCCTTGTCAATTAGCCCCTACTCAGAAAGATTGCTGGAAATGAAAGCGGAATTTCTGTTTATGGTTTGTGCTCTTTCAGCATTTTCTTTTGCTTGTTCAATTAACTGAATAATTCAGAATATTGAAGAATAGCAGTTGATAAATTATTACGCATGAGTATTTCATTTGTTTGCCTCAAGGTTTCTTCTAATCAGAGACGGTTTTTGTGCCATTTTGTAGTTACAAAAGTATAAAGAGGTGATTCAGCTGTGTGAGCAGACTCTTTGTGCTGCTGAAAAATTTTTTGCTTCCGTAGGTGCGGATGGGCAGTTTGTGGATATTGGCTGTTCTGAAAGTGAAAATTGCTCATTTGCGAGGGTGTGGAGATGGCACTTGATTTCAAAGTCCAGCTTTTATCTTGGAAAGCTTGAGGTGGCTCTTCATTTGCTTGAGAAATTAGAGCAAATGGGATCCATCAGTTACAAGTAAGTATATCATTTCATCAATGCAATCCAATATTAAGGCATGCATTTTAATTTGGTTATTATTTTCTCAGAATAGCTTTGAGATCCCTGATAATAATATGAATCATGCAGGAATGCAAATGCGAATAAGATATTGGAATCATCTGTTGCATTAGCTGTCACCATACGCGATCTTTTATGTCATAAGGTATGCTGCTGACTTCTCCAAGTTTACTTTGCCCCTGGGTTCTTTGAAGTGATATATGATGTGTGATGGTTTACATAACATGAATGTCATGCTTAATGTTTTAGTTGGGTTAGAATTCTAGGAATAGGGCTACGTGGTACTTGTTTCTTTTTGTTACTTGCTTTTGACAACATTGTGGCCAACTTGTCAGATGGTGAAACTTTTGATAAAAAAATCAACAATCCATCTTCCATGCTAAGCTTTCTATTTGTAAGTGTATAATATTGTATGTAATGTTATGATTCATCATTACAATGCCCTTGCTGTTAGTTGTGTCTTAATCTGTGCCCATTTTAAGTAGATGACCACAAATCAAATCAACCATTTTCCTTTAACATGCTCATCTTTGAAAAATTTAAGGATATTGAGAAATCGCGGATTATGAACAGATATTTTGCCACGGCAGGCTTAATTTTTGGGTAGCTTTTGTCTTGTGAATGCATGGGGTTGATTTGATTGGATTGCCTAGTTTGAAGGACTTTTAACAATGTGATCTGGTTAGGTGATTTCACTTGTGGAGTTTTTGATTGCAAAATCTGCTGCGTGTTATTGTTGTTCTTCGATAATAATTGACATCAATAGAAAAATAGGGAAGGAATGCACATTCCAATTGCTAATAATTGTATATGAAGTCAGATCAAGTGATACATGTTTGATTTTTATTTCGGTTTTCGGTTCCCTCTCAGAGTCTCATGTAGAGAGACAGTATTCTGTGGTCTTACTCAAATGGTTTTTCTTGGAATTCCTCCTACCAATCTGAGTTACATTCTTGTCAATTACAGAGTGCAGGGAATGAAGCAGTTCGATCAGGACGGTATGCAGAAGCTGTAGAGCATTATACTGCTGCTTTATCAAACAGCATTGAATCCCACCCTTTTTCAGCAATTTGTTTTGGAAACCGTGCTGCTGCACACCAAGCATTGGGGCAGATTGCTGATGCCATTGCTGATTGCAGCCTAGCTGTAGCCCTTGATGGAAATTACTCGAAGGTTTATCCAAAAAATATATGTTTGGTTGCCAGCGAGTTAAAAAATTGACATGGACCTCTAAGAATTAAATGTTTCTTTGAATGGGAAAAATAAATTTATTGTTAATAATGTAAATACACACTATGAATTGCATCCTTTTATGATCATATTTCCTTTAAATGCTTCCTGCCATTATGCTCTGTGGTAGGGAAGAAATCAGCTTTAATTTACTCAAAAGGAATGTGAGATATAGATATCAAGTTTTGAGAACTGTTTTCCCAATGGTTTTCATGGCTGCTTGATACTGTTAATTGCTCAACTGCATGTATCTGTTGCAGGCAGTTTCCAGAAGAGCAGCCTTGCATGAGATGATTAGAGACTATGGACAGGCAGCTAGTGACCTTCAAAGACTTGTATCCATTCTTGAAAATCTATCTGATGAAAATGTCAGACAGTCCAGCAAACCTGCTAGATCCACCAGTAGGACAAAAGAATTAAGGCAAGCTCGTCTGCATTTGTCATTAATGGAAGAGGAGGCTAAGAAGGGAATCCAATTGGATTTATATCGTATTTTGTAAGTCATTTTAGAACTTTCAAGATATGATGCTTTCCATGGACCAAAATCATGTTTGTAATGTTTGGATGCTATTGCTCTAATTAAATCATCTGCTTGTGGTGATTCTGGAGTAATGGTGGTCTTGCTGCGAGATTTGTTTGTATTATAATCATTATTTTCGTTGTCATGGTTTTTGAAGCTGAATCTTTTCTGATCATAACTTTTAATTCTATCTTGGCATTTGCATGCTTCTCCTTTAGAAGATGTTAATATATCTATTGACAATTTGCAATTTGGTAAAGCTCTTTCATTAAGAATGTGAAGTACCTTTTTCTTCTTCTTCTTTTTTTAGAATTGTAAACCTCAAACCTTCTCAGTCACACATCATCCTTGACAGAAAATAAAAATTCTGCTTTTTTCTACTAGTGTTTTATCTGTTACTGTTTCCACATTCCTGGTCTTTGGAATGGGGAATGTTTTTGTCTGTAGCAGTTGAGGCTATTTTCTGGCCATACTTTGTAGCTGTTGCATATTATAAATTTATAAGTTGTTGACAACAAAGAATTTCTTTGCCAGGGGAGTCAAGGATTCTGACACAGTAGCTGATATAAAAAAGGCATACCGCAAAGCAGCTCTTAAACATCACCCAGACAAGGTTTTTAACTTTCCACACCTGCATATATGACCGCTGGACCTGTTTCTAATCTTACAGGTTCCTCTTGTATTTTCTTTTTTCTTTCTTTTCCCCCTTTTCCTGTAGGCTGGTCAGTTCCTGGCAAGAAGTGAAAGTGGTCATGACAGACAGCTCTGGAAGGAAATTGTTCAGGAGGTTCACGCCGATGCTGACAGGCTATTTAAGATGATTGGAGAAGCATATGCAGTACTCTCAGACCCCTCAAAGGTTTGTTATTCATTTGATTTCAACTTGACATGGCTAATGTGTGGCTATATTCTAGACTTGGAGCTGTGTTCTTTTTTTCAATTACCTGTATTGTAATCATTTCCCATCTATTTAATTGCCTTTGCCAGTCTTTTACATCTCTAATCGACCATGTCTGTGTGGCTGCTATAGTCCGTCATCTTGATTACTAGGAACGAAGACATCCTTTTTTTTTTGAACTTTTGTTTAGCAGCAGTTAATTGAAAATGGAAATTAATGTTGTATAATTTGCATGTATGACCGTGAGCTGTATACTTGGTTGATGTAAAAAACCGAAAAAATTGTCATCAATATCTCAATCAACACAGTAGCAACCACTATTCATTGCTACCAATGCTAGCAACATTATTACCACTACTTCTACTATATATAGCCGCTGCCGCCACCACCACTTCTACTAAATATAGCCACCATCCAACACCATCACTGCTATCACCACCATGGTCCCACTATCATCATCATGACCATCAACACTGCTCCCTCAATTGTAAACATCATCAATATTAGCACTGCCATCGTTACTGCCATCCATGATAACCATTATGACATGATCAATGCTACCATCAACTATAACATGGCCGTGACTGTTGCTGCAATACTATCACAGTAATAACCACCTCCATTGATGCCACCACACCTGCCATCCACCATCGATTCCCTAATATTACCACCATCTCTAAAAAATTATATATATATATATATATAAACCACTTCTAACACTGAATCATTGCCATCATCAACACTATAACAATTCTCAGAAGGAAAAAGAATGGGCTTGCTTTGTCATTCGACTCATTTGCTCCAGACATACCTGTTTTTTAATATCAGCCTGTTGCCAGTCATATAGTTTCGAGATTTAGTTTGTTGTTTGAACATTTTGTTATCCATTCCAGTCCCTTGATTCTTATTTCAAGCATTCATTCATGGTAATCAAACACGGTTGGAAACTTTCCAGTTCTGTTATTTTCATTCCTAAGTTTTAACAGTTTCTTTATTTTTCCTTTCCACTATTTATGGCCCTGTGAACTAGAAGCGAGTATGTTAAATGCCGTTTCATAGTCTGTTTATTCCCCTACTCTATCATTACCCTGTATTACGTTGTATACTACAATGGCAGATGTTTAATCTTGCTGCCTGACCTCTGATATAAATTACTTTTGATATGCGTGCATTCTTTATCCCAAATTTTGGATAGACATGATTTGGAGTTCACAGGATGGTGTTATCATAGACCTGTTCTTTGCAGCCTGCTTGTTAGTGAAGGTTGTTAAACACTAGAATCTCTAGGACCGAAATCATTTTCTCTGTTTGTCCTTCTTACTAGTGAACTGACTTTTGTGTCCAAGGTCAAATTCAACTCAATAACTATCAACGTAAAATAAGGACTAGAGCACGTTGTTGAATGAGGTTTGAGATTTATCTAGAAATTCTAGTTGGAGTCTCACTCAAAAACACTCTCATATTCTGTTTACATTATTTTGACTAGTAACTATTGCCTCATTTTGCTGTGTTGCTTTTTAATTGACAGCGGTCAGAATATGATCTTGACGAGGAAATTAGAAAAGCATCAAAGGAAAACAATGGAAGCAGTCATAGAAGAACATACACGCGCAGCAACTCAAATGAGAGAAATGACTACCGTCGACGTTGGCAGGATAATTGGAAGACTAATGGTTATTCACGTTCGTAATGGTAGGAAAAATATGCTGTCTCAGGATCAAAAGCAAACTGCGTTTTTCCGATCAAGGTCAGGTCAGCTTTTAAGGGATGAAGTTCAGAGGATGGATCATCAGGACTGGCTAGCCATTGGTCTGGTTAACAGCCTGACAATGGATCCAAACTAACCATGGCATTGATCTAAGATAGATAGTTGCCAGTAAATTTGGCAGATTTCTATCAAAGGGAAGGTTTTGTTGAAGGATACTGCACCTTTTAGGGCATTGTTTGCAAGCATACTTAAAACTTGGCTCTCCGCGTGTGCCTAAAAGCCAAAAGCAATTCTGGATAGAAAAAATTTGGGGTTTATTTATTCAATCCCCCATAGAGAAAACAGAGAAGAATCACTTCTAGCTGTTTGTTGTTTACAAAAACCACAGGTGCATTATCAAAATAAGACGCATGTTGCTTCATTGTTGTTAACTTCTGGTCTCGTGGTCGCCTGGTGGTTGTGGTATAAGGTTTTTCACCACATAAAAACTTGTACATTATATATTAGAAGAAAGAAAAATACGAATGGATGTAGAAACTTTTTGAGTGTTACTTATTTTGTGCTTACGGAATAAGAAGAAAAGGGATGCAGATGTTATGCAGGCAACTGTTTATCTTAATGCATGCAGAAAGCATTTCTGTTGTGTCATTGATTGAGACAAACTTGTTACATCCTGTAAATTGCGGGACAAAGCTTCTTGAACCCAGATACTTGGGGGCAATTCTGTTAGCATTTCGTCGACTTGGTTATGGGGTGTTTTTCATAAGCAAAGCAAAATCAATTCTTCAACTTTCAGGGTGATTGGGTTAAAAAAATCACTAATAATTCCTTGCAAACTTGACTAATGTGTCGATGGAGATGGCAGTTCGGCCTTACCGACGGATGTACACCTTCGATGCCTGCCTCGTCCCTGACTAGCTAGTTATATATAAAAAATATTAGAAAAAGAAAAGGAAAAAGGGACCTAGAAGGGACAGCCCAGACCGACCAGGTTAGACAAATATCTGACCTAAAACCATTGCATCCCCTAAAACCATCCTAGATTCCAATCCATGGGAGCAAGTTCTATTGAGTTTGCAAGCAGTGAGGATTAGGTTAGGGCAATATCGAGCCAAATGATTCCAAAACCAAGAGTATATCCTTTTCTTTTCACCAGCATCATCACTCTGAACTTGTGGATTTACACATAATAATCAGCAAGCAGCACCAACAAAACCCATTGAGATTACCATGCATCGAGGGTTTCTTCGGGTCATTGTTAATACAGATCGTTCACGCCTTCATTTCCCCAACGCCTGCGTTTCCCCGACCAGTTCTAAGGGTTGTCAGCTTCAGTTTCAAAAATAAAACTGCGCAGGTTTCTTGACCAGACACTAACTCATCCAGGTACTCTGGATTCTAAGATGATGCAGAAGGTAAATTAGTTATCTGGCTTTGTCCTATGATTCTAACAACTCCAAATTATCATAAAACTTTTCTTAAACTATTTAATAACCTCAAAATCATCCAAAACACAAAATTAACTAAATTAAAAATTTATGAATTAAGTTTGATTTTCCTTTTTAAGGATATTTAGAGAAAAAAAACTATTATTATCAAACTTTTTTCATCAAATAAAACTATTGATATCAAGAACAATAAGTTTTTTTGATGAAAAATAACTTAACCAATCATTTTCTTTCTTTTTATAATTTTCAAGCAACATTTTTTTTTCTCTTTCAAAGTCAAAAACTAAAAAATAAATAAAATAAAATTTTGAATCAGAAGATAATTACAATTAGCCATCTTTGTTTTAATTAAAACCCTAAATGGAACAAAATCACAAGAGCAAGAATTCTCTCCTCCTGGACACATAATCATGACACAAAGTAAATTGAATTTAACAACAAACTTGTTCCTTTCTTTTTCGACCCCTATTTTCAAAATCCACCATACAATGCAAGGAATGATCTACAATTAGTGTACCGTGGCATTCAACGAAAAAGCTCATACGTGTTCCGGCTGTTTTGGTGTTAGATTATATATATAAAAAAACATGTAAAAGAAAAGAAGAAAAGAAAAACAAAACAGAGAAAAAAAACCAAAAAAAAAAAACGAAAAATCGAAAGTAAATGAAAATATATATATATATATATATTGTTTTTTCATTTACTTTTTTCCGTCTTGTTTTTTATCTTCTTTCCTTTTTTCTTTTGTTTTACATTTTTTTTCTTTTTTTTCCTCCAAGATTTTCTTCTTTTTTTTGTTTTTTTTATTTTTCCCACATTTTTTTTCATTGTTTTCCTTTTTTTTGGGTTTTACGTGTATTTTTTTATTCTTTTCCCAAGATTGTCTTCTTGTTTTTTTTTTGTTTTTGTGTTTTTTTAAAAAGTTATCTTTTTTTGATTTTTTTAATATTAAACTAGTTGAGAATTTAGTTTTGTATTTAAAAAAAACATTATAAGTTATTATAATATTTTTCTAGATATTTTTTTTGAATTTTTTCTATTTTTTTAAAATAGTGTTTGTTGATTTTTTTTTCATATTGAGCTGATTAAGAATTTTGCTTCATATTTTTTTTTAAATACTGTGAATTGCTATAATATTTTCCTATAAGGTTTTTGTTTTGATACAATATTTTTCTGTATATTTTTTTTAGAATTATCTTTGTTATTTTTTTTTTAATATTAAGCTAATTGAGAATTTAGCTTTAATTTTTCCACGTGTTTGTTTTTGTTTTTTTTCCCTAAATTTTCTTCTTCTTTCATTTTATGTTTTTTTAAGAATTATTTTTTTAATATTGAGCTGGTAGAAAATTTAACTTTATAGTTTTTTTTTTAAAAAAACACTATAGATTGCTATAGTGTTTCTAAATGATTTTTTTTAGTTTTTTTTAATTCTCAATCAATTTTTTTTATATTGAGATGGTTGAGAATTTAACTTTGTAGTTTTTTCTTTAAAATACTATGGATTACTACAATGTTCCCCCATATAATTTTTTTTTGTTATGATTTTTTAAAATTATTTTTATCAATTTTATTATTTTAATATTAAATTACTGAAAATTACAACAAGAAGCACTATAGATTACCACAATGTTTTCTTATATAGTTTTTTTTTCATTTTATTTTTTATTATAATTTTTTAAAATTATCTTTGTTAATTTAATTTTTTTAATATTAAGCTGGTTATAAATTTAAATTTATATTTTTTTCTTGAAAACATTATGAATCAATGATTTTTCTCTATATAACTTTTTTTTAATTTTTTTATGATTTTTTTTATAAATCTATGAAAACACAAACATATCATAAACTTGTTGTCCTGGGGTGGTTGTGTGGTTGGTGGGAGAGGGGCTGTCGTGCAGTTTGGTGATTTTCTTGTGGTTGTAGGTTTGTGTTTTTGAAGGTAAAAAGAGGCTTGATAAACATCTCATCGTGATTTTGAAATCTTCAACGATAGAATCAACGGACTCTTGCTGGCTGTGACTCTAGGCCCAGCAGCGTCCCCTCATTCGCTCTCTTCACAGGCAGCAGTTAATGTCTCAATGGCTGACACAACTGCTATGGTCACTAAATTCCCTCGATGTAATTAAGTAATTTATAATTTTACAAGCATACCCTTAGATAATTCGAAATTTCTTGATCAAATCTTTTCACGTTAAAAGCAGAGGATGAAAAATGTTGTAAAGTCATTAAAATTTAAGACATAAAATATAATTTTTTAAAACATCAATCGAGATGTAATTATTCCGAATAAAAATTGTTGATAATGAGCGGTTAGATATTTTTCCTCCATGTTTTATATTTTAGTCCTCTTGATTTTAATTTGATACAATCCTAATTATATAATTATATCTAATTTGGCCCATAGAAGGATTCAATTGAAAAACAAAGAAGTTCAAAAATGAGAAAAAGAAAGGGGCGTCGGCTTCACTACAACCCCATGGCTGATGAAAGTAAGATTACATTGATATTTCATGGAAGTGAAAAAGCAAAACATAAATCCTCATTTCAAAATTAATAGATGTTTTCTAGATTTGCTCTAATTCTAGAACTTGTGGGAGTGGTTGGTTAATCAGTACATTTTCTCAAATCTGACCGCCATGGCTAACGAGAAACAAAAATTCAGATGCCGAAAACCTTACAAATAAATACTCCCGAGTCTTCTTCACAGAGAGACTTTACCGAGCAGACTCTGTCTGTGCATGCTCGAGAATCTGACTGACTAACTTCGAAGTACGGCCTGATAGTGCTTTGGTGTGATCTATCAACTGCTCATACCTGCGATAAAGATACAAGAACTTCGATAAAGATTTGAGACCAAATTCTTGAAGAGAAGGAGACACCTCTGAGAGCTGACATATACAAGTTATCTGGAATACATAGAAATAAAAGACAAGACGACTAGCTGGTAACAAGAATCATTGTCATTTACAGAAATAAGAATCAATCTTACACGTTGGGATGGTTGGGCTCCATGATAACAGTTCCTGATTGTGAATCAATCTTAGCATCAAGCTTTGAGTTACGGATGAGATTCACAATCCATCTCTCAGCCTCCTCATAATTCAAGTTCAATTTCTCTGCAAGGACTCTGCCACGAACAGCAAAGTAGTTTGAATTAGTATCTTAACAGAAGCAATAAAATGTACACCACAAGCTTGTTTAGTACACAGCAGCACAGCTCACTGAAAATATTGGCAGTTCAGCTCTGGACTCTGCGACCCATTTCACAAATATGATTAAATAGAAGCACAACCCTTGTGCATTTGCATTTAGAGGGGGGGGGGGGGGGGNGATAATTAACTTCTCAGGAAAGCTAACAGCTTACATGACAAAATAATTCTGTATTGTTGCAATAGAAAAAAAAAATATACAAGGAGAGAAAGCACTTCTAGCAAAAAACAATTACTAGCAGCCTTGTTCATACACCACTTGAAATGGCAGTAATCAATTGAAAAAATTCAGAC
This sequence comes from Populus ilicifolia, assembly GCA_015708895.1. Lineage (NCBI taxonomy): Eukaryota > Viridiplantae > Streptophyta > Magnoliopsida > Malpighiales > Salicaceae > Populus > Populus ilicifolia. The sequence goes on from SRLM01000259.1 coordinate 1,463,581, forward strand.
TGTTAAGTCTCTGGACCAATACCACTGAAGAGATCAGTTCATCAATTTCATATTGTAAGAGTTTGGATCAAAATCATCAAATCCACAGGTACTATACTCTTTGATTGTACAGATAATAGATGTTCCACGGGGCAAATAATTTAGTCTCAACAGACATGTGAGCAACACAATTGAAAAACAAAAGAATGGGTATTCAATGAGATCAAACTGACATTTTACACAATCCGCTAAAAAGGATGGTTTTTCTGAGAACAGAATTTCCATTCATTCCAGTTCTGAAGTTTTAGAAAACAATTCAAGGAAGAATGTACATACTCCATGTCAATGCGCTGATGTATCCGGCAATAGGTTTCAAAGACAAATAGACGGGCATTTTCAAGGAACTCATCTCTCAATGGCACGGTAGAAAAGTTGCTATCTTCTAGATGTTTGCCAAGGAAAGGATCATTTAGTATCACCTACAATGAGCGTGACAGGTTAGTATAATCCAGAAGCTGACAGCAGGAAGGAAAACTTATGTACAGAGAACATATAACCATTAAGCCCCACAGACTACGAAGACCAAAAACAAAATCAAGGGGCATCCAGAAAATTGAACTTCAGCACAACTTAAATGATGCAATCAGCTAAATTCTTGTACAGGAATATCAAAATGCATTTCCTGTTCAGGAATATTAACATGCCAATTTCATTAGGGCATAAAAAGCTTACTTCTTCACACTCTTTCATCTTCTTTTGTGCCTCATCAAAATCATAATTAACATAGACACAGGCCAAAAACTCTGTGATAGGATCTTTGTATGAGTGCTGCTCTTGCTGAATAACCTTTATAAAGTCCTTGAATTGAGGTCGTCTTCTTTTGTTGACAATGAATGCAGTTGCTAGGTAACGCAAAAGATGGGGTGCATTGGTTTGAATGGCATTGAGATACCTAAAATAAAATGAGATAATTCCTGTCATCCTGGAAACCTATGTCTTAAGAAAGTCCAAAAAATAGTTTATTGAATAGAGAGATTACTTCTGTTCAAAGGAAGAAAAGAAACTGAGATAAAGAGATGCTGGTTAACTTCTGCCCCCTTGAGTTTTTAAGAATAAGTATAGGTTTTGATAAAGTAATATCCACAATCATTTTTTAAGTTAGAGAAAACATAGAAAACATGTCAAAGTTGAAAATGTACGCAGAGAGAAAAAAAGGATAAGCCATACTTGTCCTGATTAAACAAGTCAATAATCTGTGTCCTTCCATTCTCATTGTTGAAAAAGATGAAGAGACTCCAATGCATCAACCATATTCTACTCTGAACATGATTCAAAGGTGTTGAGAAGCTCTGCACCAGAACATTTTCCACAGTAAGCACATTTACTGAAAAAAAGAAAAAAAGAAAAAGAAGTAGAAAAACAGCATACAACCCAAACAGAAGAACAGGAAGTGAGTGGCGGAAAACAACCTTAGAATCAATTATTTCTTTCAGCCGGTTAAGTTCTTCAAGAGCAATATCCCAGTTTTGCATCAGTACCTCAGCTGCCATCTTTCCCCACAATGCACTCAGACTCCTTTCACTGTTAGTGCATAAGGCCCTGTACTGATACAGATAGTCAGCAGCACCAGAGTAGTTTCCACATTCAAACTGGAATTTGGCATACTGATATAATGCTTCAATCTGCTCCGGACCAATCTGTTTAGAAATAGCACTATCATTCAATGAGTGAAGATGGACAAATAAGGAAACCCCTCCATCCAAAACATGGAACTTTAGTTGACAGAAATATTAAAGAGGTCTACAAATAGCAAATGGGGAGCAATTTTAATTGAATCAATGTCTGCAATGCTGGTCTGGAAGTAAAACAGGTGGAAATCAGAATCTGAACAGCAAATGGGTTCGGATCTTTGATTAAAATCACTAGTTTTCACAATAACGATCACTATTGCTCATTAACTATTAAGTTCAACAAAATACCCTCTTCAATGTTGCAACATGAATAAAAACTAGACCTCGAAATTCCTAATATCAATTCAGATCTCTCTTAGTTCCTAGTTAATTCCTACAAAACAAATCACTTAAAACAATAAAAGATAGAAAGAATACCAACCCATTACACTCTCTAAATGAAGATTTGCAAACAAAACAAACCTGATAACGGTCATGAAGCATCTGGAGATTATACTGCTTATCGGCCCTCAACTCCTGCACAGCACTCGCATTCTGCAAGAATGCCACCAGGGGTGTAGCAGCCTCCTCCAATGCTTTCAATCTTGCCACTACCTCTACCCTTCTCTCAATCATATCTAACACCACCAGCAACAACAATAAAACCTTCATCATTCTAGAAACAAACAATTTCAATATATTTATAGGTACATGTACAGTCACATTTATGTGTTAAAAAGTCAACTATCTTCTTCAAATTAAACAATTCAATCAAGCAACCACACACTTCTGCAGTATCTATAGGTGTAAGTGTAAAAAATTAAATCTTTTTTCCAAATTAAAAAAAAATTACTTAAGCAAAAACAATACACATTCACTACATGAACAGGCGCGAGTGGTAAAAGTTCTTTTAAAAAGGATTTGTTCTTTCCCATTCAAGGCAGCAAAAAAACAAAAACCAAAAGCAATAAAAAAAATCATTACCAGAAACCCACAAAAACACACTCCCCCTATCTATACAAACAAAAACCCATTAAAAGTCAAATTTTTCGTAAAATTCAACAATCTAAGACATCAAACACACACTAAATCAGCGTATCTACATGTAAACAACATATTGTTTTGTGGGTTTTGCTTTGTTTACCTTGAGGGACATCTTCAGTGTGGTAAAGACTTTTGTGGATGTCCATAGCGTAATCAACCATGTTTGTTTTGTTTAAAAGCTCGATTTTGGCTTTTAAGATCTGCTCATCTGGGTAAAGCTGACGTTCTTGAAGGAATTCTAATAGAGGGAATACCAAGTGACGGTCTAGATTTGGTGCGATTCGTGGGGTCAGATCGTAAGTCGCCATTGTTGTGGTTATTGGCTGCTGCCCTGCTGTTTTGGGGTTCAACCTAGATAACGAGAGAAAGGAAAGGAAGCCGGGGGTTTTGTGAAATATAAAGTAGATCCCTGGGTTATTTTTTGGAAAAGTATCACTTTAGTCCTTGATGCATTTCCACATTATCAATTAAGTTTAAGATATTAGGTTTTATCAATTTTTATCAAAACATGCTCGACATCAAATAATGTTACCTCTCGTCCATGATGTTGAAAGATTTCATTCAAATGCAAATTACTGTTACGTGCTTTTGGTTGTGTTTATATATATATATATTAAAATTTATTTTTGACATTAATACCTAAAAACAATTAAAAAATATAAATTTAAAGTATAAATAAAAGATTTATTTTTTAAAAAAAAACACAATCATATCACAATAACAAATACTGTCTTTAATCATGATTGAAAAGAAAAAGCAGAAGCTCAAACATGTTCTAATCACAATACCGTGTTAAGCTAATGGCAGCCTCCATGAAGTTGCTGGGGGTGCTATCGCTACTGTTATCAAGCTTTTTTATTGTCGTTTTTATTTAATTTAATAAGACAGTTTTATTAAATCTTTGTCCAAATTTCAGAGGAGTTTAACGAAACTAATTTGCTTTGGAAAAACAATGTTAATGCAAGAAGAGTTATTATTCATCGAAAAAGTGTAATGATAATTTTTTTTTTATATAGTAAAAATCACTGAATTAGTTATGAGAAAGTGTGATCTTTTTATAAGGTTCTTTATTCATTATAAAATTGATTACAGTTGACTCAAATATTTTACATTTCTAAAACATATTAAAATAATTAAATTATTTTTAAAAATAAAAAAATAAAACTAGTACCCATGATTTTTTTCTTGTATTTGTAATCTATTTTTTTTAATTATAATCAAGTTGATTAAAAATAATTTGATATTTTTAATAATCATAAAATATAATTAAAAATTAAAAAATACAAATGCATGCAACGGGTATAGAAAGTGCTCATAATCTTCTGAATTTTGCATGTGACGTCTTCGATAACTAGAAATTCTTTCTTGTCATGTTGCTGGAATCATCACAACATCTTCTTCTTGATTATTCAAAGAATTAACTACAGTTTCTTCTTATTTAAAAAAAAAGGATGATTTTTTAGGTTATTAAGATTATTTTTTATTTATTTATTCCTTATTTTTACTTATTTTTATTTAATTTAGTTAAATCTATAACCCGATTTACAATTTATTTTTTTAAAGAATATACTTACAATATCTAAATATTATCTTTGTTAATGATCCTTTCAAACCCTCGATTATTTCACAAATTTAAATTTTATAAATCCACTTGTAAATAAATACATGCGCATAACAATAGTTTATAATTAAGTAAATTTCATAAATTATGTGTACGTTACTAATTTTCATAATGTCATTTAAGATATTTAAACTTTGTACTTTACATATGCTTTGACCATCCAATTAATTACATTTTAGATTCTTTTTAATAAGATAATATTTAATACTATCCTGAGATAAAAGAAATTTAGACAATGAAAAACAAGAAGAGACATGTTTCATTCCCTTTTATTTTGGAAAAAAACAAAAATTCTCTTCACACAATATATTAATATATAAGCACACATAAATGCATCAAGATATAATCACACATAGATGCACATATTTTGTTATTATTTTTTCTTGAAAAAGGGCGATATTATTTTCTAGATAGCTGATAAAATTTGCAACTGAGCAATTTTTTAGATCATGAATTAAAATATTCAAAAGAATACACACATGTTCATATTTTATTCTTTGATACTATGACATATTGAGTTGTTTTAGAGCGAGCAAAGTAACAATCTAGACAAGCAATTTATAAACAAATCAAAATCATAGTTTATCATGCTAATAATTTATGTATGTGATAATCTAATTATAGAATATTCATTTTATTTCATTCAAACTAAAAACCATCCTTTGCATTGTTAACTCAAAAGAAACCTTTATTTTAGATTATAATGAGAATTAAATTATCTCACTAACTAAATATGAAAATATATAAAAAATAATTTTAATTTCTTACATTGCTAAAAGGTACTACTTGGATAAAAAAGAAAAAAAATACATTATTCATGCCTTCTTAATTCATTTAGAAAAAAAGTGAAGAACTTGTAAAACAAAACCGTGAAATAACTCTAAAGTATGTTTTTCAAACTCATAATAAATTTAAAAAACTCTAGTTTTTTAGTTTTTTGTTTGGATGGAGAAATATTTGAAGTTCTAGTTTCTGGTCTAATTTTAAATAAATAATCACAGGTACATAATTTTTTATTTTTTTTAATGCTTGAGACATCGTCATCTTTCCAAAGACCAGTGTCAAGACTCGGCTTCATTTTGATCTACGATGGAACCATTCCCCAGACCATCATGATCTCTTGGATCTTCTTCCATAGCAGATCAAAGGAAGGATTTGATCAGCCTCTCAATTTTAGCAGCAATCGTCATAGGGACAGGGAACAAAGACAAATTATTTACAATAGATTTAATAAGACAAACTCTTCCACCAATCCTTCAGGAGATCATTCATTCACCAAAAAAAAACAGATCATTCAGCTGTTGAAGAACACTGATTAATCCAGCTCCTCCATCTCAAACCAAAACCCATACATGCCATAACTAATTCATCTAACATTTTTGTTTTCTAAATTCTATAATTTTTTAATTTGTTCAATATATTTTATTATTCATATTGCCATAATAATTGAATACTTTGTTAAATTTTAATTGTTATTGTTGAAGTTCCCTTGTAAATGATAATTAAATATATATAATTAAATTTAATTATTTTATCTCAATTTTACTATATTAGTGCATGATATATGTTTAATTATTTCCATAATTTTAATTGTTGTTGATGAATTTTTATAGATGTTAGTTGAATATATAAAATTAAATGTTGTTCTTTCCCTTTATTTTATTGTTAAATTTATATAGATGTTATGTTATAAATAAGATTTTTCAATGAGTCAATTGGTTTGTGGTTGTTGTCAATATTTGCATGTTTGAAAACTTAGGGTAATTTTTAAGAGAAATGCTGTCGAATTTTTTTTTAATAATTAAATTTAATTATATAATTATTTATATAAATTTATGTAGATACGTAAAATGAAATCAATAGCACGTCATGAGCACATGGTTATAGCTAGTTCTTTTAGTAATGAGGATGACTTATCGTTAGGTGCCGTTTTAAAAGAGGCACCTACACCAACTCGCAATGCTGCCTCTTCGAGCGCTGTTTAACAACATAGAAGTGGTGTGTCTTTACAGCAGAATCAATTCACCTATAAATATCAGATACATTGGAATGATGACCTTTTAATATAAGTTTGTTTTGATTTTAGTTTTTTTAAATTATAACATAATTTATGAATAAAAAATTAATATTTAATTAATTTAATTTTTTTCAGGTACACAAACATTGAGGCCACATGAGTAATAAGATCGATGTTTAAATTGTCAATGAAGATTCTATTATTTCAATAGAGTCAGGTTTTCAGATATCCTAAATAGCGATCTTATATCGATGCATCGTTTTGAAGATTTCATGTTGGTGTTAAGTTCAAATTTCCAACTTATTTTTCATAAATTATTGTTATATTTGTAAATAAACTATTATTTTTATTTTAAATAAATTATTTACACGCATCACAAATTCGAGTGGGATAGTACGTATGACAATGTTGCGAGGAGGGTGTGGGAAAAACATGCAGCAACTAAGTAACATATTTCATTGCAATATGATATTTGTTTTACAAAAAATTTTGTTTTAAAATCTAATTTATCACTATGGAAGTAGGTTGCGTGATTTTTAGTATGAATCATAAAAATGTCAAAAAATACACAAGAGATAACAGTTTTTAAGGTTGGAATGATGTGGCGGTTTGAAGTGATTTTAAATTATCATAAATCTTGAAGGATATATGGCCGCAATAAATTTAGCATGTGACATTTGACGGGTTTGCACAATGCTCACAATCTAGTGCTAATAACTAGAACCGGAAAATTCATAGTTTGGTGATTGATATGATCAAAAGATTGATGTCTTCTTCTAAGTATAGGAGTGTCGAAGTAATAAATAACTCGACAAGACTAGGATCAAACCACATGGAGATTAACTATATAATAATAATAATAATAATAATAATGATGATGATGATGATGATGATGATGATTATGATGGTGGTGGTGGTGAGTTAAAGAGAATTTTGAGATATAAGATTAATGTGAAGATTAAATAATAATAAAAATAATTATCAAGGTCAAATGATCCACTAATAGTATTTCAAATAAGTATAGTATAAATATTTTTTATTACTCAACTAAAAACCATACACAAAGGAGATTCCAATCAAATTATAAATAATATTAATACTTGTAAATGTTGTCAGGTATTCATAATATTAATTTATATTAACAACAAATCAAGTTCCTTTCATAGCACAAATGTTAGTTAAACCATATAGTAGGCTATAAAAGGGTCAAATATTTATTGTAACATATGTTATATAATATAAATCTAGATTAACCATTTAATAAGCAAGGTATTAAGAGTGAATAAGATAACAAATATAAAACATGTTAGTATCAAATATTAACGTCCATGTTGAGTTTATGCTGTACTTATTCTTATACCATTAGTGTAACCTTTTCACCTTAATATAATAAACTTAACTAAATATAATGAATTAAAGAGAGAAACATAAATAAACAAGATAAGAACATAAATAAGATATAAGTTAATTAATTAAAGGAAAGGAAATAAAAAGCATAAATAAGAGATTAATATAACATAAAATAAAACTTGAATATTACAAAGTACAAAGCAAGAAATAAAAAATATGATCTTGATATGAAAATCAAGATACCTAAATATATTGCGAATGCCTTCTTTTATAGGCCAAAATTCAAAACGATGACTAATTGTTGAGTGGGTGGTTACCTCTTGACTTGGTAACAATCCCTATCATATTGTCTGCCAAAAATATTATTGCTAACATTAGAATTTGAACAAATAGTTTTCATGAAGGTTCTGGATAATTGTTTTATCTTTCTAACAAAAAATAAATTGATGCATTTGAACTTCTAAAACTCGAGATATGAGTTGAACACTAAACAATGTTTAGGCTATAAGACATATTCCGACTTTTTCGTTGTTACTACAATTTAAACTTGAAAAGTTCTATAGCTTCAGGTATAATCTAAGTTTTAGTATTAAACAATGTCAAGGCATTTTTAAATTTTGGACACTTATGAAAGTTTTAGACCCATGTCTTAATTTTCTATCTATATAGTTCAGACCTAAATTCAAGTTCTACAGCACCAGGTATAATTCAATAATTGAATAGTGTTCTAGTTTGGACTGAACTAGCATCTCTTTTCTAAGTTTAGCCCTCTCTTTGTCTTCTCAATTTTAGTAGTTAAACTCATCAATCATTCATTTTATTTATATGATAGACTTGTATTTAAAATGAACATTTTACATAAATTAAAAGTATTTTATATTATCAAACTTGTTATTATAAAACATGCTCTAATTAATGAGTTATTAATACTACAAATGCAAAATGATGATACAAAACCTTGATAATAATGCATTTTTAAGTACTAATCAATAACCACACACACAAATGGCTCCATTTTGTTTGCTGCACATGTTAAACGGATGGTAAGATTAATTTAAATAAAATATATCGTTATCTAATTTGTTATTACTTGTATATATATTTAATTTGCAATATGTTTTCTTACAAGCTACATCTCTTGGATATGAGTCGAGCTGAATGGAGCTGTTTGCAGGGACTCACATGCGGCCTAGAAACAAGTGTTAACACTTTTTAGATATGAAATGACAGGTTATCTAGTTGTAGCAATCCTTTGATATAAGAAAAGGTGTGCTTTGATGACTCTAGTTATTGAAAGATATAGTAAGTACTTGTAAACTTGACCAAAGATATTCTCGGAATGGTAAACTTGGAAGAGCTACAAGATACTAGCTTGTGCTGAAAAAACAAAAGAATAATTACGTATATAAATGGCAAAGGAAATGAATGTTAAGATTGTTGTCATTAAGGTGTAATAATCATGCCCACGTGCAGCAACCATGACCATATACAAACTATCAAATGTTAAAGTTTGACAGCCATTATTATTCAAGATGAGTTGAAGCTAATGACACTATTTCTTACCTATAAATAGACATCAAGAAAATAACATAGTGTGTGCAGCATTAGGAGAACAAGAGAGAAATACGTGAGAAGAGAAAATATTATTGTATTTCTCTTTCATGTATTTGTATTATATTTTTTTATTTTTAATAATATAAATAATTCTATAAATATAAATAATTTATCAAACCATATTAAATATTATTTGTTAACATAATAAGCCTCCAATAAACAACTATTATAAACACCACCTATACATAGAGAATCCCCTACTAGTTTCCGCCAAATATTCATCCCCTACTAGTTTCCGCCAAATATTCATCTCAGTATCTTCACGACCTACGTGACCGCCCCACTGCCCACCCTGAGCATATAGCAACACCCCCACACCCCCCACCCCAAACCCCCTAAAAGTTTACCACACTCTAGCGCTAATTCACACGTCGGACTGCGATAATTCCTCTGAATGTTTCAAAATCTTACTGTTTCGCATTCACATTTTAAGAGGAACGTGTCTTTACGGATAATCAGTATTGTCCACTACCTGGAAAAACGAGAGGTAGCCACCATGACTACCTGCTGCTGCTGCTACAAAGTCTTCTCTCTTATTTTCTTGATATCGTGTTCTCCTTTCACGGTCTTAGCTGCAGCTTCTGGAAGTGATGAATTGATCGACTTCAAACCTGGTATGGTCTCTCTCTCTCTCTCTCTCTGTAATATGCACTAGCTAGGCGCCACAAATTATTTAGTTTATAATCTGTATGTGAAGCTGTTACTGAAATTTTAAAGCACAAATATATGGCCGAAACTATATAATATATCCTTATATTAATTATTTTCAACGGCATATTATCCTTGCTGTGTTTGTATATACAGCTGTTGCCCTTGTTCTACGTACGTAAGTTGCTCTGTTATATGGCCGGTTTCTTTGTTTTGCCATGAATTGGTACTTTAGACTATAAATACTAATATCAATTAAGAATCACAACAACAAGCAGCGTGAATTTTTCCTTGAAATTTCAATCTCTTGTTGTCACCGTCGCTGTCGAATATGCTACTGTATATTTCGAAAGCTTTTTGTATATAATTCAACTGGTTGTCACTATCATCAATCACTCCCTCAACAAGACGCAAAAATGGCCAAAAACATTGAAGAAGAAATCAAGCGTAATGAGTATCTTCTCCAAAGTCTACACCAACCTTATTAACTTGAGGTTTTTGGTTCTCGTTTCACTCATTCTCTCATTCCATTCTCTTTCCATCACAATATGCGTTGCTTTTGAACTTAAAGTTGGCATGGTAAATTTCTTCATCCATCAAATATTAGATGCAACCCTATATAATTATCATCATTAATGATATTTTCTAAATATTGCAGCTACAAACGATACAATTCCATTCAGTTATATTGAAGCAACTGGTCGAGGACCGTCGAATTGGGGCCAGCTTGACCCGGAATGGAAAGCTTGTGGAGATGGAAAATTGCAATCTCCAATTGATCTTCTTGACCAAAATGTGAAAGTTCTCTATGGGCAAGAGGATCAACTGCGAAGAGATTATAAACCAGCAAATGCTACTATAGTTAGCAGGGGATATGACATTTTGGTCCGTAGGAAGCTATATATGTTCCCTTTACTTTTCCTTTTCCTTTTCTTTTTCTTTAAAAAATTATGCATGGTACTACGTCTTAAAATTTACCTTCAATTTATAAGGTTTCATGGAAAGGAGACGCTGGAAAAATTACCATTAATGGGACCGATTACAATCTGCAACACTCCCATTGGCATGTACCTTCTGAACATACATTCAATAGCAAAAAGTATGTGCCTTGTACCTTCTCTTATCATCTGGGAACTGGGATTTCGATCAATTTGGCATTTTAATTATTTTTTGCCAAAATTTTAAAACAGATATGACATGGAGCTTCACATAGTTCATGCGAATTCTCTTGGAGAGACAGCTGTTGTTGGAGTACTTTACAAATATGGCGAACCTGATCCCTTCCTTTCAGAGGTTTTTGTTATTGCTACACACATGTATTTCTTTAGTTTATTATTTTCTCTTTCTTCGTAATTTATAATTGGAAGTTGATAGAAGACAACATTTGGTTTTTTTTTCTTATCCCTTTTCTCATTTCTGGCAGTTGTCCCCCTATATAAAATCGGTCACAAAGCAAGAGAAGAGTCTGGGAATTCTTAGTCCAAACAAAATAGAGTTTGGGAGCAGAAACTTGTATAGATATATTGGTTCTCTTTCAACTCCTCCATGCAGTGAGGGTGTTATATGGACAGTAGTCAAGGAGGTTGTTCTTCTTTCCATGCCCATTTCTCTAGGAACACGTATTTCCCAAGAGATTGCTGTCTAAATTTCTTCTGTCTTATTACATTAATTTTATATTTACATTGCCATTTATCTCTTGTAGGTTGGGACTGTTTCAAGGGAGCAAGTGCAACTGTTGAGAGATGCTGTTGATGATGTAAAGTCCACACCTATTAATAACCAATTACAACAGATTTGATAAAAATTGCTTCAAGAATTGATGCTTAATACTTCCTCGAATAAACTAATTAATCTAAAAGAACTTGTGAAATTAAACCTAAAAAGCTAGTTATTAAACCTTTTTTTATAGTAAATTGTTTTGTAGACTTCATGTTGACTTGCATTTTTTTTCAGGGATATCAAGCAAATGCAAGGCCAGTTCAGCCATTGAATGGAAGAACAGTTAATTTATTCATACGGTCAATGGACTTTTAATGAATAATTTATACAAGACGAAGAGGGAAAGAAATTGTTTAAGAAGCACACGACACACATAATTTCCTCCGTCAATGATGTTTGATGGATATATATATATATATATATATATTCTGAAAATAAGTTTATCAAGCACAATAAAAGCTTGATCTAAATAAAATAGCCTTTGGTTCTATACACTAATTTCTTTTAAATAAACAACTATAAAAATTCAATAAATGACCAGAGTTTTAAATAAAATAATCTCAAGCTATTTTTGTGGGCACAAAGCCTATTTTGCTATTATTGTGGTTCAATGCCTATTCTTCAAAGCAAGTTATTACCTTTAATATTCATTAACTCAAAAGTCAGAAGTATTTGATCCAACTATTAATAGTATAGCACAATAAATTTATAGCAATTTAAAACAAAACTAGTAATATAATTTATTTCAAGTAAAATATTTTAGAAGTTATAATATTTTTCTTTTAATGTAATTAGAAATCCTAATTTTTTTATATTTTTTTTAAAGATCATTACGGTATCAAGTGTGACTATATACATACTAAGCTAGATGACTTTCCTTATGAGATTATCAATTTTCAATTTGGTTTAATTCAATGTCAATTTGATGTACAATGAAGAACTTTAGTCATTTTAAATACCATAAATGTTGAAACTGAATGAACTTTTTATCTTTCTAAGATAAAAAATATATTTTTAAAATCAGTATTGTATTTTTAAATATTTTTAAAAGCAATCTCTTTCTCACACACACATATAAATACTCATAAAGATCTTTGAAAATGAGTCAAGAAGTGCTAGATGAGCTTTGTATTTGTACTTAGCCTAAGTTATTTACCAAACAATAAATTCTACAATACTAAAGGTAGGAGAGAAATAATTTAACTAATGGTTATTGTTATTTAGATAAAAACACCTAGACCACGACAAATTATTTTTTTAATAAAGTAAAAAATAATACACTATTACTTTTTAATAAAAATTAGGATTAATTGTCAAACTTGATCAAAATCTCATCTAATCAAAATAAGTCACGTAAATTTCAAACTCACAATTTTGACTTGGACACATTTTTTTTGATAAAATTAAAGAGCATTAGAAAGGGATAACTTTGTTCTATATTATTTAATTTTTAAAAATAGATTTATGGTTAAAGAGTTTGTTCCCTCTCGTAAATTCTTTAGTTTAAATATTATAACCATTATTTAAGAAAATTTATTTTTTAAAAATCCAAATCTATATAATATAGTGAAATCAATTTTTTAGAAACCTTTACTGTCATTAAAGTTTCCTTTATTTTTTAGTTATAAAGGAAAATTTTAAACTCAAGACCTCTTAAAAAAAAAGATACTAATATCAATAAACCTACAACTCATTAGGCTTTCTTTCTATTTTAACAAATAAAAATTCACTTACACACATTTGTATGTGTATGTTATGAGATTCAAAAATATATATATATATATATATATATTTGTTTGAATCTCATAACACGCATGCACATGTGTGGGTGTATAGTTGAGAATAATTAAGAGGTTTAACCAATTAGTTAGTTAATTAATATTTAAAAGTATATTTTTATTAAAAATTTATATCACTATATTGCATTTAAAATGCATGTACACTATCAAGACTTCACAATCAAACATCATGTAGTATTTTAACAAAAAAAAATACATGCAAATTATAATATAGGAACAAACAAAATTCAAATATTAATCTAAATTCTTAAGGGACTTTTAAGTATACCAAGTTTATCTAAGGAATAAGAAAACAAACCTTCTTGTGAAACACTGGCTTTGTCTGACCTCCATAACTAGATTGCTTGCGATCATAAAGATATTTTCCTGACCAACAAGGCTATCTTTCTCTTTTTTGGACTGAGTGACCTTGTGCAAAGTGTGATTTTTGCACTCCTTGTTCTTGCAGTAGGTCTTCTTTATTTTAGAAACGTTCACCTATAATACATGTGTCATTAATCAATCAAAATAATAAAGAAAATAAATAAATTAACCTTGTAGAAAAATTCTCAAGTGCCATAACAAATACAATATGCAACCGCAACGTGCTTCCATCAAACAAGCTGGTCCAATCACCTATTTTGAAAATGCATATAATGCATCTGACGTCCATAAAATTTGACAAAACATGCATGAAATTGATCCCCTACAGTTACTTTATAACCCCGACTAACTATTTCAGTTTGAATAGCAATGAGAAGGCGTTGGTATCGACTTAAACAGGTTAACTTAGATAGCTTTTTTTTGCAGATTTAACAGCTCATGATACATGTTTTAAGCTAATGGTTGGGATCCTTTCCAACCGAATCAAAGGTTAAAATTTTTTTCTTATATAGACAAGATTATCCTTTTCCACTACCTATAAATAAAGGTGGGTTTCATGGCTTCAGGAGGAGAAAATCAGGTCCAAAGTCAGAAAAAAAAAATCTAACTCCCACTACCCCCATTTCTGTAGTTTCTCTCTCTCTCTCTCTCTTCACCACTTTAGCCACCACCAGCTTCTCTACCACTAGCTCTACCATAGGAAGACAATCTCCCTCTTCTCTTTTCAATATTTCTCTCCCCTCTACAACTTTTTTCTTTTTCCTCCTATCGCCAGCTCTTCCACCATTCCTTGTAACGATGACACCCAAACCATTAGCTCAACCTCCTGATCATGATCGTGACCACAGACCCCGGTAGCCTTCTCCTCCACCTATTTGTAACTTTTACAACTGTTTAATTGCATACAAAACATAAATAGTAATTACTCATTTCTACAAATAATTAGCATTTCATTTGGGATGGGCCAGTTATGGCCCAGCCTAATTGGTTGGTTTGGCTCGGCCCCAAAAAAAAGAGAGAGAATATGTTGGGTCGATATTAGCCCAACCTTTTTGGGCCATTATTGGGCCACTATTTTTTAGGTTTATGCCCGGTCCATATATTTTAATAATATTTAATTAATATATATAATATTATATTATATATTTCTTTTTAAAAAACAAAAAAAATTTAAAAAAATTATGCTTTTCTAAAATATTTTTCTATCAATTTTGTATAATATTAGGTTGTATATTTACACTATAAAATATAAATCTAGTATTAAAATATTTGATTTTCTCTGAAATATTTCAAAAAAAATCAAAACATTTTCAAAAAAAATCTCAAAATTTTTTGAAACAATTTCCCTTTTCAAAAACAAAAAAAAACTTATTTTCATGCACACAACCAAATCCTAAAAATTTTTCAAGCATATTTTCATTAAAAGATTGCATCTTTCTCATGTTTTAAAAAATTTAAAAATAGATATCATAACCAGTTTATAATTATTCATTAGGATTTGACCAGCATGTCAGAAAATCTTTTTTCAATATTTTTTAGAATCCAAATATAAACTTTAATATTTATGGAGTTTAAAATTACATGATAAAATACACCTTCAGGTATTAAAGATACAAGATGTCAAAATTTGATGCTAAAATTCAGATTCTAGAGTGGTTAGGATTTAACCCAGTAATGTAGACTTTCTCATGAAGAAATATCTGTATTGAATCTTAGAAAAGACCAACAAATAGAAACCTTATTTATAAAAAAAAATAATTAAACAACAATGCAGCTTACCTTAGATAAGGTGAGGTAAGGTGCACTGGGGGTGATACATATTTTCCTTGTATAACCAGTCCCTTACTGAGATTCTTGCAGACTATAAGTTTCTAATGACCATAATACTAGATGATTAAATATTAATCATAATTTTATGATTAAATCCATAAACCCTTTTCAACAAACAACACCTCATACAAAAGACATGACAAATAGCCTCCATCGTCACCAGAAGACATTGCACCAGCACTTCTGCAATCCGCAACACTATTAATAGATCCTCTAACCTTAATATTTGTTTTTATCATTCTTTAATCCTCATATTAATCTTATATCTCTAAATTATTATTATTATTATTATTATAGTTAATCTTTATATGGTTTGACCCCAGTTTTGCTGGGTTATTTAGTACTTTGACATTCATACACTTAGAAAAAAACATCAATCTTTTTATCATGTCATTAGTTAACCTTATCTATATATATATAGGGCAATATACAATACTAATGGTGAGGTTACAACACAAGAGTATGACAATAATATTTTTATATAATATGCCTATAATATTTTCTACATAGATATATTAATATGCCCCCTCAAGCTGAGGGTAGAGGATCAACCTGAAGCTTGAATTAAAAGACAATAAATGGAGTAGTAGGAAGCGACTTAGTAAAAACATCTACAAGTTAATTGTAAGAAGGGATAAAAAGAATTTGAATCTCTTTCTTTGCAAGTTTGTCTCATACAAAATGATAGTTAATCTTAACATGTTTAGTATGAGCATGAAAGATAAGATTTACAAATAGGTAAATAGCGCCTAGATTATCACACTAAAGAGTTGGAGCAGAGTTAGAAAGAATCTGTAAATCTCTCAATAGATACTAAAGCTAGATAACCTCAGTAATGCTATTAGCCAAGGCTTTATACTCAGCCTCAATATAAGAGTGAGCAATTACGTGTTGCTTGTTAGATTTCTATAAAATCGATGTCTGAACAAAGAAGATAAGATAACCACCTGTAAACTTGCAATATATATCACTTGATATGCTCAATTTGATGAAAATTACCTTTCCTCTTTAGATACCTCTCAAGCTCAACCCATGTCTTCCTTTTAATTTTTTAATTTTCTTGAACCAACCTTTTCTTATACAAACATGCCCACTTCTTCTTCATCACCATATTCCCAGCATGTTACGTAGTTTGGATCTAACTCCTATATTTTTTGTACTAATCTTGTGAATGAGTCTTTACGGATGGACAATTCTATTGCAAGTTCCTTTTTGCAGCACTCAGAACCTAGTTTAACTTCTCTGGCACCCACTAAACTGGCTCCTACTATTCCAGTTGCTGCCATTTATATGAGTTCTCATCCTTTGCTCATCTCTTAGGCATCCATTGAACTAAAAGGATTCAAATATGCTACTAAGAATCCTTTTTGGCCAGCTACTATGGATGAAAAAGTTTAAGCTTTGCAAAATAATCACACTTGGATTTTGGTCCCTCGACCTACCAATACCAATATTGTCGGTTTTAAACAGGTATTTTAGACCAAATATTTATCTGATAGATCTATCAATCATGTTAAAGCCTACCTTGTTACCAAAAGTTATACATAAGTACTTGGTCTTGACTACACTGACACCTTTAGCCCGGTTATAAAGGCTATCACTATCTGTGTTGTCTTATCTTTTGCTATGATAAATAAACAACCTCTTTGCCAATTTGATGTCAAGAATGCATTTCTCAATGTTCATCTTATTAAACAGGTCTATATGGAACAACCTACTAGGTACATTGATCCTCGCTTCCCTAATCATGTTTGTCAATTGAAAAAAACTCTTCATGGACTCAAACAAGTACAGTATGCCTGGTTTCAGCGTTTCAGCTCTTTCCTCACTCAACTCGGCTTTTATTGCAGTTGTGCAAACATATCACTCTTTATCTTTCACAGTAAATATGACATTATTTATTTACTTTTTTCTGTTAATGACATCATTATTAAAAGGAGCAACTCCTTTCTTCTTCGTAGTTTTACTTGTAAGCTTCATTCTGAATTCGCTACTAAGAATTTAGGTTCTTTTAGTTATTTTCTTGGTCTTGAAATTATATCCATAAATGATGGTCTTTTTATTAGTCAACTAAAATATGCTCATGACATTCTCACTCATACTTTGTTACTTGATAGCAAGCCTGCTCATAACCCTATAGTTGTTTCTTAGCACCTCTCTTTTAATGGTTCCCTGTTTTCAAATCCCGTACTTTACCAATCTCTTATTGGTGCCCTTCAATATTTGACCATCATGCATCCTAACTTTACTCATGTTGTCAACTTTGTTAGTCAGTTTTTACATTCTCCAACTAATGACCATTTTCTTGCATTAAAATGTATTATTTATTATGTTAAAGGGACCTTGCATTTGGGCCTCACTTTTCACCCATCTGTTACTCCTAATACTTTAGTTGCTTATTTTGATGCCAAGTAGGTCAGATGTCCTGACACTCATCACTCTACCTCTTGTTATTTCATTTACCTAGGTAACAATTTGGTTTCCTAAAGTACCAAGAAGCAACCTACTATGTCTCGTTCAAGTTATGAGTCTAAATATCGTGCCCTTGCTATCATTGCCACAAAATTGCTTTCACTCACATGTCTCCTTTGTCATCTAAAAGTTTCCCTTCTATAACGGCCTTTTCTTTTATGTGACAACAAAAGTGCCATTTTCTTAAGCTCTAACCTTGTTTCTCATAAGAGAGACAAACATGTTGAGTTAGATTACCATTTTTTTTATGAACTTGTACTTGCTGACAAGCTTCACACACAATTTATTCCTTCTAACTTACAAGTTACTAATATCTTCATAAAAAATGTACCTAAAACTATTTTTTAAATTTTTTTATCCAAGCTCCACATCGATCTTAACCCGTTGTTTAGATTGTGGGGGGCTGTTGAAGATCATCAACCTTAATCAAGGACTTTTCATATATGCATTCTGCCTATACATAATCTCAACCACAATCATATCAAATCCCTTCCTTTTCTCTTGCTCATAATTATATTTATGTAATACATTACACAACCAGATGTATATAAATATAAGGACACTCACCACTAAATGTAAGGCGATTTCAAACATTCTTAATCATAATAATTTGTTAATTCTTTTAACGAAGGGTAAAAAAAGCTCCTTATTTATACATTCTTCTGATTTGTAGTGAAACAAGAAAAAAAACACATCAATCAAAGATTAAAATAACATTTTTCTCATAAACACAAAATTGATTTTTAAGAAATTATTTTTTTATCTCTTTTGGTCGGCTTTAATTCAATAAATAAATGGGCAAAAAAAAACCAAAAGGCATGCAATGCATCCTAACAAACAAAAAGAAGAAACAAAAGCATGAAAAGTAAGTCCTTATAATCACTGAGGGAGAGTTATAAGGGTTGTTAACAACAACTAAAAAAAATAAAGGGAATGCTATTTTGATTTGCGCAGGGTTAAAAAAGTATGGTAGAGAAGGGATGAAAGGGCTCTGCTGGTTCGACATTGTAGGTATTGATGGTAAGGACTAAAAAAATTATTGTTCATTGACAGAAAAAAATAATTATTGTTCATAAAATCACAAAATAAAAGAAGAAAGCTGAAATGGATAAAGTTTGAAAGAGTTCATGATCAACCAAGAAAAGATGATTGATTATAAAATGTTAAACATACATGAAAAATCAAAAAGCTTAATTCTATTCAAAACAAGAGTTCTCAATTAAATAATTAACCATAAATCATAAGATTAAATTAAGATTTAAACGGTATTGATAAAGGAAGAGTTTAATTTGTATCAATATCACAACTCAATTTTAAATTTCAAAAATAATTTTATAAAAAATAATTTTTTATTCAAAAATCTAAAAAATCACAAATTTAAAATTCAAAAATATTTTTGGAATAAAAAGAGATAAGTCATTAAACTGCGATATGTCAAAAAGCTAGAAGAATAGTTAGATTGAGATATCTTAACAAGGTAGGATGAAAAAAGACTTAATAGAAAGAAAATTAAGGTTGAAATCCAAACTTGACTAAAATTAAAAGAATTAATTAATTTTAAGGACTTAATTAATCTTCTAATGGGTTTAATTGACTTATTTAAGGACTTAATTAAACTTTTAATGAGTTTTGTTGATTCAATCAAGGATCTAATTGAAAAAAATAAATTTAACGGTCTAATTCAAATCAATTTACAAATATTAAAGGATAATAAATATAATTGAAACTTTAAAAGACTAAATTAATACAATTAATGATTCAATTAAAAGAAATTAATTTGAAGATTGAAAGTTGAATTAGCATCAAATAGAAGAATATCAAAACCTAGGATCAAATTATAAAAAATATGTGAGTTTAAGGATTGAAATTAATTACAAAAATTTAATTAGAAAAATTAAAATATAAAAGTCAATCAAGAACCACGTTTAAAAAATCTATACCAAAAATCATTTTTTACAATGTATGCTAATTGCATGAGTTAAAGTTATTGTCTCTGCATGCTTTGTTTGTTACCTAAGCCATGTTTGGGCTACATTTTTCATCTTGCTTAGGCTCTGGATATATGTTTCTTTGACATAAGATGGTATCTACCTTGCTTCGGAACCCTTGCAAGCAATGATGCACGAACCATGCTTGGAAATCTTCAATGATTGTCATGCATGATTTTTCCATAGTACTACTTTAAGTTGTGTATAGTTTTTGTCCTGGCCATGAAAATGTTTTTTTGTTGATGAAGATTCAGTAGGTGCAAGGATTTTTTGTTCTTTTGTTTTGTTGTCCCAAGGTTTTTTTTTTTTTTAAAAAAAGAATCTTAAGCATGTTTTGGGGTCCTCGAAAAAACGAGGTACTGGGAAAAATTCGTGCAATGTTTGGTTTTGATTCTTGACACGTAAAAATCTTCCCCGTCTTTGTTTATGGGTTTGGGTTTTGAATCCCCTCTGCTAGGAAAGAACAAAAAAAGAAGAAGAAGAAGAAGGAAGGCTGGGACTTTTGTTTTCAGCCTATTCGTACCAAGCATGGTATTGTCTGAAGAAGCTTGATGTTTTTTTCTTTGTTATGTTATGTTTGGAAAACATATCTTTAATAAATTTTTGGTGGTTTTATTTTACTGATTTTTCTTGTTTTGCCAAACAAAGTTTTAATTTTTCAAATTAATTTATTTTTTTTTCAAATTACTATTTAATATTTATCTTTTAATATTTGTTATTGTGACTTATATGTGAGGTGTTTTTCCAGGTATTAAATAAATTAATTTTTTACTATTTAAAAACACAAAACATTTTAAAAAATACATTTAGATATTTTAAATTGTATATGATTAAGTATTTTAAAAATAAATTATATCTACATAATTTAATATGTTGGTGTTTTTATGCCTAAAGTGTAGCTATATGATTATTTTTTAATAGGACTTGATGACATAATTATAATTAGATAATCACAATTAGTTTAATAGGCTAGTGGTGGCTTATTTTAAACCCAATAAAACTATAATAGCTATGGTCTAAAATGAGATAGATAAAGTTAATCTAGAACTTTATAGGTTTATACACCTAAAAGCAATTCTTAAGATATTTTATAGTAATTAGTACTCTAATTAGAATGTTTAGAAGTATTTAATCTTATTCTAGATATATTCTAGATATCGCATGTCCACATGGGTACCATAACAAGCTAAGTTTTATTTAGGCACGATCGATCACTTATAAGCTATGATCATTTGCCCCACAAGTATATAACCCATCTTATGCCAATTACAAGATTCACCTATAATTAAAAAGAATAAAATCTCACATATTGCCTTCTAGCAAGTTGGTCTTAATCTTTCTATACCCAAAAAAAAACTTATCGTTAACTAATAAGTAAGTGAAATGTACCTAATCAGTTATTTAACAAGGTAGTAATGACTTATTTAATAACTGATTAACATTTTGACAAGGAGTTTGAAAAAGCTCAGCAATATTTGACATCAAACATGAAATTTAAAGTGACTGATAAAAGTAAAAGACACTTAAGCCCTTATCTAAGAAAACAAAAACAATATATGCTTTTAAATTAGAAGAACATCTTAGTTAAAGAAAAATCTGATTTTTATTCAAAGTTCCACTAAATTTTAACAAGATTATACTGATATCATAGTTTTTTCAAAAAAATTATTACAAATAGTTTTTTTTAAAATATGTGGGATAAATGGTAAAGATATAACACCAATAGAAATTTTATCATTAAAATTAAGAATATAGTCTTTCTAACTCTTGCTTGAAGCTCTCTTGCCCTGTATTCTTACAAAACTTAACAACATAAGATTAAAAAAAATGTAATTAAAGAAACCACTAATTCTAATTATTTTTATTGTTATTAATTATATTATAATTGAATTAAAAAGCATGAGGATGTGTTTTATAATAAAAAAAACATGTTACAACTTTTTAACTAAAAAGTTAAAAAGAAAATAGAGTATATGAAATTGAAAGTAAATATGAAATTTGTTAATAGATAATAAATTAGAAAACAAAAATATAAATATATTCCAATTATACATGTTCTCTAGTTCATCAAAAGCTATCAAGACATTATAAACAAGTTTGAGTCAAATAACATCCAAAATCACTAAAATTGATAAGAATATCTACACTTGGACATAAAATTATTATTTTTAATTCTCTCCCCTGTTTCTATAATCCTTTTATGTTTATTTTCTCCTCTTGAGTAGGTATTGGTAGTTGCTTTATGAGGATTATAAATTTTCTTCTATTTTTCTATTAAAATCAAAAGTGAAATCAATTTCAACAATGTACTTCATGTACCGAGTACACGAAACCGAGAAAGAATTTACATGTATAGAGTGAAAGAAAACCTAAAATCAAATAAAAGGAAATAAATTATTAATAGTGTCTAATTATATAAATGATAGTAATTAGCTATATGCAAAAAAAAAGAGAAAAATAGAAAAGATATTGAAATTCTAAAGAAAAGGAATAAAAAAGCCTAATTATAGAAAAGGAATTGCAACTGATAATAATTAGTTAGGTACAAATAACAAAAAATAAAAATGGAAAAGATGTTAAAAATCTTAAGTAAATAAATTAAAAAGGGTATTATAATTTCAAATGGAAAACGTATTAAGTTTTTATGAAGGAATGAAAAAAAAAATGAAGGTATTAGAATTTGCGCTGATTACTCAAAAAGAATGTAACAACTTATAATTACCTTTATACAAAAAAAAGAAGTAAAAATGATTAAAAAATAAAAAAAAAAAGATAATTATAATTTACAAAAATGAAATACAACTAATAATAATTAGCCATGTACAAAAAAGTGAAGGTATGATTGCAATTTATAAAAAAACATATTTAGAAATTAATAAAAAGGACTAAAATTCACAAGTAGAATTAAAAACAGAAATGTTATTAAGATTCTTAATAAAAAGAAATAAAAAAGTGTTGAATTTCAGGCTAATTATAGAAAAGGAAATTGTAAGACTATTATTTAAAATTTGCACTACTCATGTAAAAAAAGATATGAAAGAAAAAGGTTTTAAATTTGTAATAAAAAAAGAATAAAAACGCAATAATATTATAAAAGAAAAAAACAGAAAAGGTATTAGATTTTTTTAAGAGAAGGGAAAAAATATTACAATTATGACTAATTATAAAAAATAAAATACAACCACCAATAATTACTTAAATAAAAAAAGGAAAAAAATAAGTGTAAAAAATATTAAATTTATTTAGAAAAACAACTCATAATAAAAACTACTAAGATTTCTATTTTAGATATTAAGTTGATTAAAAATCATGGGTATTTTAATAGATTCGAATGTTTCAACTCATAATTCATACTTTTATACGTAGTATTGAATAAATTAAATCTAAATCTTTAAAGCTAAAAAGGAAGCATATTTACTTCAAGATTTAACGGCATCAAATTATAAAGGAAAGAAATAAAGTGCAATATTTCTTACTTCATGTGTTAAGCAACCGTTTTGCACGCTTCAATGGATTGCAAATTAACAGGCAAGCCGTCCAGACAATTCTTTGCTTCAAGTGTTAATTTGTTGGATTTAAAATTAATAAGTATAAAATTAAATGAATCAATTGATTGATTGTTAAAAATTATGAAGAAGAAGATTTGACTAATTGTTTAATCCAAGTCAAGTTATTTAAATTAAATAAAAAAATCATGATAATAAAGTCATAATTATTGATATTCTATAAATTATATACCTGAGCTACTTTTAATTTTGATATGGACAATCAGAAAAGATAAGCGTACCATAAATAACCAAATCTTAATTTAGAAGAGATATAAAGGAAAAGTAATAATAAATTACGGAATAGTAATTTATTATACCATGAGTAAGAAATCAATATTCCAACAAAAAAAAAGCAGAATATTTATCAAGAATATATATATATATATATATATATATATATATNCGTGTAGGTGCGCACTAGTAAGGAAGGCCTGCATGTTCTTTCAAAAAACTACACCAACGTTACATCAACCTGTCGCGTTTAACTCCTTGAACATCTAAGAAATAAAGAGATTATGGCTAGCACCAGTCACTTCAATGTCTACAACATTAATATTTCGAGCTTTCTCCTTCTTGTTTCTCTCGTCATTGTCTCATTTTCACTCACCATCTGCTTTGCTTCGGAGTCTGAAGTTGGTATGTTCTTTATCTCTTCTCCCCTCTCTCTAATAACTAGTTGACAGATTTAAGCTGTTGTGTTCTTTTTCACTGTTTCCACTGCATGCATTCTGTTATTAATATTCTACTAACTAGCTAGCAGTGATTAATATATCGCAGAAATCCCAGATGAGATATCACATTGTTGTGTTTTGAAGGATTAATTTATTGGTATCCTTCTGTTTGAAGAACAGGGAGGAGAAAAAAAAATCAATCTTGAGATTTAAATTTGTTTTTGAAGGTTTTTTCTTTAATTAATGAAGAAGATTTTGTGCCCTTAACCTCTGCATTTTATTTTTAAAAATCCTCGTGCATGTAGTTTAGAACCAGGAGATTATTTAAAATGTTGGACACAAAGGTCCAAGGGTCAGTTCGGTATATTGTTTTAATTATTGAAACTGTATTTTATTTTAATTATTATAGTTTTAAAATTATTTGAGTAATTAATATATATATATATATATATCATAATTTTGCATGTATCTCATTTAAGATTTTTTTAAAAAAAATGGTTATAAAAAAAATTAATTTACATATTTTTTTAAACCTATTTTTAAATTATAACTGCGAAAACTAAGATGATGACAAGCACTCGCTAGCTAAGTTTGCGATGTTTGATGAAGAATTATTTTGATTTTTTTAGACACTATTATGGCATGTTTGAAAAGTTATTTCACCACTCTTCGTTCTATTATTTGATTTGAAAGACGCACCCAGTTAAATCAGTTCGTGATTTTCTTTTCTGAAAGTGATTTATTTTTCATTTTCTTATGTTCTTTCACTCAACTTTTAGTCCTAGGTAGAGCCAAATCTGTGCTTTATGTCTCCAAAAAGGAATTTAGAACCTCCCTTTGGCTTTAATTTTTTGGAGGCTTGTCTTTAAGACTTGTTAGTCCTTAGTGGAGTGATCCACTTCATATCATGAATAATTATATATCTTCATAAATATGATTTCTTAAACAGTCCAGTCAATTTAATTCTTTTCTTTCATCAACAGAGAAAGAAAGTGAATTCGCATATGTAGAAGGAACTGGAAAGGGGCCAAAGAACTGGGGAAAGATTAACCCACATTGGGAAACTTGTGGTAAAGGACATATGCAGTCTCCTATCGATCTCCTTGACGGGAGGGCAGTGCAAGTTCTTCCCAACTTAGGAAAGCTGCGTAGGGATTACCAAGCAGCTCCTGCAGCCGTGAAGAATAGGGGGCATGACATTACAGTAAGCTACTTCTTTTCCCTTCAATAATTCATGGATTTACTGAAGACGCAACTCATTCTAAAAACAAGATTCATTTTAATCCACCTCTGCCATTGTATTATGCATAAGATCGCTGACCCTATATAGATTTTGATCACAATTTCGTCGTTGAATTGTTGGTAATTGACCAGTATTGAGGCTACGAAAGTATGCATCACAAACGCTTGTTATCTGTTACTTGTCGACAATGACTCAGGAAGAAAAAAGGTCTGACAGGTTTATTACTCCGTTTGAATTTCTTGCTAGGTGATTTGGAAAGGAGATGCAGGAAAAATCACGATTAATAATACTTCTTACCAGCTGAAGCAATGCCATTGGCATTCACCCTCAGAGCACACATTCAATGGTTCAAGGTTTATTTGTTTGCCTTCTTTATTATTGAGATTTTAAAAGTTTTATTTGATCTAACGTTAATGATCCGATCTCTTCCACCTACTCCACTTAACACTCTACATTTTTCTCCCATAAAGATCTGATGTCTATTAAAATTCTTCTCATTTTTTAAAAGGTATGAACTGGAGCTTCACCTAGTTCACTATAGCTCTCAGGGAGGGGTAGCTGTTTCTGCAATTGTTTACAAATATGGTCGGCCTGATCGCTTTCTTTCAAGGGTATTGTGATGCCTTTCAATTGCTTACAAATATGGTCGACCTAGAACTTCTCGTAAAGTTCGATTCTAATTTGTAAATCTGAAGCTCTTTTTTTGACAGCTACTATTTCCCCCTTTTGGCAGTTGTTCCACCATATAACTCGCCTTGACCCCGAAGAAGAGATAGATGCGGGGATTGTCAACCCAGGAGATATCAAATTTGGGAGCAGAAAGTATTACAGATATATCGGTTCCCTTACAAGTCCTCCTTGCACTGAAGGTGTTATTTGGACAATAGTGAAGAAGGTTCTTTTACCAAAACATTCACATTCCATTTTATCTTTAATATATCTTCTTCACCAGCATGATGTATATGATTATTCTGATTTATTCTTCTATAAACAGGTCAGGACAGTCTCAAGGGAGCAAGTCAAAGCATTAAGGGATGCTGTTCATGATGTAAGTACTTGTAGTTCAGTTTAAGGATGCATTTCCAGTTAATGTCTAATTTTTTATTTGGAAATGTGCAAGCGAATCCTCTGAGAGCATTTTCAGAGAAAACAACAATGGTGCTTTAGGCACTCTCGTGCTTGTCTGTGTACAAGACCAAAGCAGTTTTACAGATTTAACATCTGTTGGGTTCTTTTGTTTAAGGGATTTGAGGCAAATGCAAGACCAACTCAGTCATCGGATGGAAGAGCAGTTTTTGAGTACACTCCAAGAGCGATTGAGGCCTCTGCCTAGCTAGTAATACAAACTGGAGAGTAAAGAACTCAAGAGATCTTTATCACGCAGACTTCTGTATATCATTTATTCAGCTGGTTTATTGCCATTATACTAAGATTCCATGTCGAATGTCTCTATATGATACCACAAAAATCGAGATTAGGAAAAAGGGAAGGAGTGTTCCTTTGCCACTAGCGTGTTCTCATTAGCCGTTGAGCTTTCTCTAAACCTACATCCTTGTTGAGTACATATCTATCTATGATAAATTCAATAAAATTATAACGTATTATATAGCTTCTTTTAAGTAAGTAATTAATTTTTGTGTCCAAGCTAGACAGGCTTAGATGAGTTGCAACTACATATTTCATTTTGCAGGCCAGCAATTTTGAAACAAAGCGCGTTTGCTTGTTTCATCATGTGTAATTCATATGTAAGAAAAATGTTATGTGCTCTATCAGGCTAGCTGTGATGAATGGGAGAATCAGTAGACGCACCCGCGGGTAAATGCTTTAAATTTATGCGTGTTGATGATTGAGACATGGCTAAGAAAATGGCTTCAACTGCTGGCTGCGCTAAGGGAGAGACACCTTAATTACATGTTGTGTAGAGAGCAGTTAGGGCACAAAAATAGAGCAAATGAATGCTCAGAACTGTAAAGTAAGAAAGACAGCAACTTTTCGGAGCTCAAAGTCTCTAGACCTGGACCTTATGAAATAAGAGTTTTTGATATATTCTGAGAAAAGTCAGTAATTTATAAAAATTGTTCTAAAAATAATATACAATTTTTTTTATAGTTGAAAACTCACCTAACCTGTATAGAAAAAAAATGATTTTTTTAGCTTAATTTAAGGATTTTCCTAACCCCAGTTGCTACTAGAAAGCTGACCTCATGGAGAAGGAACCTCCTCATCAAATTTCAACTCCATCCACAGTTTGTTTAAATACAAAACTATATAAAACCAGATACACCAACTTATTTTAACAAATATTGCTATGTGAAGAGGAGCTCAACTTCACAGTAAGACAGCTTCGATCTGCTTTCCACGAAAAAGAATGAAGAAAACACCAAATTAGAGATGCTCAGCAGAAGTCAAACACAGACATTCTCAAACTAAACCAACAAAAAGAAATCATTTATCAAAGAGAAAACAAAGGGAGATTGAACACAAGACCAAGAAAAACATTCTCGATTAATATTGTCGTATTCGATGGCCTTGTTCTTCCCTCCAGTTTTACCAAACTTAGATACCGGCATATCCAAAACAGCTGGTGAGACAGCAAGCATTGAACTCGTAGGTGCCTCTCTCAGCCCATTAGAATCAATTTTGCTACTCGTGTCCTTATATATATATATATATATATATATATTTGTGATTTTATATTTGGATTAAAAAATAAAAAAAAATATATTGAACCCAATTAATTTGATAAATCAGTTGTATCTTTGATTGGTTAATTTGCAGTATTAAAGTTATTTTTTCTTTTTTTTTTAATGCATTTTTTGTCCCTTAATTTTTTTTAAAAAAAATACAATTTAATCCTTTCTCATCAATGATTTATTTTTTTATTCAACTCAAAACAAAAAAAATTAATTTTATCATTTGTTATTAATGATCTACTTTTTCTATCTTGATTTCAAATGTCTATCATGGTTTTTTTTCTTTTAAGAAAATATTTCATCCAAAAGAATTCTCATATGCTTTATTATTGTTTCATTTAATAAAAAATCACTTTTAAAATAAAAAATTTATTGAATTCGATGATATGCATAACATGCATAGTTTGGTTAGTTGATTTAAGTTTACTTACTTTTTTTTAATTCAGTGTTGTTTTTATATTAATTTGATTCTTTAATATTGAATTAATTAAAAATTAAGTTTTATTATTATTTTTAAAATTATCTTCGCTGGTTTCGCAGTTCTACTCTGGTTGACTTGGATTGATAAATACAATGTGTTTCCATTTCAATATTAAACAAAAATATTATTTAATATAGTCCGGTCAGGCAAGGAGTGAGGTCAAAAATTTTCGAAGCTCTCCTGTTAGATCAGGTTTAATGATAATACCAAATAGTTTTTTTTATTCTTTCTTCCAATTTTTTTCCTTTCATTGAATTCTATTTGGCTTTTTTGGTTATCAATTTTATTTTTTAATATTTGATTAATTTTGAGTATTCATAATTTATTTTAGTTTATTTGCTACAAAGTTGTTGCAATCTTAAATAAACATCCTAACATTTGATTACTTAATTTTTTATTATCATATAAATTGAGAAAAATTATAAAACCTAATAGAGTCCAAGCCATATGTTTAGTTAGTTAAGACACAATGTAACTCACTCTAATATGTCTATGTTTCTCTGTATTAAACAAAAATATTATCTTAATTTTTTTAAGTATTTTTTACTTGTTGTCCATATTTTTTAAAAATTTATTAAATTAACTAAGTTATGTAAAAGTAATTCTTATATAATTTAATTTTATTGAAAAAAATTAAACTAGTATTTAAAATTGACATGTTATGTTGGGTTTAACAACAATACTAAATTATTGCTTGCAACCTATAATTTCTTTTTAGATTCAATAAAATTTCAGTGCAGAGTGTCATCTAAATTAACATAATCCCAAAATAAAATCCCATGGAAATAACCACGTGATGTAGTTGCATGAAAAAGATTAGTTGGTGATAAATTTTGAAGTCATGGGAATTAAAAGTGCTCTTATCAAAATCCCTTTCTACTCAAAATACAAATTATATTTATTTTCTCAATGTTATGGAATCCATTCGTCTCAGGTTAAGAATTTTTGTTAAGTTGTGTTGGTAAGACGCATGAACATATCAAAGCAAAGAAGCGGGTTCTAAGCCTTCGATATTCTCGCCGGAAACACCCTCAATTTTCCGTTACCTTATCGGAACTGCAAAGACGCTCAACAAATTCATGAATGATAAAGAGGGTGGGATAGTGAAAATTGTTGGTAATTAGCAGCTTGATATCATAGGAGTGAAAAGAAAATAACAAGACATGACAGCTCAAAGATTGAAAAGGAGAGGGTACATATATTAGAGACATCAATCTGCAAACCAGTATCCACTAGACCCTTGAAACAGTATAGTTTTAACGGCTAAAAACAGATACACAAACTTATTTTTACCAAGTGAAGGGGGAAAAAATCTGCAAAAGACCCAGAAAGTACATCACTTTCCAAATTCACCGGCCCTTGGACGACGGCCGTTTTAGCTTTCAAATCCCATCCTATGCAATGAGGAAAGGAAGGACAGTAAGCATGAAATTTTCATAAGTGAAACTTGCTGAACCAGAATATGCAGGATCCCTCTCTTTGAATTTATCAGTCAGTCCCTGAAAAACAGATGATCAAACATGATTCAATAACTCATTTCATTATATAGAGAACTACATTTATTATTTAGCTAGAGCTTAACAAAAGCCAAGATAGAGTAAGGATTCTTGATACAGTTAAGAACTCCATGAATCTTTAGTTAAAAGCTCACCTTGACAGTCAGACAGCATCTGGATTCCACGAAAAGGAACAAAGATAACACCAGATTAGAGATGCTCAACAGAAGTTAAAAAGATAGCTAATATTCTCAAACCAAACCAAACAAAAGGAGATTGAACACGAGACCAAGGAAAACATACTCGATGAAATTGTCATATTCGATGGCCTTGTTCTTCCCTCCAGTTTTATCGAACTTGGATACTAGCAAATCCAAAACAACTGGTGAGACTGCAAATCCTAAACTCATAAGTGCCTCTCTCAGCTCATTAGAATCGATTTTGCCGCTCCTGTCCCTGTCAAATCTCTCAAAGTTCGCCTGTAAATCAAAAACAACCAAAACCCACAAAAACAATAAACATTTCTAATCCAGAAAATTAAAATTGACAAAAAAAAGCTCTCCAGTTCAAAGTCTCCAGGAGCTTACTCTCCAGTTCTGCAAACTGTAGAACAGTGGAGCGAATTCCTTTGGCCCTGCATTAACATTTCAAAAAATAATAATAATCAATGTGGGTCCTTCACAAATCGACAAAGCTTTCAAGATTACGAATGTACCCTTGCAAATTGCTCTACAACATCAAGATTATAGGACTTTCAAAAAATAAAATCCGCGTAAAATACGTGGAAAAGTCAAAACTTATCCCCTTGGATCAAGTGAAAACAGCAAAAGGACGATCGAGTGTCAGAAAATGACGAAAGTGACCCCTCTGATCAAGATCTGACTGAACAATCACCATGTAATTACCGGCAGTTTCGTCCATTCAATGCAAACAAAAAAACACTAGCGTACATTATTAAAAATAACATAAAAAATAGTAGCATTCCCCCTGACATGCGCATATAATAGCAAAAATATCATATGCTGAAACCAGTACAACTTGAAGCATTTCACTAACATGCGCATGAATGAAAAATCATGCAAATCAAGCCCTCACCGATCTTCCTGGTGTTGGTGTTCGTGAAGAGATACATGAGAAGGTGAACAGTCCTCAAGCTGAAGCTCTGATTGTAGCTCGATAAGGCTCTCTGCAGCTCTTTGTCATCAACGAGCCCGCTACCGTCCTGATCGGCGAGTTGAAAGCAGGCGACGATGGTGGGGTCAGTCCCTGGAGGGAAGGTGGAGGGCATCAGAGACGCGAAGGGGCTGCTTCCGTAAGGTGCAGGAGGATAGCCACCAGGAGCGGAGGCTTGGGGTTTGTCCTTCGGTGGCTTGGTGCCGGGAGCGGGAGCACCGTATGGAGCGGCAGGTTGTGCGGCTCCATATGCAGCAGCGGGTTGTGGTGCAGCGCCGTATGGAGCTGAAGGTTGTGGTGGTGCGCCATAAGGGGAGGAGTATGGTGCAGCGGAGCCGTAGGGTTGGGGTTGTTGTGGCTGGCCGTAACCGTAGCCGGCTTGTGGATGAGGGTAGCCTGACATTTCGAGGGAGAAACGGAGAAATTATTTATTTATTTATTTATTATGATTATTATTATCTGGGTGAGGGGTCAGCGAGAGAGGGAGGAGTTTAGTGGAGTGGAAGAGGGTCTCGGGCCTCTGGGGTTTATATAGAATTGGAAATGTAAATTATTTAGAATATTTTTCGTTTTTGTTTTTTTAAATTTACTAGTAATTCAATCGTGCTTTGTATTTTACTTTTTTAAAGATATAAAAATTCATTATATTTACTTATATTTCTATCCCTTCAATAAAATACATTTCTCTCTTTTGTATTTATTATTTATGTGCAAGACACTGATTAATTAAATGCAGCATAGTCACACCAACGTATTTTTTTGTTTAAACAGACATTTTATATTTTTATGTATTTATTAGATTTTTTTACTGTGTTATGCATAGGGATTTAATTTATAATATTTCAAAAAAATATATAATAACACGGATTAAAAAAACACATAAAAGTGAACCCTCAGGGCATGTTAAAATTCAGTCAACGGAAGTGGCATTTTCCTATGCAATCACCCCCGACACAAAATCACGATCTGCGCAGCAACAACGTGTCTTCACATGGCCACCTGTAGGCGACGACTTGGCTAACGGGTTGACTTTACCATTGGTCAACTTACCATTGGTCGATTTTTTTTTACTTTTTTGCATGTCTCAAGATTCAATCTGCCTAATTCCATTGGATCACACACGGTTTCAGCCCCGATATTTGAAAACCAGGGCTCGGAATTCTATCGCTGTATTTGGATTTTATAGCTCGGAATTTGACCACTCAATTCAAGGGTCGTCTTGCTATTTATTTATTTTTTTGTTAAGTTTATTGCCATTGGACATTAACGAAAAAAACTGTAATTTTGAAGCGTATCTCACATGATAAGATTGTAGATCATGTCAGGGGAGGTATCTGTAAATTAATCTAAATATTTATATTAGAAAGAAAAATTTATAAATGATGGAAGTGTAACGAGACATTGTTTGTCGACCATTAATTTGTTTTGTAAGAGAAAAATTTATAAATGATGAAAGTTGACAAATATTAGCATCCATTAAAGAGAGAAATATTGCATCTGAAGCTGTCATCTGGAATGGTAATGGAGGTCGTCCTCGTGTGCCTGCGCTGACGGAGGCGAAGGTGAAAGCAGATAACTTGATGATGGCTTGTGTGCTATGATCTCATTATCATTCACAGCACTTGCCTTTCGCGTCACCCCACGCGCCACCACTGAATCGATCCTTCGCTGGATCGGCGCGCTCAACAGCCTCTTGAAATTAAATGAAATACCATGACCATATGTGCTTTTTATATACTCGCAGCAAAACCAAAGCAAAAACAGACCACATTGTTGTAATTGTCACAACTCGTCTCGTCGATGACGAGTTAAAATGTTTCGTCACAATTTATATAAATTAAAAAACTAAAAAGAAAAAATAAAATGGATTTCTTAGACATATTAACCCAAAAAATTTTATAATTAGTAATTAGTCAAATTTCAATGTAATATAGATCTGACAAACATGTTAAATTTAAAAAACTTAGACCTAATAATCATTCAAGTTCAAAATTATTTAAATTTAACAAATATTAGAAGGCTAAAAAATTTAAACTTGGCTAGTAATCTAACTTGGGGTAAAGTGAATTTGACATATATTCCATGTTCAAATAATTTAAACTTTGTAGTGAGTCAACCTTAATTTAGTATGGGTCTCCTAAATATACCAAACCTAAACTCATTAAAATAACATAAATTTAATAAACATGTCAAACCTAAAAAACTACAGATGGATTTACCAAATATGTTAAATTCAAAGCACTTGAATTTAACAATCATCAAGTTCTAAAGTTATATGTTTAATTTTATATGATCTTCTAAAATAAAAATATTAAAGACTTAATAAACTATCATGTCTCTCCATTTAAAATAATCATTCATATTGATGTAATTATTTTTATTTATGCAAAGTTTCTCTTAAAAGATCTAAATACCTGTTGTCTTATTAATAATATGTAGAGGATATTTGTCTTTTGTTCGTGCCATTGAAAATATAGAACTTTTCAGTCCTTTCCTTTTCTAAAAATAATAAAGTTCAGATGGTGTTAATACTCTCATAAACCATGCAGGTAAAATGTTATAACTTTTTATCCTTTAAAAAGATAACTATATAAATTTACACCGATAAAAATACCGATAGATTGTACATTACATACGGGTATACCGATAGAATGTGTTTGTCGGTACATATCCAGTAACCATAGAAACTATTCCCCTTCTTATTGATATTGTTCACGGTGTTCATTATATACAGGTATACAGATAGAATGTTTTCATGGGTATATTCAAATGAATATAAGTTTTATTCACTTTTCAATATGTTGGTAATAAAAAAAAATTACTATTCATTTTTTTCCCAACGATCTCGATGACATAATAAAAAGTTGTTGATAATAGTTGGAGCGTTTTCTAAAAAGTTTTGTGCATGTTAAAAATTTTCATTTAACTTTATAAATGGAATCATCAATGAAAATATTAAAAATTTTAATATCTAATTTTATGTTTGTTATTCCGATGGTAAAAATCATTTAGAAACAAAAGACTATTAAATTTTAACTTGACTTTATAAATAGAATCTTTAATGGAAATATTATTAATATTTAATATTTTATTAGTAATTTCATTAATAAAATTAAATTAAAAGACTATAATCAAAATAGGCCATTAAATCTTTTCTTCTCTCAATGTTCTTTCTCTTTTTTTCTCTTCTTCTTTCTCTCTTTCCTTCTCAATCTAAGTCAAGCATTCTTTTACCTTCTTATTCTCAGATATCTTCAAAGCTTTAATTATTAACAAGATCTTTTTAACAAATTATTTTTATTTATAAATTTATTGGTAATATATATACTAATAAACTGTTAATATAAATATCAATAAAGAAATTTATCAATAAACTTATTATAAAAGAATGATAATATCAGCATACAGAAAGTTACCTGATACTGTAGAACTATTACTCCAACATTTAATTGAGAGTATTAGAACCAACAATGTAGTTGCCTCTACACTGTTGTTTGATGTCAAGATAACTCTGCCTCTTCCTTCTTCATTTGTTTTGTGTGTATACGTCCCTGCCTCTTGCCCTCTCTTCCTTCCCTTTCGGTTATTATCCTTTTATAGGTGAAAGCTAATCCTTTTAGGAAAGGAAATAAATCACTGAATTGATGAGGATTGATTCCTAGAAATAAACTTAGGCGCTGGCCACCGGTATCTCTTTGCTTGATTTGTGGAGAGAATATCAAAGTTTGAAAGCTGATTCTTGTTAGGTTGGTTGCCATTAATGTGCAACAACCATTTGGTATTGCACCAAACATGTGCATTCATACAAGATGTCAAAGGTTGGCAGCCACCATTGTTGAAGATGAGTTAGAGTTGGTAGCCACCATTGTTGACAACAAATCAAGAATAGCTTCCATGAATGCCTATAAATAGAGGCATATGTAAGAGAGCAAAATGAGAGAAGTAGTAGAGCCAAAGATGTGAGAGATGTAGAAGAGAGTGTGCTGCCAAGGGCAACAAGCAGTAGCTGCCATTGCAGCACTGCAAAGAGATAAATAGAGTGAGGTTGAGAGTTGCTACAAGAGAGGATGATTCCTCCTCCTCTATTGTTGTAAATCTTGTTCTCTCCCTACATAATATAATGGCTTCTCCCGTGGATGTAGGCGGATTTGCCGAACCACGTTAAATATTGTGTCAGTGTGCTTGGCCTCCTATGAGCAAATATCAGTACATCACCGGTCGGATTCCCCAACAATTCTTGCATCAGGATGGAAAGATTGGGCTGCTGGTCTTGAAGGGAGGCTGATTGAGGAAATGTTGTTTCTGTGCCACCAAGAGATTCAATTAGGACAAAGATCGAGCCCTCCCTAATGTTTCATAAGAGGCAGTCGTTTCTGCTTTTCTTTTTATGCTTAGAAATCTGCAAAAACATCAACCAAAATGACATTATTTGGATTTAAATTGTGTTGTTCCTCAATTTAAACCAAACGCATCGTTTCACTTAATGTGAAAATTAAGGAGTCGTTTCCTCGTCTCAATAGGACATAGTTTTTTTGCGATTAAAATCAAGCCAAACTCCATAATGAAAAATCAATTGAAGATTTTTCTATTAGGAAAGAATTAATTGAATATTTTTTCCTTTAAAGAAAAATTAATTGAAGATTTCTAATTTAATGAAAAAAATTATTTTAAATGAACATGATATTTCTTTCCACCATATTTGATTTTTCTTTTACCTTAATCTTGAATTTCACCAAATATCTTCATTAAGTTTAGAATTTCATTATTTCCTTTTTAATTGCAATTTCCTTGATTCTTTCCTAATCAAACGTTTAATGTCATTTCATTTTGCCTATTTGATTTCCCATGAATTTGGTTCCCTTTTTTGTATTTTTATGATTGTTTTTTCCCACAAAAAGATTAAATAAAATAATAAAAAATAACAAAATTATTAAATCTCACTAATTTTATTGAAAAGGAAAAAAAAATTGGATTTTCTATTTTTATTTTGGGTCATGACACGTAATTTACACTTATAATAGTTTTCAAGATTTCCTACCATATAAAAGAGGAAAAAAAACACTCATTGTTGTGCTATAAATATGCATTGACATTGAGAATAATTGAGGGATAGATTGAGTATTTCAAGTTCTTAACAATGGCGAGAGTCTCGTTCAACGTTGGTCTGCTTGTCATGTTCTTCATCATCGCATCAGGTAACTTTCCACGATACCCCATAATGACAGCAAAAAAAAAAATATCAATAAAAGTCGTCGACCTCTTAATTTATTGTTATATTTGGATGATTTAAACATGATCGAAGAATTTTGATAGGGTTCATCTTGGATGCCGAGGCACAGGCACGACATGTGGATTGGTGTCAGAAAGAGATTGAATGTGAAGGTGCTTGTGCAATCCCCTGTCAAGGCTGTGTATGTAATGATAATAAGTGTGTCTGTGATGATCAGGCCATCGCCAAATCCAAGCTTCCACAGGAGAGGCGCAGCTGAGAAGTTTAGGGCAACCAGGGAGGCACCACAGTGTTTCCTCCCAATAATTATTTTTGTAATTCCTCCTAATAAAGTGCATATTGTTTAGCGTGCTTTTCTTTCTTCTTTTTTTTTCTTGAAAAATTGCAAGAAAAAGATTAAATGATGTGTTTGTCATTGCGTTTTGGAAGGGTTTTTAAAAAAAATTAAAATTTATTTATTTATTTTAAATTAAAATTTTAGGATATTTTCTTGTTATTATAATATATTGTTATGAAAAATAATTTTTAAAAAATTAAAAAATATTATTTTAATATATTTTAAAATAAAAACCATTTAAAAAAACAAACTGATAGTTTTCTATCTGAAGGGAGAAAAGGAAGGTTAATTAAAGGAAAAACGGATAATAACATGCTTAAAAATACGTATGTAAGATTCATTTAAAAATAAGATCTATATATTCACATCAAGAGTAGTTAGATTTTATTAAAAAATGGTCATCAATACAAGTTCTACAATATAAAAATATTAAGATATTTAAAACTAATTATGAGTAAATAAAAAAATAGGTTTAAAAAACCTTTAATTAATAATATTTTTCTCCTTACCTGGGAATGAGGATTTTTCAATATTAGCCATGTAGTACTGATTTGCTGTCACGTAGCAGCCCATTGGCCATGGACTAGTAAGGGTGCTGAAGGTCACAAGCCCATTGGTGCTTCCTAACTTTTTTAATTCATATAATAAGGTCCGAGCTAGCTTACCAAGTGAATTTATTGATTTGCTGATCTACATGGTTCGAGCTGGATAAGTAAGAAAATCTATTATTTATTTATTTTTACAAAAAAAGAGAGAGGCTATTTTGTTGGGAAAGCCGATCTAACCATCAATTCTTTTTCTGAAATTAGGATTGATTAATCAATAAAATAATATAATCTATCCCATAAATTAATTTCAAGATTTTCACTAGAAAAACAGAAAAATTATAGCATTATACTCCACTTAAAACTTTCACTATTGATAAATAATAGATTCACAAGAAAAGTTTGAGAAAATTACATAACACTTAATTTTATTTTTTAATATATCTAATCTTTAATCTAACTATTCATAATAAAAAGAAATGTATATTGAATTTTATATTAAAATCTCTGCCCCGAATTTATAAGAAGATTTATTATTATTTTTACAGAAAAAAGAGGTTATTTTGTTGGGAAAACCAGTCTGACCATCAATTCTTTTTTCTGAAATTATGATTGATTAATCAATAAAATCATATAATCTATCACATAAATTAATCTCAAGATTTTCATGAGAAAAACAAAAATTATAGGGTTATAATCCACTTAAAATTTTATTTTACAAAATTGATGCTTGGTAAACTATAAAATAGTGTCTAAAATCATGAATACATGAAATAATATAAAAATATTTAAAAAATAATAGAAATGCAAAATGAAAGAATTATACATTTAATTGTGGATTGCAATATATAGTAAACTATAGTAATTTTTTTTCTTTTTTTTTCTGTTACTTGACTCTCTCTTTTTCCAACTTAATAATTTCAGATAAGAGTTTATTAAAAATTAAATTTGATATGTTATTCTGACTAGTCTTTTTTGAAGCTTTCGTAATGTTAAAAATAATTTTTGATATTAAATTAATAATCAATTTGATAAAATAAAATTAATTTTATTGAGTTAATTCTTGATATTTCAAACAGAATTGATATATTAATATCTCAATATTAAAAAAATATTATCTTGAAAAAAACATAAAATCAAACTATATTTTTTATTAATTATTTTTGTTATTTTTATTATTTTTAAACCTATTAAATATATTCCTTTATCTCATAGCAACTACCACGTAATTTAGTTTCAAACTCCCAGTCAAGTAAATCTTAAAATTCACATATTGAAATATCAAATAACTCTATACATTCTCAATATTTTGTTATATATTCAAAAATATTTTGGAGAATGGCGTAGCGCGAATAAATAAATAAACTAGTACATGCTATTGAACGAATCGTTATATTGTTCTCTCTCCTGCTAGCTGCATATGGATCCCTGAAAACTGGATGCTAAAAAAAGAGTATCCATCACAACAACAGAGAGATAATCACAATCCGGCCTTCACTTTGATGAATGACAACCTAAAAAAATAAATGAATGAATGACAACAGCAAGGGAAGAATATTATGGAGGATAATGAGTTGTACTTTCCACAGGATATTCCTTCTCTTGAAGGGTGTTTTACTGCCGAGTTTGCAGATTTTTTTGCTCGTCAATCTAATCACCAAAAGTTCAATACTGGCTGTGTTTACAACACTTGTAAACTGGTAGAAGGTTCTTATACGGATTTGCTTGAGAAAGAAACAGCTAAGGAAGGCATTAAGCACTGGGCTTGAGGACCTTTCAATCCCGTGACACTATCCGAGAGATAAAAAAAGAAGAGGTATTGCTTGGATTGGCTTGATAAACATGCAAGAAACTCGGTCATTTACGTGTCGTTTGGGACGACTACAACCTTGGATGATGAACAAATCAAGGAGCTGGCAATTGGGTTGAGAGAAAGCAGACAAAAGTTTATTTGGGCACTACGAGATGCTGACAAAGGAGATGTTTTCAACTCAGAAGAGCAGAACTCCCAGAAGGGTACGAGGATTCAGTGGTTGGGATAGGACTAGTGCTGAGGGAATGGGCACCTCAGCTAGAGATTTTAGCCCACCCGGCAACAGGAGGGATCATGAGTCATTGTGGATGGAATTCTTGCATGGAAAGTATTGCCACGGGAGTGCCAATTGCCGCTTGGCCTATGCACTCAGATCAATCAAGAAACGCAGTTCTAATAACAAAAATCCTCAAGATTGGAGTTGTAGTTAGGGAATGGAAGCTAAGAGTGTTATGTGTGTGGACACAAATGGACGGTGGCAGCCATGGTTGGTGGCAGCCATGGTTGAAGTCATAGTCAAATGGTAGGTGCCTAACTTGCCCACCATTGTTGAACAATCATCTCCCTCATCAGCTATAAATAGATGTGCATTGATAGCTGAGATAGAGCACGAAATAGAGAGAAACACAGAGAGAGAGCTAAGGGTGAGAGTTGAGTTGAGTTGAGAAGTTTTCTCCTCCTCCTTGTTTTCTTGTTTGTATTGCTTTTGAGCTTGATTAATACAAACCAGTAGCTCCGTGGAGTAGGCAAGTTGCCGAACCACGAAAATTTGTGTGTGTTTGAATGTTTGGATCTCCTAACAACTGGTATCAGAGCCTGTTCTTGAAAGTTCTTGAAAAAGAGGGTGTTTGATCCAAACTCAAAAATAAAAGTTATCCAAACGTGTTTTTGAAGCTACCACCGTGAAGAGGACGACGAGAGGAATCCACTGGTGAAACCCCGACGAAACTCCGACGTCCTGCATGCCCGCACGCGCCTGCACGCGCCACCACCAGTACTGTCCACGCGCAC
>SRLM01000259.1:1506781-1651927 GCA_015708895.1 Populus ilicifolia
GCCATGGTTGAAGTCATAGTCAAATGGTAGGTGCCTAACTTGCCCACCATTGTTGAACAATCATCTCCCTCATCAGCTATAAATAGATGTGCATTGATAGCTGAGACAGAGCATGAAATAGAGAGAAACACAGAGAGAGAGCTAAGGGTGAGAGTTGAGTTGAGTTGAGAAGTTTTCTCCTCCTCCTTATTTTCTTGTTTGTATTGCTTTTGAGCTTGATTAATACAAACCAGTAGCTCCGTGGAGTAGGCAAGTTGCCGAACCACGTAAATTTGTGTGTGTTTGAATGTTTGGATCTCCTAACAAAGAGATGAGATTGCAACGTCAAAGATTGTTGAAAGTGCCGTGAAAAAGCTAATGGCATCGACAGAAGGTGATGAGATGAGAAGGAGAGCAGAAGAAATGGGGGAGTCCGTGGGGGATCCGCGGCTGAAGGAGGAGTACTTTCTCACATGGAGATGGAATCCTTCGTTGCTCATATCACTAGTTAAGTTGTTAAAGTAGGCACTAAGCTGGTTTCGTTAGCCATAATAAATTTTCAACCTGCAATGAAATCCAGCTAGGCAAGTACAGGAGATCTAAACAGTCCTTGTACTCATACTGGATTGTCATTAAATTATAACTTCTGCTGTTTTAGCATTTCAAATAAAAATAAAAGTGCACCGTTTGTTTTTTTTCACATGCACTGGATACTTCATGAATGCAATCACGTAGACATTAAAGAGTAATTGGTGGGGGGGGATGCAATAAAAAGATAGAGCGGCGACTACATCATTCAGACCATATTCATCGGTAAATTCCGGTGAATATATAATTAGTAATACACTTGCCCCATTGGCAGGACTCGAGCATGAACTAGATGGTACTGCATCATCTGATTCTTTGTGACTACATCAAGTGAAACCAACAGAAGAAATTCCATCCCACAAAAATGAAACAAAGCAAACGGATAATATTAGCCATAAACCTGAATAGTAGTTCCTCGTCGGTGTAAATTGCCAATCGCCAATCATGCTCGTCAACAGAAGCCTGCAAGTGCTCTTCTCCACCATGTGAATACCCATTTTTCTTCAGTAACTGCAACCTACGAAAGCTCTTCTTCCAACGTGCGTGCAATCATCTCATCATCCTCTACATGGCTACAATCCGTAATATCATAATGATCCCTCACACAATCTTCTCAGCATTCTCAGCATTCTTTAGGATGTATGGAAAGACAACGTTATTTGTTATTCCTGTTGAAAGTAAACTCAATCTAGAAAGTCAAAGAAGGCAACCACCAGCTGTCACCGCCCAACTGTCCAGCCGCCAACCGCCGGCCACCAACCGCCAGCCGCTTTTACACCGTCGGCCACAACCGCCTTCACACTTGAAAGTTGAATTTTCTTGTTTTGATTTCGTGTATAAATAAATAGCTAAGTTTATACAATTATACGTGGAGAGATTGAGAGAAACACTAGAGAGAAAGAGAGAGGAGTTGTTGTAAGCTTTTGTTTATGTTATTGTAAGCTTTGTTCTTGAAATAAAAGAGTGTGTTTTATCCCCTCCGAGTATTTCAAAGCCACCACAAGTGGTTTCTCCCACCAACAATTCCACCACCAAAAACATGTTTCATACCCGATCGATAACTATCGATTTCAACAAAATCGATCGCTTTTGGGAATCAATTTTGGGTTTGATTTTTTTGCCTGAGAGATAGAGGGGAATAAGAAGATAATCGGATATATATATATATATATATATCTTTGATTTTTTTTAATTTGGTACTTGTATTTTATTTCTTGACAGAAAAACCTTAACTGGATTTTTGAGGTGATCATCATATTTTATAGTAAAAATAATTCAGTCCCTAACTTGATTTTTTTTCAATTAAATTTGTACATATCAAATCACAAACTTTTTTCAGATTCTTGGAATAGATATATGATAGTATAAAAAAAACAATAAAATCATGATGACACCAACTATAATTATAAAAAATAATGACATACATGAATTATTAATATAGTCATCTAAAAACTATTAAGAAGTTCAGGGAATGAGTTGTTACTTTGAAATAAAATTCATTCTATTGTGTCTATTATGATTTTTTTTTCCAGTTTTATCCATATATTTCAGTTAAAAAGTGGAGGAAAAAAATAGAGACTTGCAAGGACATGTTTGAAAAAAAAAAGTTGAGTCAATGATTAAATGTAAAAATATAGAAATTTAAGGATCAAAATATAAATTTAATGTTTTAAGAATATGATATGTACTGTTATCTTTATGCTGTCTTTTACAATAAATATCACATCTTACAATAATTTGTATGTTACAAAAATGTAAGGGCTAATAGAGCATTGATATATCACATTTTAAAAAGGTTAATGGGAGCATCAACTTGAGATTAAAGACAAGTGACCTGTGATTTGTCGTGTCTCGGGTCTATGTTTTGGTAATGTAAAAAAAAGATATTCATGCACTACTAGCATGTTTTAAAGAAGAAGAAAAAATCCTTACTTACATCATGGATAGTATTGGGTTTAATAAAATAATTTTGTTTAATTTTATAAGAAAAAAATGCAATAGATGGATCTAATTTAAAAATAAATAATAATAATAATAATCACTTATAGAATAACGCTGGTAAAAAAAATTAAATTTCAATATAATCTAATATTGAATGATAAAATAAAAAAATAAAAAATAAAAAAATAGACATAATCCAAGTTAGCATCACAAACTTGCGACTCGAGTTAATTATGAGGCTAAACTAATCTCATAGAAAGCAAATCAATAAAATTAACGATACATAATTCTCAATAATCTAAATAAAAAAATACTAAAAGAAACCCTAAAAAAATAAAACACGCGCAAACCTTGTGGTCACCAATCCTTGCGAGTCAAATAATGTGAATTGGATGGCCTCTTAAAAGGAAAAATGACAAAAAAAAATAACTCTCGTATAAACAAACAAAATATTGAAAGGTGAAGCAAAAAAAAATTTAATGTTAAAAAAATTACTCAAAAAAAAACCAAACTAATTAGGATAAAACCACTATACATACGATTCAAGTCATGAAACTAAGATAATATCATAGAAAGAAAAGCAAAAAAAATCATAAAGCTCAGCCTCTAATAAACTCAATGTTAAAAAATGAAATTATAGAAGAAAATTTGTGTAAAAAAATATATACAAAAAAAAGATCGATTTCAATCCATGTTAACAATTTATAACCATTCAGGTCATGAGACTAGATCACCACACCAAAAATATTATGAAATATAATTCTCAATTAATCCAACGTTGAATGATAAAACGAACAAAATAACAATTTAAGAAAAGATATGAAAAAATGATAATTAAAATAATCAATATCAAATCTGATATAAAAATAAAATGAAACGGAAAAGTAAAGGATTAAATTGAAAAAAAAGTAAAAAATAATAAAAAATAAATAGCAATCATTTCAAATTTAATATGTAAATCAAATAAAATCAAATGTTAAGAGATAAAATTAAAAAAATATAAAAAAATTTGAAACAAAATAAAAAACAATAAAAAAAACTGAGTATTGAATTTAGCATAATAAATAGATAAGAAAATTCCTATAAAATGTTTCGAAACAACATGATGATTTCCAATGAGAGGAGAAACAAAAAGTTTATTGGAGCCTAATCACTGCACCATCGCCAATAAACATCACACCTTTATGAAGAGCGAGGTGTGATATTTTTAAGATCGTCATGGAAACTGCTAGGACGCAACTCATGCTTCACTTAACTACCGCGGGAGTTTCTTATCCAAGCATCAACTTATTATCCTTGCCTGTTTATCCTAGTTTTCACACTTAATTTCAACTTTAATTTTAGTTTCTAATTCTTAATTCTATATCAACTGAATTTAGTTTTATTTTTTAAAATCAAACTTTTAATAAATCCTGTAATTTTTCCTCGGCATTGTGGATGTGTAGCCAATTGAAAAAAACCATTAAATTCAATCCCAAAAAAATTAAATAGAGGAGGGTTAAATTAAAAAAAAAATCGAGATGAAAAAAGAGTGAGGCATATTCTCTCC
The DNA here is from genome assembly GCA_015708895.1 of Populus ilicifolia. Classification (NCBI taxonomy): domain Eukaryota; kingdom Viridiplantae; phylum Streptophyta; class Magnoliopsida; order Malpighiales; family Salicaceae; genus Populus; species Populus ilicifolia. The sequence continues at coordinate 1,510,839 of SRLM01000259.1, forward strand.
TCCATCCTTGGAACTTAGTCCTCGAAAAGGATATGAATATTTATCAATTATTCCATTTCAGTCCTCATAACCTTAATTATTTTATATTAGTAAAGTTATATTCAATTTTTTCAAATTAGCGGAGAGTCAAGTTTGTTTAATGACACAATGAGCACCCAGTAGATGACATCAACCAAAAATAAATAAATCTGAATTATAAATAAATCTAACACAACATGATCAAATCAAGAGTAAAAAAAAATTAATAATAAAAAAAAAATCATTGTTCTTGAACAGTGATTTGTGAGGAAGGGAGTTATGATTTCCCCTCCTTCGCTAGTTCTTCTATCATTTAGTTTTTGTTAATTAAATAACAATAAGTTCACTTCTTAGTGCTTAAACTAACATTAACATTTTGATTGCTTCACGAGATTTTATATCATAATAATTATTTTTTAAAATATTTTAAAAAATTTATTTTTAACATTATCACATCAAAACTATTTAAATATATATATAAACAAATTTTAAAAAAAAATCCTCAAAAGTGTTTTTGCACTGCAAAACACAAACAATGCTCACATGGTCGCATTAGGCTTCAAGTTTGTAGCTAATGAATTTTGGTTTTAGCTCCTTTGGTCATTTACAAATAAAAATTATTAGCATTAACATTAACAATAAGTTAAAATAGATGTTTTTTGTGTGCATAACACCATAAGATATTATTTATTGTGATAATATTATTTGTTTTTTTATTTGTTTTTTTTAACATTTAATTTAGTGAAAATTAGATTTTATGATCTATTATGGTTTTTTTTTAAATAATTATCATAATCTTATAAATCATGCGGCGAGTTTAATGGGTTGATCCTGTTAAGTTGAGTTTTGTTTTTTTTTAATCATTATTCTTTTTAATTTTATGATCAAATATTTAATTGATTAAAAATTATACTTTATAATTTATTTTAATTTTATTTTTTATTAGATTATCTCGGTTTTATAATTTAGATTATAATTTTTCTGATTAATCTAGGTAGACTCAGGTTGTTTTAATATTTTGTTTTTAGATTGCCTTTTATTTTTTATTTTTTTGATAATAATTAATTAAGAATTAAACTTTATAATTTGTTTTGATTTTCTTTACAGGAGGCCATAACAATCTCATAACTTAAATTGTGAGTTTGACATATTAAATTAAAATATTTTTTTAATTTATTTTTTATAAAATTATTTTGATCACATAATCAAGATCACGAGTTTGAAAAGTCAACCAAGTTTGACTTGGGTCGTTTTATTTTATCATTTTTTAATTGAATTTTTTTCATTTTCATCATTTAATATTATATCTGTTAAGAATTAAGCTTTGTATTTTATTTTTATTTGTTTTATATCATGTTGTCATAATTTCATGATTTTGACAAGTTAACATGTGTTGATTTGAATTAGTCTAATATATCGTTGTTGTAATATTTTTTTTAAAAAATATATTATCTTAAATTTTTCAAGTCAAATAATATTTTTATCAATAATTTAAATTATTTTAAAATCTATAAAATCAGCTGAGTCAAACTAAAACAATCACTATATAATTTAATTTTTTATTAAAAAATATTAGCAACAACTAATTTGTTTTTTTAATATTAACTTAACCAGTGGTGTAGCTTTGTCAACCATTTTGTTTGGTTAACAATTTTTATAAATACACATTAGCCTAATTGTCAGAACATTTACACCCTAATTACTTGTCGGCAGAATACTTTACATGGCAATCAACAACTTAATTATTGTACATGATATATGCCATATCAATAAATATCCTAACGTTGATATAGCATAGAGGGATTGGTAGCTTTCAAGTATCATTTTAGTATCCGTGTATGATAAGATGGTGGCTTGAGCAGCGAACTATTAAATATTTTTATTTATTACATCATAATAATTTATCCTATTTCTTTGGAACTTAAGTAATATCTTATAATTATATTAGCTGTTGATGCAACTTTACCATCACAACTCAAAAGATGTAATGTCATCTTAAAAATACAAATACTATTCACTACATAATATAAATATTACTATCACGAATTGTTAAATAGATTTTTTGAGAGTATGTTTGTTTTTTAATTTCAATCATTTTTTAAAAGTGTTTTTAAATTATTTTTTATCTGAAAAAATATGACATTAATATTTTCTTTTATTTTTTATATTCAAATATAAAAAAATATTATTTTAATATATTTCTATTAAAAATAATTTTTAAAAAACATGCATGGTGTGATAATTCTTAAATATTAATTTTATTTTTTTACAAACAAAGAGGTATCATTCCAGTAGGCGATTGGTGGTATATGGCTCATAAGTTTTCATGCTGTTCGTTCTTTTTTGCAATCATTGGAGAAATTTTTTAGATATTTATATGTGTATATAAAAAAAACACATGGACACTTAAAATATGTTTACCAAATAAAATATATTTTTTAATTTTTTGGGAATTAGGAATAATTTTTTATTTATTTAAAATGCTAGAAACAAATCAAGACCATAAATATTTATTTTTTAAATTATCAAAAATCATAATTTATAATGGTATCTTATATCCATGAATTTTGTTTTACCCTATTAAATATTATAATAAAAAATATACATTAGTAAATAAAAATATTTACATTGGATTTATAATAAAAGTTAAATTCAGTATAATAAATAAATAAAAAATAATTTCACTAAAAAAAATTTATATTCAAAATAAAAATTGTATTGTTCATGCTTTTATTTATTTATTTATTTAAAAAATAGTGGAATGATTATAAATAAAAAATATAAAATACATCCAAATTAAAATTTTAAGATACAGAAATATATATTTTTCTTACTTTTATTTTTTATGCAATATTACTGTTTTTAACCTTTTAAGGTTTGAAATTCCAGCTTGGGCAGTGGTTGCCACGTGTAAGTCAGTCCAAGAAACACCACGATCCCTCTAATCTACCGTTAACTGTACCAAATCACAACTCCTCACTGTCTCCATCTCCCTTCTGTTTGGAGAGAATGAAATCTCTTCAATCTCCTTCAACTTTGAAGGCCTAAAGAAAATTAAAATTAAAGGAAAAAAGAAAATTAAAAAACATGACAAGAAAAACGTTAGCAAAATGGCACCCACACGGCGCACATTAGCACTTTGCGATGCTTCCTACACCGTCTGTGTCACCTACGGGCTACGGTCCTTCTCTTTCTCTCACTATCCTACGCACCCCCCTAACCTTTCTTCTCTCCTCGCTTCTTCTTCTTCTCTCTCATAATAACACAATTCCTATTAGGGTTTCATATTTTATTTTTTCTCTCTCTCTTCAAAAGAAAAGGAGAGAACAAAAGTCTGTCTTATGTTCTTCAAAAGCCTAAGCTTTCATGGACAACAGGAGACAAGCCAAGGACTCGCTCTCTTACTCCAATTTATTCAATCTTGAGGTTTGTTCACATGGGTTTTGGTTTTCTCAATTGGGTTCTTTTTAGTTTTTTGAATTACCCACCCTTTTTGGTTTTTTCAGATTGGATTAATTTGTTAATTTTGGGATTCGGTGAGATGGGTTTATTGAATTTTGCTGAATTTGTGTGTTTTGTTTTGTTTTTACTTAATGGGTATTTTATTTTCTGGGTTTTCTTTTTCTTTTTTCCCTTTGTTTTTAGTCTTTGGTGAACTTCAGAGTTCCACAACCTGATGATGAATTTGATTATTATGGGAGTAGTAGTCAGGATGAGAGCAGAGGTAGCCAAGGTAACTTAATTTTGTTGTTTTGAATGATTTATTTTCTATTTCGATTGGAATTACAAGGACCCAGTTGGATTTTATGCCTTTTTGTATGCTATATAACTGTTGACTTTCATACTCTCTTTGTCTGTGTGAGTCTATTGTTCGTGAAAACTTTGATTTTCGGAGGTGGATTGAGCTGGAGAGAAGTGTATTTATGTTTTTGTGCAATGTGGTTGGCTACGTATAGGTGGAGCAATGGCGAATTTTGTTAATAGGAATCTATCAGAGAGGGAATTGAATTCGGAGAAGAGAAAGAGGCGGTATAACAACAGCGAGGGAGAGGAGGAAGATAGACATTTCAGGGCACGCATTACAGAGGATAAGTATCGCTCAATGCTGGGAGAACATATTCAGAAGTACAAGAGGAGGTTTAAGGATCCCTTGCCAAGTCCTCCCCCTCCCCCTCCCCCTCCCCCTCCCCGTATGGGGATTCCCATTCCAAAGAGTAGTTTGGGCGGTTCAAAAACTAGGAAGCTTGGGAGTGAGCAGCGAGGGGGGTTACATGATATTGAAACAGCATCTGAATGGGCCAATGACATTACTCTGTCAAAACGCAGAGACTACCATGAACCGGAGTTTACACCCAAGTATGTTCTAGCATTATGAGCGTCGGAATGGATGGATTTTTGCATGATTATTGTTTTCATTTTTCGATTGCTCTGAAGTTAATTTTTTTTCCAAATGTTTTGCAGAATATACTATGAACCTCCTTATTTGGATATTGGGGATGGTGTCACTTATAGGATACCCCCCTCGTATGATAAGCTTGCAGCATCATTGAACTTGCCAAGCTTCTCAGATATGCGGGTGGAGGAATTTTACTTGAAGGGCACCTTAGATTTGGGTACCTTGGCAGCAATGATAGCCAATGATAAAAGGTTTGGGCCTAGAAGCCAAGCAGGGATGGGGGAGCCCCAATCACAATACGAATCACTTCAGGCAAGATTGAAGGCATTGACAGCTTCTAGCACAGCTGAGAAATTCAGTCTCAAGATATCTGAAGAGGCATTGAATTCCACAATCCCAGAAGGGGCAGCTGGAAATATAAGACGCTCTATTTTGTCAGAGGGTGGTGTAATGCAGGTTTACTATGTTAAGGTTTTGGAGAAAGGAGACACGTATGAGGTTTGTCCTTCCTTTGAACTATGATTAGGCTATGGGAAGGATTTTTTTTGTTCCAGTTCAGAGTTGATGATGAACCTTTTTTTATTTATTTATTATTATCTTCTATTTTCCTGAGATGCAGATCATTGAGCGGGGTCTACCTAAGAAGCCAAAGATAATTAAAGACCCTTCCATCATTGAGAGCGAGGAAATGGAGAAGATTGGTAAGGTTTGGGTAAACATTGTCAGAAGAGACATACCTAAGCACCATAGGATTTTCACTACATTGCATCGAAAGCAACTTATTGATGCCAAGAGGTTCTCAGAAAATTGTCAAAGAGAGGCACGTACATGTCATATGGCTTATGCAGTTTTTACTTGCATTGTTTTTGTATCTATGGATGATCTCTTTATTTCAGCTTTATAGTACTAGGCTTGTATGTTTAAGTAACAATTCCTTTTATGTTCCAGGTCAAAATGAAGGTTAGCAGATCACTCAAAATAATGAAGGGTGCTGCGATTCGCACTAGGAAGTTAGCTAGAGATATGCTGCTGTTTTGGAAGCGAGTGGATAAGGAGATGGTACTTTCTGTTTCCTTGCTGAACTTTTGCTCTGTTTTCATTTCAATGTAATGGACACTGTCATCTTCTAGGTAAGTGCTGTGTTGCAATTAAGAGTTCTGAATATGACAAGGTATAGGAGTACATTCTCACGTGGAAACTCTTTTATCTCTTCCCCGTGGCTTCTGTTACTCTGTTTGTGGAGTGTTTAAATGTGTGCTGAAACAGACACTCTTGTTATCCAGAGATCATTGGTTGGTATGATAGTAAATGTCTGAACCTTACCAGTATGGCTGTAGATTCTAATCTTGTAAGCGGTTGCATCAAGTGACATTGTTTAACAGCAAGACTGTTCCAAATTTAACCTGTTAGGAGTCCATTTTACATATCTGCATGATGGGTTTTTTTAGCTTAAATCCTCTTATCATTAGAGATGTGGTCCTACAGAAAGTGAATAAACAACCTGGTTACTAATCTGGTGGATATTTTTTCATCTATTGGGAGCTCTAGTAAGATGCAGTTTACTGACATCTGTTTCTAATCCAAGTGATTAATATTTTTCTGCGATGTAAACATACAAGTTAACAACTGAAAAACTGTTTTATAAAAAGTCATCCTTGCCTTTTTCTTTGGTTATTTACTAATTCCTTCTCTAATTGTTTGCAACGTTCAAATGCCTTTCCTTGTAGGCCGAGGTGAGGAAAAAGGAGGAAAGAGAAGCAGCAGAAGCTTTGAAGCGTGAACAAGAGCTCCGGGAAGCAAAAAGACAGCAGCAAAGGCTCAATTTTCTCATACAACAAACAGAACTCTACAGTCATTTCATGTCAAACAAACCAAGTTCACAGCCCTCAGAAGCTTTGCCAATTGGAGATGAAATGACAGATGATCAAGGAATGGATTTGAGCACTGCTGAAGCAGAGCCTGATGATCAGGAAGAAGATCCTGAGGACGCTGAATTGAGAAAAGAGGCTTTCAAAGCTGCTCAAGATGCAGTCTCGAAGCAGAAATTGTTAACAAGTGCTTTTGATATAGAGTGTTCAAAGCTGCGTGAAGCTGTTGATATTGAGGGACCTATAAATGATGCCTCAGTTGCAGGATCTAGCAACATTGATTTGCAGACACCGTAAATGTTTTTTTAATGTGCCCCCTTTCTTAATAGTATTAGTTGTGAATTTTTTTTTGGTTTATCATGTTTTCCTTTTGAATTTCTGCATCACTTTAATGAGCTTATTATTACCAATACTTGCAGCTCCACCATGCCTGTTACATCAACAGTTCAGGCACCAGAGTTGTTTAGAGGTAGCCTCAAAGAATATCAGTTGAAGGGTCTTCAGTGGCTGGTTAATTGTTATGAGCAGGTAAGGTAAACTCAACATCAGTACTAGATAAAATTTTCCATTGAAATCATCTCATAGTAGTTCATGTTGTCTCAGGGTTTAAATGGTATACTTGCTGATGAGATGGGCCTTGGAAAGACTATTCAAGCCATGGCATTCTTGGCTCATTTAGCTGAGGTGATTATTCTAGTTGTGGTACATTAATACATTTCAGTATGTTTTTTTAATAGCCTTACACTAACTTAATTGCTGCACACAGGAAAAAAATATTTGGGGTCCTTTTCTGATTGTTGCTCCAGCTTCTGTCTTGAATAACTGGGCTGATGAAATCAGTCGCTTCTGCCCTGACTTGAAAACCCTTCCGTATTGGGGCGGGCTTCAAGAGCGGATGGTACTTAGGAAAAACATTAATCCAAAGCGCCTTTACCGAAGGTAATTTTCTTGTAATGGCCATCCATTGATTTCTTGAAGACAAAATAATGGGTAGTGCAATGGAGAGGATTTGACACTCACTGGGCTGATCACATAATTAGATATGGTCAACGTGCATCAAGATAAAACAGGTCCTAGTGAGGACCACTTCATAATTTTCCTTTTTGGATTTTTTTTCAGTTGATTTTTAGGAACTCTTAGGATTTTGTTTGTTCAGAAATGACTAGGAGTTTTATGAGGTTACAGGCTCTGATTTCTGAAATCAAACTACATTCTCCTCTCTGCATTATTTTTTATGAGGTTACAGCCATTGGAAATTCAACTTCACTTTAGTTAGAAAATCAATATGCATATTATAATTGCCTTTGCAAGCACCTTGGATGCGTTAGAGTTTTGGGTTATAAACTTGTTTCCTACAAACTAAGCCTTTGGTGTTTTTTATAGTTTACTCTCATTTTGTGTCTTAAGCCAGCTCCCAAGATGCTTTTCATTCAAAGAATTTTTGCTTCTATTTCTCATGTCACTAAATTAAGCATTTGCCATGCTTTGTTCTGATGTTAATAATCAATCATTTTCTTTCTTGCCAGGGATGCTGGTTTTCACATTCTCATTACCAGCTATCAATTGCTAGTGTCTGATGAGAAGTATTTTCGGCGTGTCAAATGGCAATACATGGTATTAGATGAAGCCCAGGCTATTAAAAGTGCTAACAGGTTCTTAACTCTATAACCAGATTTTGCTTACTAGATTTTCCTCATTAATTGTCATTCAAAGAGCAGCACCTTGTTTAAATGAGTTTTACTTGTGCTCTCATTTGAAATGTTCTTAATGTCATTTGTTCTTCATGTCTTTCCAAAGCATACAAAAAAGAGAGAAGAAGTCATACTATGCTTTTACTCATCTGATGACTGGATACTTTTGACAGCATAAGATGGAAGACATTGCTCAGTTTTAATTGTCGTAATCGCTTGCTGCTGACTGGTACACCTATTCAGAATAACATGGCAGAATTGTGGGCCCTTCTGCATTTCATCATGCCGACATTGTTTGACAGCCATGAACAGTTCAATGAGTGGTTTTCTAAAGGGTATGTTTCTTTTGCTAAAGTGCATGCTTGCTTTCAGAGTATACTAGACCTAAAATTGAACTTTTATTTTGTTTTCAGAATTGAGAACCATGCAGAACATGGGGGTACATTAAATGAACACCAGCTAAACAGATTGGTGAGTATGCTTTATTGCTTTTCATAGGTTTCCATTGCCAGCATGATTAATAAAATGTTTGTTAGATGTGCACCCTGCACAATTCTGTAGCAGTAGAATCTGGTGCAGAATACTAAGGGATCATTCAAAAAATGAAACCTAAACATCGAACTGTTCTAAAACAATGAATTGCCTCATGGATCCTTCAAATTTTTGTTAAGCTAGTGCGGGGCTTATGCATGGCTCTTGATGTTTTAGAGGCACAAGTAATTGCAATTCTCTGATATTGCTTGGTTTTTATGTGTTCCCATGTTTTCTTGGAATTCAGTCAGCACCGCATGTAACCTGGTAACTTTTTATGCGTGCTGGTTAGAGCAATTCTCTGTGTTGATTGAATGCTAGGCAGTGGACTGTTTTTAGTCAAAAAGGTTTTTCCTAAACAGTTTATGATATGTAGTTTCTCCTACCCTTTTCTAAACTTGCAGTGCTGTTTTCTCCCCCCTACGGTATCTGACTTGTGTCTTGGTCTTTACCTTTGACAGCACGCAATTCTCAAGCCTTTTATGCTGCGTCGAGTGAAGAAAGACGTGATTTCCGAGTTAACAAGGAAAACAGAGGTTATGGTGCACTGCAAGTTGAGCTCTCGACAACAAGCTTTCTATCAAGCTATTAAGAACAAGATATCTCTTGCTGAGTTGTTTGATGGCAACCGTGGACATTTCAATGAGAAGAAAATTATGAATCTAATGAACATAGTCATTCAGCTGAGAAAGGTAGCCTATTATTTTGCCAGGGGTTTCTTACATCCCACTCCATAATGTTTTTATTATGTAATTATGTTGTGCAAACCTTTGAACAATATGCTATTTTGTTGTCTATTTACAAAAAAACTGAATGTTCTATTTTTTTGATGGTAGGTTTGCAACCATCCAGAGTTGTTTGAAAGGAATGAGGGAAGCACATATTTCTATTTTGGAGAGATTCCCAATTCTTTTCTTCCCCCTCCTTTTGGGGAGTTGGAGGACATACATTATTCAGGAGGTCGAAATCCTATCACATACAAGGTACTTTCTTGAGTTGTCTGTGATTAGAAAAAAATTGTTATATTTTGACAAACTCAAAACTAGAAGAGTAAAGTCTCCATGGTTACAACTGTAGTTTCCTTTCAAAGCAGTAGCCATGATAATTTTTGACACTGCAACACTTTTCCCACCCAGGTGCCAAAAGTAGTCCACAATGAGATTGTCCAAAGTTCCGAGGTTCTTTGCTCAGCGATTGGACGTGGTGTTGGCAGAGAGTCATTTCAAAAGCACTTTAACATATTCTCTCCAGAAAATGTGTATCGGTCTGTATTTGCACAGGACAATATCTCAGATAGATTGCTTATTAAGAGTGGGACATTTGGTTTTACCCGTTTGATGGATTTGTCCCCAGCAGAGGTTGCATTTCTGGCAACTAGTTCATTTATGGAGAGGCTGTTGTTTTCTATTATGAGACAGGGCCAACAATTTTTGGATGGAACCATAGACTTGCTTATGGAAGACATGGAAGATGACAATGGCAATCACCTTGAGAAATGTAAAGTACGAGCTGTCACACGAATGTTATTGATGCCATCACGATCTGAGACAGATACCCTAAAAAGGAAAATTGCAACAGGCCTTGCTGATAATCCGTTTAAGGCTCTAGTTAACTCTCATCAGGACAGGCTTCTGTCCAGCATTAAGCTCCTTCATTCAACTTACACGTCCATCCCACGGACTAGAGCCCCACCGGTATATTTGGATTCTCAGATTGTCTATTTTTTAATCATTAAAGAACTGTTAACCTTTGAACATTTTATTAATATACCAGTGTTTTCTCACCTACATAGATTGATGGCCAATGCTCAGACAGAAACTTTGCCTACCAAATGATGGAAGAATTGCACCAACCCAGGGTCAAGAGGTTGTTAATTGGGTTTGCACGCACATCTGAATTTAATGGACCCAGAAAGCCAGAGGGTCCTCATCCTTTAGTTCAGGAGATTGAATCTGAATTACCTGTTTCACAACCTGCTCTTCAGTTGACATACAAGATTTTCGGTTCTTGCCCCCCCATGCAAAGCTTTGACCCTGCAAAGCTGCTCACGGTGCAAGCCTCTCTGATTCTCATGTCCTTTTAATCAAATCAAAATTGTATTTTGTAATGCTTATATTTGGATTGTATTTGTTTTTTATATAGGATTCTGGAAAGCTTCAAACACTTGATATTTTACTGAAACGATTGCGAGCTGAAAACCACCGGGTTCTATTGTTTGCACAAATGACAAAAATGCTAAATATTCTTGAGGTACATGTAGTTTTCCAGTTATTCACTATAGTCATTACAAGGGTACCAAGGAGACGAGAAGTTGTTTCTGAGGATCTTGTAGAAAATATGCTCATGGTAAAACAACATTATTTTGGGATTAAGGCACAGTTGAGTTGATTTATTTTGTAAATTAGTGGAGGCTTATTCTTTCTTTGTTTTTATGACTTGATGTACAGCCATATTAGTTTAGCCAAATTGGTACACATTTGATTAGCTTTGTGCATATAAGTGGCTGGCATTTGTTGTTGTAATCCAACATCAGTATGGGCTACAATAGTCTTCTTTTTCAAGAAAAGCAAGTTGGAACTTGCTCTTGAATATTCAATGGCAAGACTCCATATTACGTGATCTGTTTATTTCATAAAATGGTTTGTGGTGATTGTTGCCATGGATGATGACTTCAGTATTGATTTGGATTTTCTATGTTTAGAAATAGCCTCTTAGTGTCACTAATATATATTTGAATTTCTCTTATCCTTTATGTCCATCTTATCTGCATTTTGCTTTCAAATGACATAATTTGTGCTTGAGCTACAATTTCCATTATGATTAGGTCAATTAGTTGACTTTTCTTCTTGCCATTTTTTTAGGAAATTTGTTTTGGTGCTAACTTGTGTACAATTGCAGGACTACATGAATTATAGGAAATATAGGTATCTTAGACTTGATGGGTCGTCCACCATCATGGATCGTCGGGATATGGTCAGAGACTTCCAGCTCAGGTTGTTATTTTCTTTGCTGTGTGATGATTGTTTTGAAGAGCGCCCCTTTCTTGTCAGTTTCTCATTTTGAAAGTGAGTTCTTAACTTTTTTACCTCCTGGGATTGCAGGAATGATATTTTTGTATTCTTGCTGAGTACCAGAGCTGGGGGGCTTGGTATTAATTTGACAGCTGCTGATACTGTTATTTTTTATGAAAGTGATTGGAATCCTACACTAGATTTACAGGCAATGGATAGAGCACATCGGCTGGGCCAGACAAAGGATGTTAGTTCTCTCCAGATTTTTGTATCTGTTTTTCACTTATGGCATAACCATAACCTTTTCATGCATTTCCTTTGAGATTGTCTTCCTTGTTTAGACAGTGATCCTATAATCAAATGAGTTTTTGAGCTTGCACACACAAAATGGTTTTTCTAGTTCTGACTATACATAGAATTCTCAGCTTAGTTTTATTTGAGTTCTGAATAACACTGAAGTACTTTTTCATGGTGTAGGTTACTGTCTACCGGCTCATTTGTAAAGAGACGGTTGAGGAAAAGATTTTGCAAAGAGCAAGCCAGAAACATACTGTGCAACAGCTTGTTATGACAGGTGGTCATGTTCAGGATGATCTCTTGGCTCCTGAGGATGTGGTGTCCTTGCTTCTGGATGATGCCCAGTTGGAGCAGAAGTTGAGAGAAATTCCACTGCAGGTGAGGTTTATATGTGGGTATTGGTTGTAATTTTTTTTTCAAGAACCCAGTTAAATTGCCGATAATTTTCTCTTGGTATAGGAGTTTTTGCCCTTTCCCTCCTTGTAAAACTGGCCTTTAGAATATTCACTAGAAAAGGAAAAGTAAAATTAGGAGCTAGCAAGCTAGGAATGAGAGGTAGAAGTTGCCTTAAATTTAAGTTGCTTATAGAATATGTGATCACCTTTTTATCAATTTGCTGTTTTCAGGCCAAGGATAGACAAAAGAAAAAAACAACAAAGGCCATACGGGTAGATGCAGAAGGTGATGCAACTTTAGAAGATTTGACTGAAACTGTCACTCAGGGTACTGGAAATGAACCATCTGAGGAGACAGAGAAATTGAAATCCAATAACAAGAAGGTATTGTGAAATTGAAATCCAATAACAAGAAGGTATTGTGATTTCTAAGTATAGTTTTATGATTCGATCCCTTAATTTCTTTTCTACCTTTACATTTGAAAAAGGCCGCTTCACTTTGTCCACTTTGTCAAGATATGGATTAAGTAGCATTAAGAACCCCCCACCTCCTCTTCTGAATAAATGTGAACGCAAAAAAAAAAAATGGTGAAAAGGAATTACCCTTGAGTTATTTGTGAAAGATTTAGGTGAGTGCATGCAAGAGCCTTGAGATATCAAAGGTAAACTCCACCCTATATATTTTGTTACCTCGACCATCAAGGTGAGCTGTAGTCGCTATGGCTTGCATTTTGTTTTTGATATTCTTTATAGATCTGGTAGCCTGGTACTGCCTCTCTCCTTTTGATTCTGGAGTAAACACATGGCCTATAGTCAAAAGTTACAGAAGCTAGTATTTTTTGTTCATGTTGTTTTGGCATTCAGTTATTATCTGATGTTGAGCTGAGGTGCTTAAGGATATCCCTGCTCTCAGTTAACCGCTGCCAAAGTAAAGTTGTCTTAGATGCAACGTTCTCCATGGCCATTGCTTTATGTTTTTACTGAGAAGCACATATCTTGTGCAGAGGAAACCTGCTTCTGACAAGCAGACTACACCAAAGCCAAGGAATTCACAGAAGAATGAACTGAATTCTACATCAATGGACTATGAATTGGATGATTCGTTTCTAAATGATGAGCCACAGTCACAGCGACCCAAGAGGTTGAAGAGGCCGAAGAAGAGTGTAAATGAGAAACTCGAGCCAGCATTTACTGCCACACCCCAAGTTGATTCATTGCAGATGCAATATCCACATGCAAATAATCTTCCTTCTACTTACTCAAACACATGATTATAATATGCAGTAAGAAGGTTGAATCCATTGATGTAGCTGCAGGACTTTGTTCAACGCTTGGGTTGCCAGGTCATCTCAGAGGAGGCACCTTGATTTCCACCTATTGCGGCCAGGGCTATAGAAGAAACTGGAGCAGCGTTGAGAAGAAGCAAACCCAGCAACACGTAGTATGTATATACAATTTTGTGGACTTGAGTTCTAGGTCAACTAATTATTACTACAGATCTGAGTCTGTACAGGCGGGTTTGCTCGTTGTTCCTCGAGTAGTAGTATATATTCCAGGTCTTGTAAACCTATTTGCCCACGACCATAAAACGTTGTGGGTCGAGGAACTAGACTCAGAAATTTTTTAATAGGCAATCTTTTTTACAGTTCTGTAATGCTGTGTCTTCCCCCTCATCCTTCAAGAATCTCTTATGAATGGCAGGGCAGCATGCAAACCCCATTTTGCTGATGGTTGTGGTAAAACGAATTCAGAAGTCTATATTTATTTATTTTATCACCCTTTTTGATCTTTGTTAACCAAACAACTACAGTGATCATCTTTTCTGCTATTCATTCCTTTCACGATCTATCCTCTCCTGTCAATCCCTCCGGACCATGGATCAACCATTATCAAACCCATAAATACAACTTTCGTTACCACTTAACCAAAAAGAAAGATCTAACATCATTGGTCGTTGCGACAACATACAACAACTATCATTGTGATGTAAAATCATTGAAATAACGGTAATAGTAGGCAATCGTGGAGCCGTAAACCTAGTGAGTGGAGAAGAGGCGACAGAGTAGCGGGTGGACGAAGGGGAGGAAGGATTTCTGTCATCGAAGCCAACTGGCTTTTATTTCTTCTATTTAAAATTCTTCTTAAAAGATAGTTTTTTTTTAAAAAAAACTCTTTGAACATGCTAGTCACCTGACATTTAACGTTGATGTTGGCAAGCTCCATTCACAACGACAAACAAAAAGCTCTCAGGTGGCAATCATCATGTTAAAACCATAATAGGCTGAGATTGTTTTAGCAAAAATCCATACGTTGGGGACTACCTTGTGAAAACTCATCATAGGTTGTAATTATCCCATTTATTTAAGACCAACAACCACAAAGTTACAAGAGCATAATATAGTAATACACTGAGTCGACAAGCTAACGGAGGGAAAGCATACAGTTCATAAAATGTCGGGTCTTACTTTGGAGGGTGCCACCGGGGACGGGAAGAGTAAGTAAAAAAGCTACTCCAGATCACCATCACGACATAGTTACCACATTATGTATGGATTACTGCAGACTTAAAGTTTAAGAGCAAGAGCATGGTGGTGAATGTGGTCATCGATGAAAGTGGCAATGAAAAAGTAGGAGTGATCATAACCAGGTTGCAATCGCATCAGAACTGGAACATTTGCACTCCTGCATGCCTCTTCAAACTTGTTTGGCAGCAGCTGATCATGCAAGAATTTATCCTCATCTCCCTGCACAGACAAAGCAGAGCGGTGTAAGAGAACAACGCATGAGCCTAAATCAAGCAGTGTGGAAATTTACAGATTGTGTATTCATTTAATGTCCACATTTCATGGATGGATCATGTTTACCAGCCAACATGTACTGATCAAAAAGGGAATTGAATGGTGCCTCGTATGATAACTTTTGTTAGCAGCTTATTTTATCTCAGCCTGGCTTCTATAATGCAAGGTTGTTGATATTCTAACGTCATTTTAAATGCTAAAGAAACAACTCATTCATCACAATCCACAAAGCATCCCATATCTCAGGATCTTTGAAGTGAAAGCTTAATTCTTACCCGGCTCAATTTGATAGAACGGAAATATTTTTGTCCATGATGACTAGATCACCCAGCCAACAAACCACTATAAAGTACCAAGTTAATTTGATCAATTTTTTTCACTTAATTTGTTATCAAAATGAGATTTAAACCTCAATCAGGTTTCCAGTCAACAATTCATGGTCCCTCAAGAAAAGGCAGAATGAGCACACAAACTTTTACCTGATCAATTAAAATGGTAGCAGATACATCATGGACCTTTGACACCAGAGAAGTGGCATCATATTCCTGCATTTTTTAATTTCATTCATTACATTCAATGCATTGCAAATAAAGATGTATTTTCTACGTATCACTAGAAATTTTGACCTCCCAATCAGCTTTACTGGGTCCAAGATAATTTGTGAAAGCCTTCTGGCCCCATGGACAATTAATTGGATTGGCAACTGGTGAGAAGGCAGATACCGACTGGAAAACAAGGACAGAACTGAAAAGAATCAGAAATTATGAACCAGGTAAATCATAAATGGGTTCATCCTGCAGCTCTAAAAAAAAACAGGGATAAAAAGAACAAAAAAGGATGGTAAACAAAACCTAAATTGCTACACAGATAAAATTCCAATATTGCTCGTATGAAATCTTATGGAACTAAAAACCTTCAAATGTTTAATGAGTAACTATGACCAACCACCTTGTACTTGTCAAGGTTCTTCAGGTAGATTGTTAAAGCACCATGGCCGCCCATCGAATGACCAAATATAGATGCCTTCGATGTCTCCAGCTGCGGAAAATTTTCACTAAGAAGTTTTGGCAGTTCCTTGACAACATAGTCATACATGCGCCAGTTCTTCCATTTCTCTTGAGTAGCATTAAGATAGAATCCAGCACCTATTGAAGACAAAGAATACCTTAAGTTAGAAATTAGAGGCATCTGGTCATAATCACATTTGCACTTTAGATATGAAACTCTAGTTTTGCTATATTATGCCACAAATATTTAATCTGCATACCTACACCAAAATCCCAGCTGTCTGCCTCTCCTTCCACATTCAGGCCTCCTGCAATAGTCAAAGAAACAACTAACTAGTCAGCAGAAAAGGACATGGAAATAACTACTGACATGGTTACTCATAAAATGAACATTTACATGATGCATCTTCACAACAAGAAACAACTAGAACAATAAGCTTAATTACTGCTGCAAAACAATTACATCATTCCCATGCCCATCAAATTTTTTTATGAAAGCATTTAAGATCTCCCCCAAAGCCCCAAATATGTTTTTCCTCAACCAATTTTCACTCAACTGAAATGTCAGAATGAAATTCTATGACATGCTGAAGCTCATTCTCAAACGCTTGATAGTCAGAATTTTAAGAGTTCTGAGCTGAAACAGCATCCAATGAGTCTACACTAGCCTTAAAATCACTAACCAAATTAAATATACATAGAATCAGGAAGAAAAAACAACAAAAGAATTACTAATCCATCAATAACTATTTAAAAAGCATATAAAATAACAAAACCATGCTAAACATTAGTTCCAACAGTGTTTGTGATCTTACTTGGAGATGTATCGGGAGCAATCAGGACAATGCCCTCTGTTGAAGCAACACGTTGAGCTCCTGATTTAGCTATAAAGTTCTCATCGGTGCAGGTAAGACCAGAGAGCCAATACAGCACCTATTCAACAATGAAAGCACATAAGTTAGACCTTGATCTTGCTATAAATACTACAACTTACCAAGAATCATCAGTCCAACGTCAAAAGACCGCACATTCATACGCAAAGTTGATCGTTTCATTATTTGGAAGCTAACAACAATAGTATGACTTGCCATAATTAGTCCATTTTCATCCAAAAATCAGAGAAATTGGATAAAAACAGATCAAAGGAAGTTCCGATTCAGTAAAGTTTACTACTTTGATAAGATTTTGAGAATATAATAAAAGGGTTTATTATCATTAATCAATAAAAACAGTTCTCCCAGTTGGATACACAAAAAAAACAAGAAACTTTGGTACATACAAGAATATAAAGTATTCGAAAGAAACAACCTGGACTGTTAAAAAACCTAGCAAATGCTAACTGAAAATGAAAAACAACTAAAAATGGGAAATGGCTGTTCTGATCTGTATTGAAATAAGTAAAAAAAAAAAGGAAAGGAAGATGACATACTGGGAATTTGTGGGAAGGGGAAGGGGATGGAGGGAAATAGATGTAGAAAGTCATGGAGCAACCCAGTGTAGGGCTGAAATGCTTGTATCTCTTGTTGTATCCACCAAACATCTTTGAGCTACTGATCTCACTTGGCTTTGTTTCCATTTCTTCTCCAACGACAAAAGCAATCACTCACTCTCTTTTTGTGCTATATTTCCTTTTAATGGAGAAGCTCAGAGAATGAGCCTTTCCAAGTGGTTTTTATTTTGTGGATGAAAGGAGAAGAGGATTTGTTTTATTTTTTATTTTTTACAATTAAAATACTCATTCTAAATTGTCTATTTGACTGTATATCTCTAAAAACTTTACATGTATATATATATTAAGTTTTAAAAACTTTAATGAAGTTTTCATTTTAATGAAAGATTTTCATATCATATCACGAGAATTAATAAATGATTTTTTTATTTAAAATAATTTTTATAAGTGTTTTTATATTAAAAATAAATTTTTTTTATATATATATATATATTACAGTCTTATGTCATCAAACGACCTCGTTTCTAATCCTTGTTTCTCTCAAAGGATCTCTAAACACAGCCACTCACTGAGTTCGGCACTCGTACAGAACCGAGAGCCACGGCTTCTTCTTCCCCATCTTTTTACCATGATAAAAATAGTCTCTTCTTCTTTTTCGTTGATTTCCACATACCAATACTCTTTCATGCATAAATCAGTTACATGAACACTTGTAAGTTATGATTCTGTGAAAGGAGAGAAGCTATTTCAAGATGGTTAGAACAAAAGAATGGCGGATTGAACGATATGAAATCTGGGTTTTTTCTTTTGTGGAGGAGAGATAGAGGACTTTAAGTCGTCAAATGAAAAGATTATCCCTTGCTTTTACCCTTACTATAAAAATAAAGAATGATATTTTATGTTAGATAAAACTGGACAAATTAAATGCTGGCCTCCTTGAATGATGCACATGCTAGCAATTCCCGCATACTCATCCACCTATCCATATATTATTTTATATAGTGAAACTGAAATATTAACAAAATACTAAAAGAGCTGCCTCTTTCATAATTCACTATTGATTTGCATGGTGAATTTATCAAAGTGTCCATGAAAGAGAGGAAGACAAAAGCTGGTTTCAAAGATATTTTTGATCTTCCTCCGATATCCAAAAATACTCAATTGTCATCTTAGACGAAACATCATAGAGTGATTTTTCTTTTTAATTGGTATGTATTGTCACAAGGGTTGTCGTTAGATGGTGGTTAGATTTCTTCTTCTTCACTTTCTTTTCTCTCTTCTCCATCCACCCAAAGTTCAAAAATATCATAACTTTTTGTGTTATTTCTATTGTGGTCCTTGCAGTTTTTATTTTTATGTATTTGCTTTAAATTTTTTAATGTTTTTTTTAAATTTCATTCTTTATCATTTTTTTCTATGTTAGATTTGATACCTTTTTCTTTTAATTGATATTTATTTTGCTTTTCATCCTTCTTCTAATTGATTTTCTTTTCAGTTTTTATTTTTATAATTAGGTCCTCATTCTTTTCATTATAATTTCTTTTGATTTCATTTATTTTCTTAATTGGATTTTTTTTTTCATGTTCATCCCTCATTGTTTGATTTTATTTGCTTTTAATGCTAAATTTCATCCTTATTTTTTCAATCCTGGTTTTTAAACCCGACCTAAAAATTGACTTCAAGCAAGTCCTAGGTCACAAATTGAGCGGGATGGTCAAGGTTACCCATATCAATTTGGCCTAAAAAATATTCAACGGGTTTTAAAAAAAATACAAAGAAGTTGCATCTTTATAATTTTAAATTATGGTTTTTAAACCTAACCTAAAGGTTGATCTTAAGCAAGTTTTGGGTTATAAGTCGGGTGGGTAGGCAAGGGTTACTTGGAGAATTATTTTTTTTTTAATTTTACAAAAAAAAATCAAAGGGTTTTAAGACGAGTTTAGAAAAAAATTAAAAAAATTAATGAAGAAATTGGATCCTCATTCTTATAATTATGGTTTTTAGACTCGTCTTACAAGTTGACTCAAAGCAGTTATTAGGTCACATGTTGAGTAAGTTAATCAAGGTCACCCAAATCAATTGTTTTTTTAACTCAGTAAGAGTGTCAAAATTATATATATTTTTATAAAGATTTAGCAAATAAAATCAACAAATTTTGAAAAAATTTAACAAAAAAAATTTAATCTTCATTTCTTTAATCGTGGTTTTTAATTAATTGTTGTTTGGTTTTATCCCTTAGCATTTAATTTATTGAGGATTTTACTTTATAATTTTTCTAGATTTATCTTCTATAATGTGGTTTGGTCTCATAATCGGAGTCATAAGTTTTAAAAGTTAGCTTTAGTTGATTTTTAATTTTTTATAATATTTTTTTTAAATTTGTTTTTTCAATATTTGGTTAGTTATGAATTAGTCTTTATTAATTTTATTTTTTTAAAATTATCTCAATCTCATACTTTGAGTTGTAAATTTGATGAGTTTTCATTATTATTTTTTTAATTTGATTTATTTGTTATCATTTTCTTTTAAAAATATTATTAAATTAACTAAAATTATTAAATCCAGTCAACTCAATTGAAACTATCCACCTAGTTATTATTAAAACTATTACGAACCATCCATTCAACATGGTGTTTTCTTATTATTATTACAAGTCTTGTAAAGTTTGTAAATTAATGTTTTAAGTATTTTTATATTATTTTAATATATAGATGTTAAAAATAAAAAATATTATTTTAATATATTTTTAAATAAAAAATATTTTAGAAAACAATTAATAAATGATATTAAATGCGCTTTTCATCTCCCGTGGTTTTCTTACTTGCTATTGGTAGGTTAAAAAAATATGTATCCAAGCCTGACCTGGCTTTGGTGTGGTTTTTTAAACTGAGATAGATGGTGACCTTGTCAAACCAAGATAATCTCAAAGCATGTTTGCAATTTAGATGTCGTTAGATGTGATTGAGGTTTTTATTTTTAAAATGAAACTTATGAAAAAACAGCAAAGAGTATGTGTTTTTAATTCTTTAGCGAGAAGTGATTTGTGTTTTAGAAGGATTGTTAAAAATAAAATAAAAAAAAACTCATTCATACATCTTCATCCCAAACATGCTCTAAGTTAACTTAAAGGAATTTATTTTTAGGTTTTTTTTTCAAAATAAAAGGAATTCTATAAAAGTAAATTAAAATAATGTTATTTAAAAAAAAACTAAAACAACATTCCTTTAAAATAAATCCATATTAATATAAAGATCCATAAATTAACTTGGTCAACTTGTATTTCTGATCGGGTTGATAACTAAGATTGTGTTTTCTGTTAGTTTTTGTATTTTTAATAAAACAAACGCTTTAAAATATTTAATAACAAATTAAATTATGTTTTGTGTTGCAAGGTTTATTAAAAAAATTAAGATTGAAAATTAATTTTTTTTTAAAAAAACTAAAATAATATCATTTTAAAATAAATTCAGATTAACATAAAGATTCATTAATTAACTTGGGTAATTTGCATCATGGCCAAGTCAATACCTAAAACTGTGTTTGTTTTCTTGTTAACTTTTCTATTTGTGGTGAAACAAATGCGGCAAGATATTTGATAACAAATCAAAGTGCATTTTGTGTTACGGGTCCACTAATAAATTAAGTTTGTAATGTGTTTTTGTGTAACATTTTTTATATGATTTTTTAACTAAGTTTTGTAAAAACATTTAAAATCCTGTTTATTTTTATATTTTAAAAGTATTTTTAAAAAAATTTAAATTTTATTTTTTATTTGCTTTAAATTAATAATTTTTTAATATTTTTAAATTATTTTGATATGCTGATATAAAAAAATAATTTTTTAAAATAAAAATAATTATTTTATTTATTTTCAAGTAAAGAAAAAGTTTATAAAGCAACCACAACTATACTCTTAAATATAAATAATACCAAATATTTCATATATATTTTTTAATATATATAAACTAGTTATAATTTTTATCAAATAAATACATGTCAACTAATTATATTTTTTTTAATTTATTTTTTTTCAAATTATATTCATGAAAGCTGAAACAAATACAATATAAGCCGGCAAGGGAAAGTCATCCCGTATTAATGGCCGTTGGGGAAGTTGGCAGCATCAAAACTCTTTAATGCAATGCCTCCATAGCCAGTTCAACTCAACTGAAGACATCAATGCCTCGTCTTCCTCCCTCCCTCTCTCTCTCTTTCAATGACTCCAAGAAAAAAAATTCTAAAGCTGCTTTCACCAGTTTCTCGCCTTCCTTTCTCACCTTCCATGCACTTATAATGTCCCTTCACTGTATACGAACTTTCACACACATTGCAATCTTCCATGCTTAATGCATTTCCCTCCAAGCAACGCAAGTTGAATTCTCTGCTACCAGTATTTTGGCGGGTCTTGATGACGTAAAGGAACTGAACATGCTTTTTTACTTCTTGGTTTTATATTTAGTGGTTTTTTGAAAGTTTATAGTTGGGTGGATGAACTAACTCAGACGGACACAACAAAGCTACAGTGGTTGATTTTTGTCATTTTGTCATGTGCTAGTTAAGAAAATAGAGAGGGGTTTAGGTATTTTTACCTCTTCTTTTGTTTTGTTCTTTCGTGTTGAATTATTGGTTGGTTTGAAAATCTTAGTAGAGGGATGAGAATTGGTTTTGG
Source organism: Populus ilicifolia (assembly GCA_015708895.1). Taxonomy (NCBI): domain Eukaryota; kingdom Viridiplantae; phylum Streptophyta; class Magnoliopsida; order Malpighiales; family Salicaceae; genus Populus; species Populus ilicifolia. The sequence continues at coordinate 1,532,970 of SRLM01000259.1, forward strand.
TTTTGGTGATAAGATCTACCAATAAAGATTTCATTGTTTCATGGCAAGGTGCCGACTTGGGAATTAGGATTTTGCTTTTTCTAGGAAAGATTTGACAAGTTTGGAGTTGTAAGATCACAGTCCATATAAAGATCAAAGTTGGGTTGATTTTAGAATTTGGTATAGTTGATTAAATTGCAATATTGATACCCATTAGACCTTTTTTTGACAGGTTTTGATCTTGTTGATTTGTTGTTGCGGGAAGAAGATGGTTGGAAGCATTAAAGCACTGAATCATCATACCAATGGATGTGGTCTAGAAGAGAAGCTGGATGAACTTCGAAGCCTTCTCGGCAAGGCTGATGGTGATCCATTGAGAATTGTTGGTGTTGGGGCAGGTGCATGGGGAAGTGTTTTTGCAGCTTTGCTGCAGGATAGTTATGGTCAATTTCGAGAGAAGGTCCAAATCAGGGTATGGAGAAGGCCTGCAAGAGCTGTTGATAGAGCCACAGCAGAACATCTCTTTGAAGTGATCAATTCAAGAGAGGATGTATTGAGGAGGTTGATCTGGCGATGTGCGTATTTGAAGTACGTTGAGGCCAGGCTAGGCGACCGGACTCTTTTTGCGGATGAGATTTTGAAAGATGGATTTTGCTTGAACATGATTGACACACCACTTTGTCCTTTGAAGGTTGTGACCAACTTGCAAGAGGCTGTTTGGGATGCTGATATTGTGGTAAATGGCTTGCCTTCCACGGAGACACGTGAGATGTTCGAAGAGATCAGTCAATATTGGAAGGAGAGAATCACAGCACCTATCATCATCTCCTTGGCAAAGGGTATAGAAGCTGCATTAAAACCTGTTCCTCGAATAATCACCCCTACGCAAATGATTAACAGAGCGAGTAAGCATTCTCTTATCTGACTCCACAAGCACACAGAACAGGATCAGAATGCTTGAACACAAATTTTTAACTGCTTTCTTATTCATAATTACTACAAGGTCAGATTTCCTCTACGTTTCTTTTGGTGTCTATTCGACTTATGCTCAACCTAACAATGACAATTTTGTTGTCAAACTATCGCCATCTCCTGGCTTTCGCTGTTAAGCACAAGTTCTATTCAAATGCAAGTGTCCCTTCCATCCATTTGTATGACATACAATCCCTCTATCATTTGATAATGATTCTAATTCAAGTCCACATAGTATGAGATTTGAGTGATTTTCTGTATTCTTCTGTCCAACCTACATTTTCATCCTTGTCCGTCAATATTTTCTCTACTTCAGGAAACTTTCCCCTCATTTTATGTGGTTGATGCTTGGCAGCTGGAGTGCCAATGGAAAATATACTTTATCTTGGTGGACCAAATATTGCTTCAGAAATATACAACAAGGAATATGCTAATGCTCGAATATGTGGAGCTGACAAGTGGAGAAAGCCTCTTGCTAAGTTTTTGAGGCAGCCCCATTTCATTGTATGGGACAACAGTGACCTTGTCACTCATGAAGTCATGGGTGGCCTGAAGAATGTCTATGCCATTGGAGCTGGTGAGTTTTCACTTTCTTCTTTCTCAAAATTGTTTTTGAACAGCATTTCTATGCAACCAATATCTCTTTTAGATGCGTGGCCAGACCCCAGACGTTAACTAGTTCTTCCCCGGTCACTATTTCTAGTTATCTAGGGTAGGAAAACATGATTAATGACGTGATTGTGTAATTTATTCTCTAAAGTACTTGTAATTATAATTATTGTCTTTTTACAGAATGGCTTGGGACGTTCCTCAATGTCACAGCATAACTCTGCAATTCTACCAATAAATTTATAATTGATGAATGCGCTGAATCAAGTGTGATATTACTGAAGCGTAGCTTGCAATCATAAATAATTCTGTAAAACAGAGCTGTAAAGAACTCTATAAGAAGCACGATGTGCTCTGTGAAATGGCATTAATTGTATTTATGTGCCTTTAAGTCATTGTTGAAGGCACTAGTTATTGATAATTTTCTTCTTTGAAATTTGGGTTATCAGAAACTGGGAGCTTTAAGTCTTTATCCACATGACAGAGTGATGTATTGATTCAGCCATTGTGAATTGTTGTTGAGCATGAAGCCGAACACCATGCTGTATAGCTTCACATTATTACAAACAATAAGCAAAATGAATATATGCTTATAACATTTAATTTTTGCTTTGAATCTGCGAACTCACTTTCCCAATTTGATTTTTCTCAGGAATGGTAGCAGCCCTTACTAATGAAAGCGCTACCAGCAAGTCAGTCTACTTTGCACATTGTACATCAGAGATGATATTTATTACTCATCTACTGGCGGAAGAACCTGAGAAGCTTGCAGGGCCTTTACTGGCGGACACATATGTAACGTTGTTAAAGGGTCGTAATGCATGGTATGGACAAATGTTAGCCAAAGGGGAAATAAGCCGGGATATGGGTGATAGCATCAGTGGGAAAGGAATGATTCAGGTACTGATGTTTATTTTGACACTTTAACTTTAGAGGTAACTTGAATTGGTGGTCTTATCTGTGGCTCTATCAGTTAAATGTACAACTACGAATGACCTTAGGTTAAAAATCGAAATCTATGCACTTGATGGTTTTTCTGAGCTAGCTCGGGATTGGAGTACAGATGCCATGGATTTGTAGTAAAGGGACGCCAATATAACATCCCTAGCTTGATTTGAGAGATTTTCTTTTCCTCAATCCCAAGCTAGCTGGGTCTAACAATTCCAAGTCTGTAATGATTTTATTATTGCAGGGTGTTTCAGCAGTTGGAGCATTCTATGAACTCCTGAGTCAGTCAAGCTTGAGCGTGTTACACCCTGATGAAAAGAAGCCTGTTGCTCCTGTTGAGCTCTGTCCCATCTTAAAAACGTTGTATAAAATACTGATAATAAGGTAATCTCATACTACAGCACAACTATATAATTGAACACAACAAGTTTGACAGGTTTTAAAAAATTTTCAGCTCACAAGGCCTGCAGAGATTGTATGTTTCAAGCCATGGTTGGCAGTCTCTTGTATCTTGCTTCCTCATTGTATTTATTTTACATGAATTCTGGACGATTGTAGAAAATCTCATTCCTAGACCAGAGCTACATGTTTTGCCGATAATAACCTTTTTCTACAATATCTTTTCTTCTTCTTCTTAGTTTAATCTCCCGCTTGTGGTTGATATTTGGATATTCAGGGAGCAATCATCACAAGCTATTCTGCAAGCGCTGAGGGACGAAACATTGAACGACCCCCGTGAACGCATTGAGATTGCTCAAAGCCATGCTTTCTACAGGCCTTCTCTTCTTGGCCAGCCTTAGGCTACTCTGCGTTGCCCAAAAAAGTGATCATGAAGGAATCAATAAAACACATGAAAGCAATTGTTGTATGAAGTGACGAACACTCTGGAGTAAAACACACGCTGGTGTTATCATGTATTCTGCAATATTGTCTTGTAATTGTGAAAGCTCAAAGCCTTCAATTATCGCCTAATGTTTTGTTTTTTTTACATCATGCATTCTGTAAAAATACTAGTTACAGTCTTATTTATTCAAATATAAGCATGTTTAGGATTTTGATATGGTTATAGTTTGAAGTATTTTTAATTTAAAAATATATTAAAATAATTTTTTTATTTTTAAAAATTATTTTTGACATAATCACACAATCTAAAAATATAAAAAAATATTTTAAACCAAAAAATTAAAATTTTTAGATATGCAATGTAAATTTACCCTAAATAACTTGGGTATCAAAAAATATATTTTTTTAAAAAATATTATCATTGTTTAAATATTATTTTTTATTTTAAAAAAGTAAACTTGCTACATGTATAATAAACTATTCATAATTTCTTTTTTCTTCCCTTTCAATAATATTATTAAGTTACTGTTTAAAAAAATTAAGATTTATTTAAAATATTAAATGACTTTTTAAATCTTATAATATTTTAAATTTATTATTATTTTAAAACTTGAATTAGTCTGGCGGTGGGTTGATCAAAGAACTAGATTGAAAAAAAATTAATAGAAAGAAAAAAAACCTCAAAAGACCTTATTAAAAATCAGAGTTAACTTATGTAAATTTAGTTAAAAATTTATTTTTTAAAAAAGGAAAAATATGTTTTTTTAGAGTTAAGATCAGATCGATTCTTTCAACTTGTAACTTGACTTTACCTCAAATCAATCCAATCAGATTTTAAAATTATAAAATTTACTAACATGACTCAAGTGATTTTCCTTGAGAAAATAATCTCGTGACAACAACATTGAAAAACAAAATGGTTCATCGGACTGCCAATGAAACAAGACACGTCATCGATAGTTAAAGTCGTTCTGGCTGGTCAGTCATTAGTCTCCTAGGGCACAAACACAAGTCCAAAGAAAATGGCAGCTTCTGATACAAAAACCAAGCTTGAAGATGTCCTCAAACCCTTCTATCAAAGAGCTTCTGAAGCTGAGGTCTGATTTTCCAATTCACATCTAAAACAAAGTTCATGTCTTTCTGAGTTTATGTATGATTTTTCATTTGCCCACCATCTATTTTGCGTTGTTGTAGAGTTTACAGAGACTTTCTTGATTTGGGTTATGCGTGCCTGTCGGTGTCGATTTATAAAGTTATAGTCTTTTCTTTTGTTTTTAATCACGGGGTTTGAAAAGAATTGGAGAAGATGAGCTCTTTAGTTCATAAAAATGTAAAGTTTTGTTGTTTTTTTTCTGGGTTTGACAGGTGGTGTTGGTGAGGAAAATGGGTTTCAAAATTTGGGTTTTGTTTGGACTGGATTTATCAACAGGAATTTTCTTTTTTTGAGTGATAGTTTGCACAAAAATGCGGTTTCTTTTTTTCTTCTTCTGTTTAATTGCTGTGAAATATGGGAGACAATAAACAAAACCAAAATCTTGAATCTGTGTTTGTGTTTTATTGGCCCTGAAAATGGAAATTGAAGTCAACATTATTTTGCTTACGAAGGTGTCGAGAAAGACTTCCATGCCTGTGTTTTGTGCTGTGAATGCTGGCCTTTTGATGCTCCTCATTTAATAACTTTTGATTTCTTTATGTGATCAAACGAAAACATATTTTGTTTTGTTAATGCTTTTCTTTTCATCGACCCAGTTAGACAAGCATGTTGTTTACATTTATTGAGATTTGATTAAATATGGCAGTCGTTAACTATGAACGCATTAATTCCGATTAAAATAAAACTATGAACAGATTGAGGCAATTCGTAATACTGAACCCTATTTTTTGTTTAATCGTAAGAAATTTACTTCTCCACCGTTGTGTAGTTTGCTGCCTCTGATTGAAAGAGCGATTTTGTACCCAAATATCACTTTGATGACAAGCTTCAAGGTTTTACGTAAGAGAGAATAAAATCAGAGTACCCAGTTAGCCAGGTTTTAGAAATGGTTGAACAAATGAAATATAGGGTTATCCCCTCTCGGCTGGTAGGGGTTGGCAGCTTAGGATTATCTTCCATCACTCCCACCTTCCATTTGGAAAATAATGGACTACATGAACTTTGGAACTTTATGAAAGCTGATTAGCATGCAGGCCAGGTGCTGAAAATGCAGTTCCCTGCATGATATGGTTATTTTTTGGTTTGACCATTCTAATCTCTTGTTTCATTTATGTTCATCTTCTTTTTCCTTCTTTTGAACCAGAGTTCAAGGCCATTTATTTCTTTTCATCTAGTTCTGTATGATTGAACATTATGATGTGTTATCATCAACCTGTAGTTTTTCCTAAATGATCACTAATAACAAACACTTGCATTTATCCTTTACCATTTGCATCTTCTAACTTGCATTTTGTGTGTATTAAAGGATCGGCTGTCAAGACTGGAAGCTTCCGTTGCAAGTAATAGAGGTAAACCTAAGGCATGCCACTTAACTTAAAGTGTGCGCTAGCTAAAAACCAAATTTCCTGCTTTACTAACAAAACCGGGAAACTCACTTAGATGCTGGAAGTGAGGAACATTTGAAAACTATAAGTGAGCTTCAGGCAAAGCTAGAAGGTGCAAATGCAGAGCTAGCTTTGGAACGAGAAAAGGTAACTCACATTTTTATTTTGTTAGTCTTTCTTCGGAAATGAGCTACATTATCTACACCTTTGATTTTCAGGCTAAGAAGCTTGCTGTGGAAAATGGAAAGCTCCAGTATCGTGTTATTCATCTTGTCCATGCAATCAGGGAGGATGATGCTAAGTTGGAGAGCCTAAAAGGTAAAATTCCAGAAGGGATTCTTTGTCTTTGTTTACAGTTTCATTGCACCCTTCTGGATTTTATGTATTGATATTCATTTAATTTATGCACCAGCCTTTTAAAGCCATCTATTGTTACAACCCTCTTCATTTATGACCAATCCAGTTTTGACAACTGAGTGCTTACTCTTTTTGACCATGAATACTAAGCTGTTCTATTCCTGGATGGAGCTGGTAAGGTGGTAGTTAGCTTAAGCTAGTTTGCATATAGGAAGAGGCTATTGGCACAGCCTTTCTATTTTTTTATGATCTAAATGAAAAAAAAAAAATAGCCTTCCACTCTTATTTTTCCCAAATTGATAGCAAGATTCTCCTTCTTCTCTAACATCTTCTCTCAGGCAGCCAACAAGATCATTCCCACCTTTCTTGTTAACGACAAAAAAAAAAAGTCTATCTCCTTGAAACATCTTTCCAAAAGACTTGAATTTTTCTGGATTTAGAAAATTACTAAAGCAAGCACCATCTCCAACTGTACCACCAGCCACCACTCTCATCTTGCAGCTTATGATTTCTTTGTACCCAGATGCAACATCCCAAAACTAACACCATCTATTTGAAGACCCTAAAGAATAAAAAGAAAATGATTGTATCGAATGCTCATCTTGAATTCAATGTAGGAGAGAGGGTGCCCTTTTTCTGGATGTGTAGAGAATGTATGCATTAAACAACTTTGTTTTCTTTTACTTGAAGGAGATTTTCGATATGGGGAAAGGGAGGGGAAGAGAAATTATCCAGGGAAAAAGAGGAGTTTCTCTATGAACAACACTGCTAAATAATTCACAATTATTTATCAAGGAAAAAAACAACGCAAATGGTTTGTCTAGCTTGGCAAGCAGAAGAGGAGGAATAAGAAAGTGGAAAAACCGCTACTGTTAGGATTGATGGAGCAACGAGCTTGATGTGTACAAGGTTTTAGGTTTCAAAAATGATTCGACATTTTCTGTACAAAAACTAGAAAAAGCTGTCGATAGATAACCAGGCTGTGCCAAAAGTAATTCCTTCACGCTTAATGTATGTTTATTTTTACATCACTCCATCAAATCATTTTGTTTTCTCCAGGTGGTTCAGAAGCAAGTGCAGAGGCTATCTCGAAATTGGAGAGTTTACGATTATGAACTGAGAGAGCGTGCCTTGCCATCGAATATCAGGATAGGATGACAGCTTTGTGCTATCCCACAATCGGACAAGGTCTATGTGGATATCCAAAACTATAGATTGATACCTTTTGAGGTTGTACTGAAACTGATCCATCAGATTTTGCATGCATAAGGGATGTACGTTACAAGTTCTTGTGATTTTCAGATTTTTGTTAAATAGCACCGTCAAATTTTCCTCATTCCAAAAGAAACATAGAAGCTTGTTGTGTAATGGTATTTGGTATATCTGGCCCTTGATTGCTTTGCTGAGTAAAAAGTACTACGGGTAAAACACTACCCTCGCTAAGAACACGTAGAAAATTCAGTATGCTTTAACTAAACAGTTTAAAGGGCCATACAGAATGCAAATATGTAAAAATAAAAGCTCAAATAGCACTACATGAAACCCTCCATTCCATTTGTAAAATCTCACTTTTCCTTTTTCATGTATACAAGTCAATATCTCAATCGGACATGTGTTGGGTCGTTATGGATAGTGGTATACCTTCGGTCTATAATGCAGTAGCTTAAACCAATGGAGCCATAAAAAAACTGTCAGACTAGAAACCTACAGAAGTATGGAGGAAGAAAAGACAAGGATAATGATCTGTACAACCTAAATGCTCATCAATTCGCAAGACGCTCGGATATCAATTCAACTAGCAACTCCTTCCGAAGCTTACTGTATTTGGTTAGTTTAAGTCGGCCGGCAATAGTCCTCAGTTTAGGTAAACGCAAGTCCCTCAAGTTGCTTATATCAGCAATCCCTGATGCCACAATATCATAACTGGATTCACAGATTGAGCAAGACTTCTCAACCGAAAGGTCATCGTTTCTTGCACCATCAATTGCACCATCAATCGTGTCCCCAAGCGAACTAGATAAATCCATTTGAACAGATGAATCTTCAGTCCCCAAAAGGTGTGGAAAATTTACACATACCTTTTTCTTGTTCTGTGGCTCTGATAATGAATTCGGGGTATTATCAGTTGCAGCACCATGTTCTTTAGCATCCACCTTGTCGGGCCGAACTGCTTTCTTTGTGATCTTCCCAGTCGAAGAATTGTTTAAACTGGAATTTTGTGGGCCATCTCTGGATTTTCGTTTCTTATTGCTTTCTGAAAAAGAAGGCGAGCTTGAATTAAGTATCAGTTTGGAGAAACCAGTTTCTTGGAGAATTGGTGGATTTGATTTGATATTCCTCTTTCCCTTTTCTTTCTGTGGATTCGATAACAAATTCATGCTGGACCTTTCCTCACCAGCAGAAATTTCAGTCATCTGAACTTCAACTAGCATAGGTTTTTCTTCATCAGGCTGCAGCTTGGCTGCATTTTTCCCTTCATGGTCTTGCATCTCTAAAAGTGAAGTCAAGGCACAATTTTCAGTGTCAGTCAGATCAGTTTCTCTCAACTTCATAATTAAAGGAGTTTTCTTTTTGCCATTTGTCTTCTGAGGTGACTTCAACGAAACTATGTCGTGAGCCGCAGCAATCTTTGATTCTTTCACACTTCGTTTTTGTGCTGCTTTTGGAGCTAACTCGCAAAATTTTTGCTCTATATCAGAGTTACTGCAATTAGCCTGTTTAAAAGTACCTAGTGCACAATCAGAATTGTTTTTCTTCGCATTGAGGCCAGCTGCACGTCTCAGAACTTCTGCACTAACATTTTTTATAATAGCACCCGCAGGCTGCACAAAGGAAATTGTGCATGAGCAAAAAGTAAGGGGCAATGATTAATTGGCTGTTCATTGCCAGAGGAAAGAGAAAAAAGAGTTACAATCACCTGTGAGAATGATCAAGACACGGAAACCCCCAGCACCCCCCCCCCAAAAAANCCCAAAAAAAAAAAAAAAAAACCATTGCATGTAAATCACCGGACCTACAGATATAACTTAGTTTGCTCAAGTTCTTAGCCAATTCTCTGTCTACAACAAAATCTAAATAATGGTCCCAAAACTAAGTGGATGTGCAAGATACTGGTACCTTGACTCTTTTCCCGAGATCTGTTTTCTTTGCCATAGGCTTCGACGAACTTGAGATTACAACATCAGGCGCAGATATAGAACTGTGTTCTTCAACTTCTTTGGTTGCAGTTGAATCTGAATCACCAGGTTTTTCCTTGTAAGAGAGGACAACTGCGTTTTCCAAAGCGTACATAGTGGAGTTACTCACACTATTTTCTGTAGGCTGTTCAGTATCAAAGAAAACAGATTACACATACGGATTAGCATTTATATAATATTTAACAGGAATCGATATAATAAGTTATGAGCGTATGTGCATCTAGATAAGTTCACAAATGGTGTTTTGGCTGAGGAGATACACAGAAGCAACTGCATGTTGGAATTAAGGTTCATGCAGGAATAATGAGTGAAATGAACAAGATAGGATCATGGGAGTTTGAAGCAGCAAATAACTAATCTCTGTTATTCACTTTACAGCAAATCATGAAACCAGACCACAAATAATCTCTTGCAGACATAAATTCCTCTCTATGTCTGGTTCCAATTGTCATTTCCAAAATGTTCCACTTGGACAAAAGTTTCTAGGTTACACTGCTGGAGATGTTACAATCTACAAGTTTCCAAAGAAAACAGAAAAATCCTTATTAGAAATCCAAACTGAAAACACCAAAAAAGGCATTCTTGAATTAGTTCAATAAGTTACATCTACTTCCTATATTCTAGCATTAAGGATATTCTGTATAATAGCTTAATAGCAAAAACAAAAATCTCTATATTGCCTTCTCATATGCAATGCGTGTTGCATGGCTACCAAGCTCCTATCTGAGAATCATGTGCTCCAAAGTTAGGGTAGTTTAATAGAGGCTAAACTCCTAGCATGATTACAATGCTGTTATATTTTAAGTCCTTAATAGCCCTCCTGGATATGGAGAAACAAGTTCATTCTATTACTTTTCTCCAATTAAGCAACAATTTTTCACTTGCTCACTAGTGAAAAAAGAAGCTAAAGAATAAATTTGAACTAGAAATTTCTCTTCAGATGATAACATGCTCATCATCAGGTTTCCACCTCTGATCTGCAAAACATACATGCAAAAGCTGAAATTTCATCACAATTACTGTTTATGAATTTGAGTAACAACAAATCCTACCATTGTATTTAGAGAAGTTAATCCCAAAGAGTTTCTCTTATTAAACTATTTCCTTATATGAAATGTTATAGATTAATCTGTCCTCGACAAGTTTCACTCAAATCACATAGTATATAAAAGAACAGAGCATAGGAAAACTACCTCAGCTTTAACTGATTCTAGACCATGTCTTCCCTTGTATGCAGATTTTGAAGATGAACTTTGGATCAGTTTTTCATCTTTTGGAGCAAACCCATGCTCTCTGGCATCCCTTTTCCCAGTATTTTTTGGACCACAAATACTCAGTGATTTCTTCTCATCAGAGAAATCAGGTGCCACTTCTGAAGACTGTGGAGAGAAGTCCTTGATATCAGCACTCGTAGGCTGTTCATTGTTAAAAACAGAAAACAGGAAGAGACAGCGAATCAGGTCATTGTTAGAAGAAAAATGATGCATCCATGCAAATTATCTGTTCAGTAAGTGGAGAAAAAGGAAACAGCAGTTCATTACTAATGAATCGTTTGATATTGGAAAGGAATGGTGTTATGGTTGACTGAACTGTGCAGTTTTATTTTCTTTCAAACTCTAGTTACTACAGAACAAAATATCTTCCAAGATGCAGCAACAACAAATACTCATGTTAGGATTTGTAGAAACATGCATTGGTACATGTGGCCACAAGGGAAAGTGTGTGTGAGAGAGAGAGAGAAGAGGAGGGGTTGAAGTTCAGGAGCAGGACAAATTTAAACTGTCTAGAAGCATAATTGCCGTAACAGAGAGGGATGATACAAGATGAAAACAGTTATAACAAAGAAAATGCATGAGCAGACAAGTTACAGCAACTAATTGGAGTTGAAGACAACTCAATGGCTGCAGTGCATCATGGAAAACATTTTATACCCCCTTTCCTTGAACAAAAGACCTTGATTTGAACCAAAAATCATGAGTTTTCACATCTTTCCCTCTGAATTTGCAGAACAATCATGTACATAATTAAAGCACGTGGGTTTAGAGCTTCTGGACCTTAATGACCTTTGAATTGACAGTTTTGTTCTCTTGAAGATTCAAAGATGGACTTAAAACTGCACCATGTTCTGTTGGAGTAGAACTACAGTCCTTGGTTTTCTCACTTGTAATTGTTTCCAAATTGCAGTTGCTCAACCTTTTCTCCTTGTCCCAACCATTGGTTGTGTGTAGTGGAGCATCTGAACTTGAACCCAAGACAATGGCATCCTTAAGCTGTTCATTTGAACATAGAAGAATAAAAGCAATCATATACAACCATTCGACATTGAGTTTATAAAAATCACAGACATGAACCTCTCGTAATTGATGCACACAAGCAGACTTCATACTAAGGAATCTGATTTGACGAAGTACTAAAATATCCTACTTCCCAAATGACCAGAGGATGGAAAAAAATTATTGCTTGACATTTAAACTTGAGAAGTCCAGGCAATGAAGAACCAACAATCCATCCACGCAAGAAACCAAAACCAGTGAAAGTCTCCAAAATTAGCTCAAGCATGTTAATACAGCAGGGACATGTTACCTTATCAAATGACGGTAATTTGAAGTAGAAATTGCTGGGTTCTGAAGAATAAACTCATGGGACATTCATATACGATACATAGGAAACATATGAATTTGTGTGTTTAGGCTAATTCGAGGTTGTAAAGCATTCCCCTATATCATGATTTGCAAGTTCAAGAGAAAGTTGGCAAAATAATTGCTGAGAAATTTTCAAGAGTCAGACCTGCTTATCTCTTTTGCAGATGTAATTTCTGAAGAGGGCCTTCAAAATTTCATCCAATGTTTCAACAGGTTGTGCATACATTAGTAAACGAACCTCAATATCATTCTTGTCATTCTTGTCTTTATTCCTCAAATATTTTATTGAGATATCAAGGAAATCAATCTTTTCTCTCAAAGCATTACAACATGCATCAGGCCAATCTTCATTTTCAACCCAAGCTAGCTCAGTCTGCAAGGATAATAAATCTTGTTCCAGTTCCAGAATCTCTGTATTTGCCTTCTTTATCAAAATCCGCAGCAGCCGCCCACGGAATTTCTCATTCAAAGCTTCTTCTTCTATCATATCTACAAAATTTTTAAACAAATCAACTAAGAAGCATTGCATGCACATATATCTCTACACACAACCAATCAAAATGTCGAGAGGAGTTAGCATTTAGGGAAAAAGCGCGCATGTACAAAACCCATTACCAAAGTAAAAGACACGCTGGGGATTATCAAAACCGCTTTCTTCTGCCACTGAAGAGGAAAACCATTAAAAAAAAATCAACATTAGAATCCAAGATGGAACATTGCTTGTACAACAACATTAGAATCCAAGATGGAAACAAAACTATATTACCTATATCATCTGGTGGACCCCAAAGATCCCAATCCATGAAGTTCCAATGTGGGGTTACCCTGAAATTCACATAAATAAATCATCACTATTTAAAAAATTCACCGAGAAATTAACAAGTGCATTTTTCAAAGAAAACCCATTTATATATTAACTCAAGATTCTAAATTGACTATATACTAATTAACAAAAAGAAAAATCAGCTGCATCATAAAGTAATTAACAATCCAGGACCCAAAAAGGAAAGATTAACCAAAAGATAACCAATAAATTAAGCAAAATCCACACTCCAATCATTTAACAACAAATAATCTTGCTATAGCACAAAATTAAAGCCCAAAAAGTTAAAGGAAAAAAAATGTTAGCAAACACTAACCAAAATCATGAACGAGAGAAAGTTCAAGAAGGAAAAAGAACACTATAAAACGAAACAAAAACTTGAAAACAGCTTATACTAGACGCCATTAATACTTAACTGCACAAACTAGGGTCTCCTATAAATTTAGTGATCCACTAAGACACTTCTTAAATGCTCTGAACTCTAATAAATGACCAAAATACAATCAAGACTAAAAATAATTAATTAAAAAAAACACGAAATGAGTTAACAAAAAAACTCCAGCATTGCACTTTTAAATAAAAACCCATTTAGAAAATATGCAAGAAAACGCGAGAAAGTAGAGAGTGCATGTCTTTTTTATTTTCTCGGAAACCAAACAGGAGAAATAAAATGACGGTGGAAATGAAATTAAAAAAAAAACCCTGTAGAATGTAAGTGTTGCTGTTAAACGAGTTAATCGAGAATGATCATCACTGACAGATTATTAATATTCCTTTAGGCTTTAGGGTCTTCAAGATCTCGAGATGAGCGAGTGATCAGTGAGTAAGAAAGAGTGCAAAAAGAAAGCGTGCTCCTGAAAGGGAACGAAGAGAAAGATTAAAGAGAGACACAAAGGTGAAAATGGCAAATATAATATCTTTGAAGGGTAGAATGGGAAATATGCGTACTTGCCCGTTGATTTTCTTACCCGTAGGGACCACTAAAGTCCAGCAACTTTGATTTTGTTACAACATGCATCCTTCTGTCTAATTTTTTAAATATTTATTTTATAAAAAATAATTGATTTAAAAATCTAACTTATATTATCATTTAATTATTTTAACCATCCTCTTATCAATGGTTAAAAAATATTTTTTTATTTATGATATTTTTCATTATAAAATTGTTTACAATCAAAACAAACATACCTTTAAAAATATACAATTTATTGAATAAGAAAAATCAAATCCGACCATTATTTGATGTGCTAGTACAATTTATTTTTGTGATTTTAACATATATATATATATATATGTCAAAAAATAATATTTAGTTATAAAATAAAATAGACAAGACCAATAAGTGGACTGACCTAGGTCAGAACGATTTGCATTGCCATAATTGAAATTCAATTCATATTCTTATAGTACGAGGATCAATTTGATGAATACAGCATAAAACAGGGATGAAAATGCAATATTGTCCATGATGGTGGGGCCTAGAATGAGCTGACGCCCTTTTCCATTCGGACTCCACTCCAAATGGCAGACTTCTCCGGCCGTCCATTTCTCGAGATTTCCAAAATGATGAAACGGATGGTTGGGAGTATCGTTAACTGATCAAATAGGGCCCACGACAAATGAAACGGAGTTTTTATTACCTTGTAACCGCCACTTTGATGGACCCCACAGTAGCTGATTGTATGGAGATAGGGTGTTTTAGAATTCTATCGTAGTGAGACAGTTTTTTTTGGAAAGTGACATGGGTTATACAAATATCTGGAAAAGAGCATGAAATATAATCGCGTTTCAATAACTGCTATTATTTAAAAATTATATCTTGATTTGATTAATATACATAAAAAAATAATTTAAAATTTAATAATTCATAAATACAATTTAAAATCCAATGATCAAACAAGAATATATTACTAAAAACATATTAGAGCTCTATTTTTATTTATTTAGTATCATTATAGAATTTTTGACTATGTAATCCTAACATCACCAGATATAATTCAAATTTATTAGAATTTTTATTCTAGATTTAATTTATGACTAATTATAACCTCATTTTATATTTTTTTTAAGATGTGATTAGATTTATTTTATCAGGATTTTACAAAAAATATTAGGTATGTAAAAAATAAAACTCTAATATCTCCTCATTAACATGTTATTTCTTTCTTTTCTTTTCTTTTTCTTCCCTCATTTTTTACTCCTATCAAGTCACGTTGTCTCTTCTTTCTTTCTTGACTATCGAGTCTAAATATTATCTTTTAATTATTTAATCTTTATAAAATTTGAAATTAGATTTTTTTATTAATTAATTTATAAAAAAATCTTGAAACATGATTAAACAACTACTATTTCAAATAATAGTTGTATATAAAAATATATTATGAAACATTAATTCTATTTCAGATAACAATTATATATAAAAATAATCTTTTTAAATGTAATTGTATTTAGACTATACTATTTTTTTAAAATATTTTTCTAACGTAGATTATTTTCCTAAAACCTTCAAGAAACTACACTAGTTCTTTTAAAATCCATTGAGATCAGAGGTGTGCGTGGGGCCTGCTTTCTTCGATTTTTTATATCTTTCTCCACAAATGCATACCGGAGACGAACCCAGTAATTTATTTTCTATTGTAATTGCATTGTGCTAATTATATATATATATATATATATATAAAGAGCACGTAAGTATGTCTTTAAATCAAGAAATCTGGTAAAGAATATCATAATACTTAGGTCAAATATAATATGCTGCTGAAGACCAAGATTTAAGTTTAAATATGATCTTTATTTGAAAAGTATCGACGACCTACACNATTTTTTTAATGAATAAATGAAGGTGTTTGAGCCACCTTATATATATATTTTAATTAATTTTATAAATTTTAAAATTAATAATCATGTAAAATTTTAAAAATTCTAAAATATATAAAACTTAAACTAGTATTTTAAAAAGTAAATTTGACTAATTAAACTACTACTCCCTGTAATTAATTAATTATTTCAATATGTGTTGATGGGTGAATTAATTTTATATCAGTTGCTATTAAAGTTAAAAGTACTTTCCTCTAACCTTTATAAAAATGTATTTTTTAGGCAAAATTATGTTATCTTATTCATTTATTTATTTTACAATAACATTTTATATTATCAAAAAATAATTATTGATATTACTATATATAAAAAAATCTCTCATTTTGTTTGAAAACCATGACATTATTAGATGATTTTTTAAATACTATTTTGATAATTTTATTTGAAAAATATTTTATTCTAAAATGTTAAAAAAAAAAAAAGATGAAGAAGAAGCTGACGAGCCATTAAAAAAAGAAGAAGAAAAGAACATGCACTTGACTTTGATGCTTATTTGGAAGCCGCTGGATTCATAAATTATATTGCTAAACAACAAAAAGTTTAAGGCCAATGACGATTATTATTTGAAAAATGAGAGAAGACTTGTTTTGTAGTTCATGATTTAGGGCTTTTAATTAGTTCTTTTTGCTATTTACTGATATCAATAATTTAATATATATCAGATGTTTCAATACAGTATTATGTGGTTAGAATAATATTTCTTTTTTTTTTCTAGAATTCGGTGCGAAAATATTGTACAACAAAAGGAAAGGAAAGTAAATTAGGGATTATAGTATTCTTTCAAAATTGGATAAAATCAACTGACTGTTACATTACCACAGCTATATGAAAGTTGTTTAAGATAAATAATTAAATATCAATTTTTCTTTTTCTTTTATTTTGTAATTTTTTAGAGGGAGCCCACGAGCATAAGAAATGTACAAACCCAATCATTATTAATTTTTTTGTAATTTAAAAAAATATTTATTTATTTTTTATTTTAAATTAATATTTTTTTAATATTCTCAAATTATTTTAATGTGTTAATATCAAAATAATTTAAAAAAAATATTATTTTAGTATATTTTTAATAAAACATATTTTAAAAAACAACCGCTATTATACTGTTATATACACTTGACTAATAAAAATCAAAAGTTTTTTTTTAAAATTTGATTCCTCATTTGATTTTTTATTATAAAATTGTTTTTTTTAATTAAAAACAATAAAATAATTTAAAAATATCTTTGTGCAATAAATACAGTTATTATTATTATAATAATTTTTATAATTCACAGTTAGAAAGAAAAAGGTTATTTTTTGCCAGGAAATTAAAAGCATCCTTTTAAATATTTAAAGAGAGTTTAAATAATACTATAATAATAATACACACACACACACAATCTTAAATATTATCCTGAATTATTATCCTTGTTTTCATTCAAACTATTGTTCGTACCTGACATTAATTAAAAAAGGTATTAGTTGAAGTTTATAATATGAAAAGAGCCTTAGACTACGATAGTTATTTTGAAGTCACGGGATACAGTAAAAAATATCATAATACTTTGATGAAATATATATGTTGTTGAAGGGCTAAATTTCAAGGCTAACTATGGTTATTATTTGAAAAGTAGCGAAGAACTATACATATAATTAATATTTGCCTTCTTGTCTTCGTGGTTTAAGGAACATCGTTCCTGTTCCTTTCAATATATATTGAAATATTAATTTCAATGATTTTCTACATTATGTAATAATTAATAATTAATATGTGTGATTATGGTGGTTAAATTAATCTATAATCAGTTGGTATAAACTACTTGTATCTCAAATAGATGTTCATGGGTTCTTGTTAACCTAACAAATTGATTTCCACTCTCTCGTCTAGAACTACTCCTGCACTATCTTGTCTGTGGCCATACAGCTTTGTTTGCAACTCTCTTTTGCTTCATTAACCACTGATGTCTGGAACTCTATCACTGTCTGTGACACGTTTGCTTCTAACACCAACCCATGAACACACAGGCATGCAGAAGGTGCATGAGCGATCGAACTGCAAAGCAAGGTCTCCCAGTTCGTATGAGTTTTGGATTTCTAAGCAAAGGCGAGAGAGAAGGGAGGGATGTGAGGCGCACCTAGAGGCCATCGAAGCAGGAGGAGGCACATAATTCAAGTGATACTTATTAGAGCTAAAGCATTTTCTTGTTCATGTGCTTGATGTAGGAATGATGTGCACACAAGGAAAACCCTCCTTGGGGATTTATGGTGAGAGAAAGAAAAGAGAGAGATACTGTGAGGGAGATGAATTTTATTTGTTTTGGCTAGTGAGAAATCATCTAGTCATGTTTCCATTTCTTTTCTTTTTTTCATTTGCTTGATGTAGGATGATTTTATTGTCATTAATTCTGGGCCAAGTTCTTGGATAAGCAAATTGTATATAATTTGTTTTGATTTCTTTTTTTTTTTGAGGTTATAATTAATTTATAGCTTGATATGTGAATAGTCAGTTTAACTTAAATAGATTGTTATTTTAATATTTATAAAAAATATTACATTTTAAATATTTATTTTAAATCAAATAATATTTTTATAATTATCAAAGTTATTTAAAAAATTTCAATAAAAATATATTAACAACACCTAAATATTTTCACTTTAAAATAAAATAACTCAAACTCACAGTATAGCTAGCTAGTGACAATAATCTAGGATGTCCAAAGCTTTATAAACGAGTGTCTCTTCTTCTTCTTTTTGGTCTGCATAAAATAGTCATTAGCTAATTATCTTTAAAAAAAAATTCAAAACTTCTAATAATGTTACATATTATTTTATTATTTTATTAGATGCGACTCTCTTTAGTAAATTCCTTAAGTAAGTTGCTAGATTATTGTCACATTTTATGTCACGGGTGATATCAAAATTTGTTTAAACATAATTTTTTTATTTACATGGCAATGTATTTTTTAATAAAAAAAATATTAAATCATGTAAAAATTATCTTGATATTATCTAGTTGATTTAACATATTTAAAAATAATTAGTAAAAAATAATTTGACTAAAAAATTTCAAGATAATATTATTTTTTAATATAAAAATGGCACCATACTTGATTAAACAGGTTGACCTAACTTAATTTATCAAATATACGACCAATATCATGATATCATTGTAACTTATTAGAAAAAGATTGGAATAAATTATCAAGTTTAATTTTTAATGAATTGAATATTGAAAGATGAGATTAAAAAAACTAAAAAAAAATTGAGTCAATGCAGTTTAACCTAATAAAATCATGACCTAAGTCATGAAACTCAGGTTACCCCATAAAAAAATAAAAATAAATTATAAAATTTAATTTTTAATTAACTCAATATTAAATGATGAAATTGAAAAAAAAATCCTAAGTAAATTTGAGTTAACCCACGACTTGAATAATAAAACTTGAAATAATATTAAAAAAACAAATCAAAATAAATACATAGTTTAATCCTCAATAAATCTAATATTTAAAGATAAAATTAAAAAATAATTTTTTTAAACTGAATCAAGATAATCTAATTAAAAGTAAGTTAAAATAAATATTCAATCTCAAATAAATCTAATATTAAAAAAACAAATAAAACAAAACACAAAAAATACTGTTCACCTTCTCTTTTAGTTTTTTTTTAATTAATTAATAAAACAAAAGTACATTCTAACCCTACTGTTTCCATTGATAATGTTTTAGAAGTTCAAAAAATTACATGAAAAGCATTTTCATGAATTTATAATCTTTATGTAATAACAATATGATCGCATTTTCTTTATATGAAAAGCAACATGAATCCCCGTTAGTTTGATATATATAGTATTTTTTACAATAATTGATCTAATATAAATAATTATATTATAGTTATTAAATTTGCCCAGCCAGATAGTTTAACTCATGAATCAACCAGCACTGCAAGTAAGGTTTTAGCCCAGTGATGAGAGGAGCTTGTCCCTTTCCTCCGCATCTGGGTTTAAGCCTTACCATGCACGCTTGTCATCCCTACGGTGCCTTACCTGTTCACTAGGCTTGAAGATGTTGAGTGGGCCGTGTGGATTAGTCATGGTGCGTGTAAGCTAGTCCGGACACCCCACGTAAATAAAAAAAAAAATCAGCCAGCACTCCCCTCCCCTCGATACGGGTCTAGAAATATCAACTCAGAGGGTTAACCCTATGCCCGATCAAACCATTATCAAATTCAAATGCTTATTGATTTGTTTTTTAAAAAAAAATAATATTTTTTTTAATTTATTTATTTTAAAAAAATTTAGATTAATTCAAATAGATCACGTTTAATAATTGTGAATTATACATGTATAACAAAGGCGACACCTCCTTGTCTCCTCTTCTACCCATGTTTTTTTTTTTATTACACTTGGACTCACCTAGCTTCATAAAAAAATAATAACTAAAATGATATTATTTTAATAAATAAATTAAAGGATAATTTTTTATCAGATCAAGTTAAGTTATTTTTATATTTTTTTTAAATTTAAACCAGTTAAAATTGAGATCAATCTATGAAATTAATTATAATTTTATGACTATGATTACTGTAACTCTTTTTATCATCCAGGAGCATCAGACATTTCTAACAACTCGAGTACAATTCTCACTCAAAGTCTTAATGCCTAATAAAATTAGAGGCATTTTTATTCCCTTAATTTAAAAAATAAATGTGGTTAAATAAAGAAAAGACATGCTATTTCAATCTTTCATGTCAATAAAGACCAAATTTAGAATATTTTCACCTAGGATGCGAAGATACAGAGATGTCATCCAATCTACTCGTAGTTAAGACTCCGTATTCAACAATAGAATAATTCATACCACTATAAACGAAAATAATTTATAGTCAAATTTGCCAACAAGATGGGAGGATGTCTTACAATATCCCATCTATGTTCTTTCTAGATTCGATCTTACAATAGAATAGTTCGATGTTAAAAATAATGGGACACCAAATTCTCCATGTTTTGCACCTTCCCTTCTGAAAAATTCCACAGCACGCACACTCTCACTATCCCACGTATCCCATCTCACAATACAAAAGGACAAAACCCACCTCACCGAATCAAAAAGACAGAAACACACTGAAAACAGAAGACAAAATACCCAAAACTGCCATTGATGAAGCTCATATGAGATACACAGATCAGCCTTTACAAAACTAAGCAAAACCCAACAATGTCATCATCTAAGAAACAAGCCCTTTTCATAGCTAGTCTTATAATCCTCTGGTACTCATCAAACATTGGTGTTTTGCTTCTAAACAAGCTCTTATTATCAAACTATGGCTTTAGATTTCCAATCTTTCTCACAATGTGCCACATGTCAGCTTGCGCTATACTTAGTTACTTGTCTATTGTTTTCTTCAAGATTGTGCCTTTGCAAGTTGTTAAATCTAAACCCCAGTTGTTAAAGATTGCAGCTTTGAGTGTTGTGTTCTGTGGGTCTGTTGTTGGTGGCAATATTTCTTTGAGGTACTTGCCCGTGTCGTTTAACCAGGCTGTTGGGGCCACTACACCTTTTTTTACTGCTGTTTTTGCTTACTTGATGACTTTCAAGAGGGAAGCCTGGGTTACTTATGGCGCTCTTGTGCCTGTTGTTGTTGGTGTGATTATTGCCAGTGGAGTAAGTTCTATTCTTTGGATCTTCAATTGGTTTTAGAATTATGGACTTTTTTTCGGTTTCAAGGTTGATCTGAAACTTTTTTCCTTTTCTTTTTATTTTTGACTCTTGAGATTGATTTTTGTCCTGTAAGCAATGGCAATTGGTAATGATAATGCAGATCTAGGATCTTGTTTATTCGTGTTCTTGTGTGATAATCTCTGCTTGTTTTTGTGCTGAGTATATGTTCTGTCTCAGATGTCACATGTGATAAGCAGATCTTGTTCCTTCCCTTTTTTCTTGGATTAGAAAATGGTGGGTCATAAAGCCAAAGTGCATTTCTTAGAGTGCAATTACTTTCTGGACTATGTAAGTTTGTAACAGCAAGAATACTGATTTTCGTTGGCACAAATCTGAAGCGTACAATGGTTACATTGATTGGTGGTTTTCACGTGAATCTTTGTGAGAGCAACCCGGTTTCTGCTGAAGCAATAGGAGATTCAGCTGCAGATGGTTTTATGTATCTAGCTAACCTTCTTATTACCGTATAAAATACTATAATGGTCACCTACTTGCTGTGGTTCGTCAAGGATTCAATTTCTTGTTTATGACGTCGCATTCTTTGCCTTTCTTGGCTTTATTTCTTAAGTTATCTCTATTTGCTAGATTGAGTGTGACGTTAATTTCTTCTGTTAGCTCCAAATTCCAGCGAAGTTCTAAGCTTTAAAATCTTCTGTTGATGACAGGGTGAGCCAGGTTTTCACTTGTTTGGCTTCATTATGTGCATAAGTGCGACTGCTGCAAGGGCATTCAAGTCTGTTCTTCAGGGCATCCTGCTTTCTTCTGAAGGGTAATGCTTCATTTGTCTGGTCATATTCAAGGAATGCCTTTTATTTTATTTTATTTTTTCTTTTTAATTCAAGGTGCATGAAAACAAAACGGTAAGCTGTTCCTCTTATAGTATCATCAGTTTATTTTTAATATTTCTATGTTGTTCTTAATCTTCATCACTTGGTCCAGGGGAGATAGATTAGAAAGAGAAGTATTTATCAAAATATTTTGGTTGTTTGGTTGTTGGTTGATCTTGAATCACCTTTTCTTTTATTTTCCAACTTGGGTCAATGTTGCTAAGTCACGCGTACATATGGCAACCTGACTTGTCCAACTCTTTTTTCTTGCAGAGAAAAGTTGAACTCAATGAATTTGCTATTGTACATGTCCCCAATTGCTGTTTTGGTATTATTACCTGCAGCACTTATAATGGAGCCGAATGTCTTGGATGTCACTTTAGAACTTGGAAGGAAACACAAGTATATGTGGCTGCTACTTCTCCTTAATTCAACAATGGCCTACTCAGCTAACTTGACAAACTTCTTGGTTACCAAACATACAAGTCCGCTGACACTCCAGGTTTGGAATTGTTTGGCATTTTCGTATGTTCTTTTTTTGTTAATTATTGGCATGGATTTCATGGTATATTGCCCATTGCTGGAATAATTTATTGGGAATTTTATTCGGCAATGATACTGATGTGTAGTCTCTGCCAACCACTGCTCTACTTGACATCTGCAATATTTTGAATTACGCAAACTCGTCAAATTCTTATCAACATATTTGTTTCATAGATTTGTTGACATTGCTATATGATTTGATACACCAGAGAAATTGAAATGGCCGTGTCTCTCCATGTGAAAATCATCTTCCTGCGGTTTCATTTGGTCTTTTTGCCCAGGCTTCGGCATACTCTCTCGTAGTACTACTAAAATCCTTATTGCCTTCATAGCTGAAACAGAATGACCCTTGTCTTGGTTATAATTTCAGAACATTTGCTTGTGTTGGGAAACCAGTTTTTGGTAGTCAAGTTTGTAATCAACCAGCGAAAAGAAATCAGAGTTATTTGTAATTTGGTCAGATTGCATTTCTTCTGAACCTTTTGCCTTTTCCTTTGGAATGCTGCAATCAGGTGTTAGGCAATGCAAAGGGTGCTGTGGCTGTTGTTATCTCAATTTTTATCTTCAGGAATCCTGTAACATTTGTGGGCATCGCTGGATATTCGATGACCGTTCTCGGGGTGGTTGCTTATGGAGAAGCAAAGAGAAGATTTAGATGAATTATCTGCCACGGTTTCGGATTATTATTCTGTCTTCACGTAGAGATTAGTGAAGCTGTAAGGGCAATTAAAATTATTTCATTCATAGAGAGATATGCATTATTGTGTGTATTTATGATGCTTACAAAGCATTAACACCATTATATTCGATTGTGTCCTCATTTGTCTGGGTAAGAAAATTGATGAAAGAGTTTTTTTTTCTGAAAAATAAATATATTTTTCTGAGTTAATTTTATTGTTTTTTATACATTATTTTTTATTTGATGAAAATATCTTTTCTATTTTAATTTTTTTTTCAAGTTTTTTAGTTTTTCTATGTGGAATCGAATATCCTTTGGCAGGTAGAAACATGAAAAAAATAAAAAGTAGATATTTTGATCTTGTTTTTTAGAGTTTTTATTTATAACAAATCCTTGTATTCATCACTTCTATTTACGATTTCTATGCCTTATTGTTTGATAATCATGCCCTTATAAGTTTGTAACAAAGGATACAACACAACAAACCTGTTATTTTTCGCTCCTTTTGTGTCAGCAATTGTATCCACCCAACCTAGTTTATGGAAGCGGGGGAAGATTTGGAAGGCAGGTAGGCATTCCAGGTTGGATCTGTGATGCATGGGACCTCAACCAACGAAGTTCTTCCAAGTGACATTTCCCTAGGGAGTATAAACTCAAGCAACGATGTTCAATAATTTCCAAGCCAAATTATATTGAAGGAAAGAGATATGTTCAAAAGACCGACTGTATTTGCAGTAAGGGGGTTTCATTCCGTCAATTACCCAAAAGGAGGAAAACAATTCAAAAGACCTGTCACTGTCCTGCATGTTTGTTAAGTAGTCATGGATTTTTTGAGTAAAAAAAAACGGAAGGAAGAAGAAAAGGGAGGGTTCCTTTTTAAGCTTGGTCTGGACCAGCGGGGAGAGCATCATAACCATCATGCTGCTTAGGATTCCCTCTCTCAACAGGAATGCACTTTAGGACAACGGCAACGGGCATGCTAACAGCTCCAACTAGAACGCAGAATAGCCACATTTGCCAGCTCAAGGGCACTGTGCTTGCAAGAGTTCCCAGGAACTCGACTATGATTACTTGGAATACGACTGTTATAACCATAACACCTATGAATATGCAGCTGCTGAACATGCCCTGAAAGACGTTTATCTTCTCTATATCACGACTGTTTATTTCATTAAACACCTGAGAGTGAAACAAAAGTGAATCAATATTGAGTTCGACAGTAAATTTAAGGATTCATCATATATCACACAAGTTTGGTCCAACCAAGATCCTATGCACTAGGAGTTTTTTTTTTTTTTTTAACATAATGGACTTGGAGATAAATGCATGAATGCCCTCAAAGAAAATTAAATATAAGAAATATCAGGGGCTACTGTAATATGAAATCATTGACAGATTGACTGCTTAGGAAATAGAAACATTGGCTTCCAGGAACAGAAATGTAAATATACTCAGCATAACATGGCTTCGCTCTCTAACCCCTGGAAAAAAAAAAGAGTTTGGTTCACTCTTAAAATAAGCGGCTAGTTTACAGTAGTTTATTGATCATTTTACAGTCAAAAATTAAATATGTTGGAAAAAAATTGAGCAGGTATAAAATGAAAGTAATTCCAATATGGAGAAAGAAGAATGCACAACGAAACTAGAAGGCTGAATCCAGTAACTACATACCTGGCAAAACACGAAAGTGTTGAATATCACAGTATTGAGCATAGTGGTAGCATCTGTGCCACCTATTCCTAAAAGACGCTTCCCATCAAATTGGAGAACTGCAAGAATGACCAGCTGATAGATACTCTGACCAAATATATTCCTCCACATGGTCTTTGTAATGAAGCTTGCACCCCTCCCTATAGGTGCCCTTTTCATCAGCCCATCATTTGGAGGTTCTGTAGCAAGCGCCAATGCCCCAAGTGTGTCCATAATCATGTTAACCCAAAGCAACTGCACAGCAGTCAGCGGAGCAGATCCTGAAAATTGAAGAAAAAGAGGAAAACAACGTAATATTTAGCAGTCATAATGATGTTTCAAAGATGAAAAGGCTTAGAGTCACCAACCACCGCACCTGTGATGCATGCAGAGGCAAAATTAATTACGAGAGCGACAACGTTAACTGTTAGCTGGAATTGCACAAACTTTTGAATGTTTATGTAGACTGCACGTCCCCATTTAGCAACATTTAAAATGGTCCTAAAATTGTCATCCATTATGATGACATCAGCACTTTCTTTTGCAACCTGCACATGTCATGAAAACATGAAGCGACTGTGTTTAGCAGAATATCAAATAGCATCGGTGCAATTCCAGTTTCAGGGAATGAATGAGAAATGAAAGTCTAAGTGTTTGAAAACATCTGACAAACATCTTGACAAACCCTACCCAATTTTAGTTTGCGCTGAGTGCATGAAGAGCATGTTACCATACAGAACTATGCACCAGCACTGTAAATAGCAGGATACACTTCAAGAACATAATATGATGATATTTTTAATGAACCTAGTTTTCAATCTTAGTGGTTCTTGTGCAGAACAAATCAATATATGATAAATCTCTTATCATGTTTCAACTGCAGATGTCAGAATTAAAGCAGACAAATCTTTTCTCTTGAAAAAATGATGTCAAGATTGCTAACTAGAAGCAATAATGGCTTCAAAATCCGTTGAGATTACAAAAGAGAAGAGTTCAATGTCAAGGAACTAAATTTCTTGAAGAGTAAAGAAGAAAAGGAAGAAAAAGGTAGACACTCAACTTTACTTAAGTTTGTTAAGTTTGAAAATGAGGCTGGTAAAGTACTCTTTAAGCTGCATGGTTACAAGGAAAACAGATACGGTTAAAGAAAAACAATTATGTTTACACTCTTTCAGACTAATTAAAGGTGATTGGAACTAGTAACCTAGACTAGAATCAACAAATTTGCTTTTACACCATTTTCAGTTTTGCCAGAGGTAGAGAAGAACATAACCTCCAACACAGCTCCATGAAACTATGGGGTTACGAAAACATAAAAGAAGACAGGTTAGATGAAAGAGCTGAGTGTTTAGTTGGTTAAATGAGATCTTCTGGTGAAGGCAGATTGAGGGATGAACCTCAATTATGGTTTTCAACAAACGTCCCAAAACAAGTAGAAGTTTTGAATAGAAATTTATTTCACAAATCAGTCCTCCCTGAAGCTAATCATGTTTCTTTTTCTTTGACAGAATAAGGACAGCAAACACCAAGCTATAATAGGAAGGAAGAATGAAAATAAAAAATTCTCATCTTTATACTGTTCCATTCCATATGAAAACTATGTAATATTTTTTCTTGGGCTTAAAATCTAAGACTCGTGTTTCAAGAAAAATTAGGATGATACATGTCAGATATACAATGTGCTGCAAAACACAATTGAAAAAGGCAACATTGAAGTTTATTATATAAGCAAAGAATAATGGTAAAGACACCAGAACTTTCACTAACTGATGTGGAAGCCTGTGAGTAAGTAATTTATGTGGAGGCTTGTGAGCAAGCATTGTTATTGCTTGAAAGCAAATACGAAAACAGAAGGAAAATATTGTGTGAATAAGAAAAGTGTGATTGGATAAAAAACAGAACCAGAAAGGGGGAAGCAGAAGCGGACAATAATAATTATGGTATGAATGAAAATAACTAATAGGAAGTGAAACTAGCAAAAGAAGAAGAATACAT
This sequence comes from Populus ilicifolia, assembly GCA_015708895.1. Lineage (NCBI taxonomy): Eukaryota > Viridiplantae > Streptophyta > Magnoliopsida > Malpighiales > Salicaceae > Populus > Populus ilicifolia. The sequence goes on from SRLM01000259.1 coordinate 1,560,190, forward strand.
TTCTAAACTCGTCAGAATCAGTGATATGACAAAAAAAATTTACAGGAAGACAGACCTCTGTTCCTGCTATGCCCATAGAAAGTCCAATGTCAGCCTCATGCAATGCGGGAGCATCATTGGTCCCATCACCAGTTACTGCTACGACCTCTTTGAACATATTCCTCAAATTGGTTACCAAGGTGTGCTTATCCAAAGGCAAAGACCGAGCCATTACCTGTTTCCCAGAAAAGCAACGAACACAGTTATGCATTGTAGAATGGATGTGCCTAAGGTGTTAAATTTTACAACGCAGTCATTCCAAAACCTGAATTTTGGGAATGTTTTCCCTCATCTGCTGAGGATTCATGATACGAAAATCAGGTCCTTCTATGGCCACACCACCCTCAATAAGTATTCCGCATTCCCTGGCTATAGCTTTGGCCGTATTTATATTATCACCGGTTACCATACGAACAGTTATGCCTGCTGCAAGACAAGTCTGAACAGCATCCTTGACACCAGGACGCACTGGATCCTTGATTCCAACAACTGTTACCAACGTGTAGCCAAAATCAGGGATGCTGCTGCCTTCATAAGCAGGGTCATCTAGATCTTTAAAAGCCAAGCATAGAGTTCTCAGAGCTTCAGAGGCAAAGCCATTTATAACATCTGATATGCTCAATATCTGTTCTTCAGAAAGAGGAACTGATTTCCCGCTGTCATCAAGGAACTTGTCACACATTTTTAATACGATTTCTGATGCACCTTTGCAGAAAGCTCGTAGCTCCCCTCTAGGAAGTGCCACTAGCACGGACATCTTTTTCCTCACAGAATTGAAAGGCTCAACCTTCATTATCTGAAAATCTTTGCGTTGTGCATCAAAGTCACCGCCCAAAAGCAAGCCAAATTCAAACAGAGCTTTCTCTGTCGGTGTTCCTAAAATCTTGTTCTGTCCATTTTCGTCTTTACTTGTTTCACAAGCAGTATTTTGAAATATAACCTGAAACAGGAGGCTTAATACACCTTCAGATATTCCCATCTCTAAAATGCCTTCGCTGTGTCTGCTTTTAATAACTTCAGTTTTTCCACATATCCATATCTTATCAACTACCATGCGATTTGTGGTTAACGTCCCTGTCTTGTCTGTGCAAATGCAAGTAGCAGAACCCATTGTCTCACAAGCAGAGAGATGCCTGACAAGTGCCTTCTCATTCATTAGTTTCTTCATTGCAAAGGCAAGACTCAAAGTCACTGCCAATGGTAATCCTTCAGGAACAGCAACTACGATTATTGTTACTGCAATAGCAAAGTAGTTAAGAAGTGTCATCGCATCACTTGAAGACCAATCTGTGAACTCATTATGAAGCGCCTTTTCCACCAGAAACCTCACAGTTAACACCAAAAATGTAAGCACAGCAAAAGCCAAACCGATCTTTCCAATAACAGTAGCAACCCCATTCAACTTCACCTGAAGTGGGGTCTCATCTTCTCCACCCTCACTAAGAGTTTCCATCAGCTTTCCCCATTCAGTCCTCATACCAACTGCAGTCACTATCATCTTTCCTGACCCATCCTGCACTTTAGTTCCTGAAAGAAGTAAAGGTTTATTTTCATATACATTCACTGGTTCACTCTCCCCTGATAAGCTTGACTCATCAATCACCAAGCTGTATCCTGATATGTAAATCCCATCAGCTGGAACTATGTCTCCAATAGATAATTGGACCACATCTCCAACAACCAAGTCATAAATGGAAATCTCTTGTTTTCGTCCATCTCTTGTCACCTGAATAGAAATCTTTTTCTTTTCCCTATCCAGGTCCCTAAATTGTAAGGATTGGTTGTAATCACTTGCAGCAGTAACCATGACTACCAAGAATACACTAAGTATGATTCCCAATCCATCATACATGCCCTTCGGCCACCCTTCAGTAGCAATTCCTACACCTATAGAAACCAAAGCACATATCATAAGGATAATCAATGTCAAGTCTTGCATTGCTTCCCACACAAACATTAAAAAGCTTCGAGGAGGTTTCTCTATGTAACGGTTGCAGCCATAAATCTTTTGTCTGGTAGATACATCACTAGTGCGAACACCTTCTTCGAATGAGACAGAGACTTTCTCTGCAATCCCATCAACTCCACCATTTTTTTTCAAACCCTTCATGCCATGCTCACGAACAATAGATGCAAGTTCATCTGGATCAATTCCAAAACCTGCTTCTTTAACCTCATCTGAAATCTTGTGTTCAGATTGACCAGAAGCATTTTCAGCTGCAGCTCCAGCTGTCAAACAAACACGAAGAGAGAAAAGGGTAAATATTTGATGTAACCAATTTAAGACTCAAATTTAGTCTACATGGAGGTCGTAGCTCCAAGCAATATACCATCAAGGAACTGCAGAGCTGCTCTTTTGACATAAAGAGCAATTCGTATCTTTTCCTGATTGAGAGAGATTAAAAAAAGTTAGTGATGATCAGCCATTTACAGCTGTAAAAGATAGGGAACTTCACAAATTAAGTGCTACCTCAATGCAACAAGCTTTATTTCATGGTTATGATACATGCAATATTTCAAATGAACCCAAAATCCATCTTCAAAATGGGTAATGAACTCCCTTCAAATGAAAGACATGTTGATGTTCTCACCATTTGTGATATAAAGAAGTTCATAATGTTGACGAGTCTTCATGGAGATAATATTATGTTTGTAAGCTACAATGGTGGTCATTAGATGCTAACTAGATGAAACGATCATGGTTGAAATTAATCCACTCAACTAACTAGTAATTGACATCAACACACTCAACTAACTGGCCAGTAAGCAAGAGTTCACACAAGATCATTGAGAAATGCTGGGGAAGGTTTAGAAATAATTAAGTGGATTTAAGCAGAAGGTACAAATTCCTACAATGACACTTATTTACAGTTACCAAAACTCCTGCCATGTCATTCTTATCTACATGCTAGAAACTTAGCTAGAATCAAACATGTATCCGACTAATTATCCAATGATTCTGAAAGGGTAAAAAGAGTAAAGAGCACATTTCATTGACATTGTTGATGGGTTCAATAGAGTACGTGTAAGTATAATTTAATGGAAAAGGGATGAAGCTATGCATTAAACTAGGATTGCATAACAATCTCATTTAAACCTACTATTTTTTTTTTTTTAAAAAAAGGGAACAATTGACTCTGACATCTCTTTAGATCGGTACATGTTTTACTATTATTTTAGTTTATGACTGCACCCTTGGATGCGTTTTAATAAAATATTATCTACACATTAGGAATAAAAGGATGCTTCTTGTTTTACTGCTACAGGTTAACTCCTTTGAATAAAGACCAGATAAAACGGAGATCATGCGGTGTTTTATTTTGGAGGCAAGATGGTCAGTGGACATTTTATGTGCGCCTTCGTTAAGATAAAAGAATGACCATTTTATGAGGGTCTCTCTCTGTCCATTTTCAGAAGGGTTTCACTAAAAGAAGAGAGTGCTTACAATCGACAGACAACCATTTGATCTACTTTCAGAATTTTAAAGAGCTATTTCATCGTTGATGATGTAAACTAATTACAAGCTATAAATTAAAAACAGTCATGTGACCTACGACTCTACCGCGAGTATGTAATTTAAAAAATTTAAATTTAAATAAAAATTTTTTATGAATACATATAATTAAATAAATTAAGAATCGTATATACTGATTAATAAATAAAAAATCAATAACAATATCTAAAAATAAAAATTTAAAAAATAAAAGATAAATTTAGATCAAAATATTTAATTTCGAAAGACTAGAAAATTATCTAGTCATATTTGCTAAATTTATTTATTAAAATAATTTGTTATTAAAGGAAACAATAATAAAAATTGACACAACTTAAATTAATTGACTATAATAAAAGGGCAAAAAATATCATTATGCAATGCTATACATATTAGAAATATTATCTTTAAAAAAAAACTTCATTTTCAAAAATAAAATTTATCCATACAAAAGATTAAAAAAAAATAACTAGAAAATAGCCCGACTTTTACTTTTTTTGCTGCAACTAGGTTGGGTGACATGTAGTTTGCCTCAAATTTTTTTGGAAAAAAACAGACAATGCACCGTCTAATTTGCTCAAATTACAACCAATATGGTGGTCGAAAAATTAGGGCTTCAGTTTTTTGACCAAAAAACCTATTTTTTAATTTATTTTTGTCCTATAACACCTATAAAATACTTTAAGAACCGTAATAAACTTATCCATAACCTCAAAAAACCATCTCAAAAACAAAAATCAACTCGAAACTAAAAATAACTCAAGAACAATTTTGTTTTTCACGACCTTTAAAGGTTAAAAAAACATCTAATATGAACTCTTTTATCAAATGAAATCATTTGATACAAATTTTATCTGTTTTGGTTATCTAAATTGATATCAACCACATGTTTCTCTTACTATTACCGAACTCTTGTGACCTCTTACTTCTCTCTCAAATAAGAACTAAAAAATAACAAAAACAAACTTTGTATCAAAATTGAATTTAAAAAATATTGAAATATCAAAATTATATAATTCATGTTATTTTTTAAGTTTGAGGACCAAATATATTTTTTTCAAAACTTATGGCACATCACTCATGTTTGACGTCTTTTTCATTTCAGTCCCTTTTTCTTTAATCCCACAATTTCATGAGAAATCAAAATACATTGGTTTTCAATTAAAACTAAATCATCAAAAAAAAATGATGATCAAATTAAAAAAATAAATTATTTTACATAGTCCATTCAAAGTAATGTCTGAGAGGATAAAGAGTGCCCGCCTACCTGGTGAAAAACCCAGATCTTTTAGATTTATACTTAATAAAGTGATAAAGATTAATAACAGAACACAATGGTGATAATAGTTTATCAAAATTCCTGCAAGCCGTGTCTATACCGCGTTCACAGTATTCTATCACAGTATAATATAATAGATACTAGATGTAATATCCAGTGAGTGGGCTCAGGACGCAACAATCTTAACTGCTAAAATCAGTTTAAAACTGTTGAAGACTGGCATTGAATTATTAAAAAGACAGCAGATCCGAGGCAACGAATGGCAAACAATTTTAAACGAAGACAACATCAAGGGGGCCAAACACTAAGAGAGGATTAGATTGAGAAACACATTTTTTTACTTCTTTAAAAAGCGATTCAAATAAGCCATCGTCATCATGAAAACTTCTATATGAAAATAGATGCCTTTCTGGGTTAGATTACATTTATATTTTATAGAGACAAGGCTGCAAAGGAAAGGTCGAGGAAACTTCGTGCCTTGCCATTACTTGAATAAAAAAAGTCAACAATTAATGTCTTTGAAGGGACCACCAAGAGAAAGTATAAAACAGAAAAAGTATTTATGACAAGAAAAACAGGCACTCCGTGTATCCACCTCGAAATCTCAAGCAATACACGTCGTCATGTCAAGGACACATAACAGTCAACGTCAAAGCAACTCATTGGCCAAAAATTCCAGCCTGTACAAGTGGGACCCACTTGCAGTACATTAAACGAATATTAAAAGAGCAACGGTTTGTTTACATTAACAAAATCTTAGCACTAAACCCTAAGCTCCCTGCATGTTTCCCGAGAAATTAAAATCAGCTACACTTCCTTTCCCACTGCAAAAGGATAGTTAAAAAAAAAACGTAAAAAGTTGTAGCTTTTAATAGCAGGAATTCCTTACTGAAAAAGAATTCGAAGTAATTGAATTTTGTTTCACCCAATATTCTGTTTGGTTACCTAGAAAACAGGAGAAATAACAAAGCACGCATCTCGCATTTCTCAGTCCTTTCAAACAATCTACAGATTTTTAGATCTTAAATCTAAAGAACGGCAAATTATTACTAGTACATTAAAAAAAGATAGAGAGGGAAAGACCTGGATGCTGCGTATTTTGCTTTCGGCTGCGGCTCGCTTAGCCAGATCGGCGACCATACGGAAACGCCGGCGAGGATTTTTGACAATAGTAACAGCTCGTCTCCATTTCCTTAACGCATCTTCCGATGTATTCTTGGACTCCACTTCAAAATCCTTCAATAACTTGTCCATTTCTTTCTCCAATTAATTGCCGAACAGCAGCACCGGCGCTATACTACGGGTGCTGCGCGACTGGTGGTGAAAGAAACGCGTTTACCCAACAACGAAATGAAAAGTGAGAAGAATTGATATGGTATATTTATATGGATGGATCTAATAACAAATACGATATAATCTGGCGATGATAGCGCAAACAGAGAGAGAGTTTGTGGAGACGACGTTCTGGATGCAAGTGGGTAGTTTTGTAGCGGAAGTCGCAACAGGCAACTCATTATACGAATATACGGTCTCCTTTGTCGTTCGAAAGAGTTTTCTGTAAAAGTTTTTTATTTTTTCAAATTAATTTTTCATATATTTTTAAATAGTAATGTTAAAAGTAAATTTTAAAAATTTAAAAATATTTTAAAATTAACTATTATCACCGATATCAAAAGGCTCTATACTAGATCATGGCTCCCCGTTGCACGTTAATTTTTTCTTGATTATAAAATAATATTTAGATATTAGTAATATTTTTTTATAATAAAAAAAATTAATATGTAAGAGTTGATCTAATATAACAATTAACTTTATACATTAAAATTTTTTTTGAATGACTTGTTAAAGAATAATCAAATATTAAAAAATAAGATCAATTGGGTTATATAGATTAACATGTACAATTTGTGATCCATTTTACGAGATTATAATAAAATTATATAAAATAACTTATAAAAATAATTCACAATTAATTTAATATAGAAGCCTTGAAGGATAGAAATGAAAGAAAAAATCAATTAATAAATAACCTAAAAAATCTATCCCAATTAACTTGTTAAACTAGTGACCCGGATCATAAAACCGAGATAAATTCATATAAAAAAATCAAAATAAATAACAAAGTTTAATTTTAATTAGTCAATATTAAAAAATAAAATTAAAAAATATAAAAACAACTCAAATCAATTTATCAAATTTATTATCTGAATTATGAAATTGAAATAACCTTGTAGCATTAAAAAAAAATTATTCTCATATCATGAAGCATAAATAATTAAGTCAACTTTAGCTAACCTATTAAGCATTATTATCATATCATTAGGCCAAAACAATTCAATAAAAAGTAAATAAAATAAATTATGAAGTATATTTGTCAACTAACTTAGTATTAAATAATAAAATTAAAAAATAATTAAAAAAACTTAAATAAATAGGATTAACCTATAAAAATAAAATAATTTAATAGGAAAATAATTGAAAATAAAATCAACTGAAAAACATCATTTCGCTTTCAATAAATAGTACAATCCAAGGAGTGGAGTGGTAAGAACCAGTCCTCTTTCAGTTTTTTTTTTTTTTAAAAAAAAACAATTAGGAATGGCCATAAGCTAAAGACGACCGGCGAAAGATTATCTACCAGGGAGGGAGGGAGAGATGGTCCAAAGTCAAATGAGAATACGCGCTAGCTGACTTCTGATGAGGAATCGGAGGGGGAGAATAAAAAGAAGACGAGAATTCAAATCAATACTGCTCTCATACAAGGAGAAGGGGGATGGTACGGATAGGAGCAAACTAGCATCGAACTGCGACCACATTTTAGCCGTCGTCTACGCGGCGTGGAGAGGTAGCATAAAGACATCAGGATAGATAAATGTGATTTATTTCCATGAAACTTGATGAATTGGACCGTCAAGATCTGTCTACACTTGGAATCAAGCTCCTACAAAACTAAAATGCATCATAGACTTCCTATGACCATAGACTTATTCAACTATTTATTACAATAATGGGTGGCATCTATGAACTTAGCTAAAAGCAAGTTGTCTTCATTTGATTAAGGGATGTTTTGGTATATTCATATGGGCTATTCATTATTATTGATTTGTGTGAGAGTATTTTTATCCCTATAGTATTGTTATTAATAATAAAATAACAAACATGTTATCAAGAGTAAAAAAAATCACTAGTTTCAAGTATATTTATAAAATTATTTTCAGTTTCTTACATGCTATAAATGTACCGTTGGATTTGAAAAATTTAATGTATTGAGATAAAGGATATTAAAGTCTTTTGGTTCACTTTTTTTTTCAAGTTAAATGTTGGTTTGTATTAGACAGTGCTGTAATTTGCTATTAAAATAATATTTTTAATTGTAAAGAGTTGTTAGTGCATGCAAATTGAAAGATATCGTATTTTTTAGATGATATGTATTGTGTATCCTAGTAGTCAAAATAAAATTTCACCGTATAGTATGATCTTTTGCTATTTTTTTCAATCATATATGGCGTATATAATTTAAATATTTTTAATTTATTACTGGTGACCTTTTTTTCCCCTTACTTCTCTCTCCTACCCTAATAAATCATAATTATCAAACCTAATCTAGGGGTAGACCAGGTCAAGGAGTTGAGTCCCAGATTACAATCAACTCAAATCAACATGAGAAAGATTTTAAAAAATATTTGAAGTTTTAATTTCTCATACAAAAAAATAAGAAAAAATTCATATTCTAAATATTATGTTATATATGTTGTCAAATAATGAAGTTTAAAATATTATTTCAAAAGATTTTTTACCCCACATTTAATATATATATATCAAAGAACTTTAAATTTTACATTGAAAAAATACAACTTTTTTTCTATAAACATAGATTATATTTACTAAATGGCTTCAAATTCCACTTTAAAAAAATAAAATATTATTCTAAAATTTATATAGTAAATTTTAAAAAGAATTAATAACTAACTATATATATATATATAAAAATTTTATCCATAATTGTTTTTAAAAAAATTCTACCTGAATTTGCCAAGTCACGGGTTGACCAAGTTTCTCCTGTTTTTCTGTTACCGGTCTTTCACTTCACGACAAGGGTTGTCCATTATAATAAAAAATTTATATATCTTTTTAATTGTATTTCAATATTTAAATATTACTTTTTGTAAATAGAATATCTGAACCGCCAATATAGGCTGGAAGGGATTCGTACGACAAGTGAGCAAAATATCTTCTTAAGGTTAGGAAATAATCCAAGTTACATGAAGTAGTCGTTGCCGTTCAATTATATTTGGTTTTGGTTTTTGGGTTTTGCCAGTTTATAAAAAACATAAACTCTCTACTTCAACCCAGCCAACTGGTTTAGAGGCTGTTTGGTATTGTATTTGTATTTTAATTTGGAGGTTGTTTGATGCATTTTAAAAATATATTTGGTATGAAAAAAATTTAAATTAATTTTTTTAGTGTTATTTAACTAATTTTGAAATGATAATATTAAAAATAAAAAAATATTTTAATATATTTTTAAATAAAATTTTTTTAAAACCAATTAATGTTTCAATTATCACGATGGTCATGTTAACAGTGAGCCTAATTTATGGAGTTATAATTTCTCCCTAGTTAAACTATAAACTCCAGAGGATCTCATATAAACCATAAATAGATTTTAATTTTATTTTTATCAATCAATAACATGTGATTATTAAGATAATTAAAAATAAATTGCTTGAAATCTTACTCTTGGTACTAGGATGTTAATTCATATATAAAAAGATTTAAAATAAATAGTTGAAAATTGTTTTCCATATAGAATATTCAAGTTGAAGAAGGTCTTGAGCTTTTTTTAAAAATAAAAAACAAAATTAGATATTTCATCAACTACTATTCCATGCTAAATCAATAATTTACATGTTATGATATTATAATGCATAATATTTTTTAATTAAAATAATATTTTTTATTTTTTACATCAAAGTTATAAAATATCAATTTAATATTTTTTAAAATAAAAAATAATTTGAAAAATATTCTAAAAAATAATAAACTGTAACGTGAAAAAGACTCTGGATTTGAAGTCGCATCGAAGTCTTCTTCCTGAGATCAGAAAATTTTATTTGCCCCTTGCTACGAGGCAAACGTTGTTCAATCACTGGTCTCTCTCTCTCTCTTTATACATACATACATACATACATACATATATATTATGGTACAATTATTTTCGCAAGAAATATCTGTGATATTGCCTTGAAAGAGCACCACGTCTCTTTGTTACCTAGAAATTTTGTGTTGATGTCTCAATTTTCTTCCGCTTATTTGGAGGGGAAAACTTCCATTGGACGTTGTAGAAAGGTGACCCGAAGATTTCGACAGAAAACCGCTTGACATGGCCAATGCCGTGTGGCAAGGTACGGCAGGACAGGTACGGTTGAATAAATTAAAAACAGGGGACGGGAAAAGTGATGAAAGACTTTTTTTTAATTTTTTATGCAAGAGTAAAATAGAAACTTCGAAATGTACAGGACAAGTGTGTATTTGGTATTGCTATGATTATTGTGATGGTAATTTTTAAAAAATATTTTATAAAAAGTATTTTTAATTAAAATTAATTTTAAAAAATAGATATTTAGTTAAAATTATGATTAAAATCAAGGTTGAAGAAAAAATAGTTTTGATATGTTTGGTCAATAATGCTTTTGAAATTAATGTTATAAAATAATTTTAAAAAACATGTATATTAATATTGATGATTTTTAATATAAATATTATAGATTTAACTATTGTTATTATATCATGAAATAAATCACACTTTATATAAAAAATTACTTTAACAAAAAAACTATCTACAATTCTATTATGTATAAAATTCATCCGACAAAACTATAAAATTAAATAAAATATTATCAAGAATAAAATTAAAATTATAATATAAGTAAATTAATTTACTTTAAATTAATTAAAAAAATAAAAAAATAATTATTGCTTATGTTCACGTGAACAATATAAATTAAATCACTGAACTACACTAGTTTTTTTTTTTAAATTATTNAAAAAAAAGGACTGTATATATAGTTTTTTTTAATGTGTTTTTGTAGTTGAAAAGATTTTAAAGTGGAAATAAAAAAGTTTATGGATATAATCAGAAAAAAAAAGTATTGTATGTGTTAATAAATACAAAAATAAATAGTAAATGATAACTAAAATTAAATAAAAATCAAGATATATACCAAGATATTTAATTTTACAAGAAAAGATATTTATTCGGTTGTATTTGTTATTTTTTTTATTAAAATAAATTTTTTTCAATCAAACAATAATAAAAATAGACAAATATTAATTGATTGAATAAAATAAAAGATAAAAAAATATACAATGTAAGTCTACACGTATTTAAAATATTTTTTGTAAATATTTTTTCTCCTCTCCAAAACGGAGTTCATCAATAAAAAAGATAAAAAAAATTATAGATGAATAAGAAAAATATTTTTAAAATTAATGCATAAACAAAAAATAATTATTATCTAAAACAAACTTTCTAAAAAAAGAGAGAGATGAGATATTAATCTAAATACAAATATAATAAAATTTCAAATTTTTTTAAAAAACATTAATTGAAAAAAAAACAGACATTGTTGGACTTCGCAAGTTAGACCAACTTGCTTGACTCATTTATGAAGGACCCACACCTTTATTTTTTCTACTAAAAAAATCAGACAATATGTCATTTGACGCTGCCCCGATTGCAACAACTATGATGGTAGAGAATTAGGATTCAATCTTTTATTTTTAATCTATAAACTTCTTTTTCAATCCATTTTCAATCTAGAACACCTAAAAAACACTTTAGAAATCATGTTAACCCGTTTATAGCTTCAAAAAACTAAAAAAAAACACCAAAAAACTGAAATTATGAAAAATCACTAAATTATAATCCGAATAAAGTAAATAAAATACATAATAGATTAAATAAAAGGATTTTAAGTATTGTAATTGGATATAATAGCATAAAATATAAGATGTTATGATGTAAATTAAGTAGAAAAAAGAATTGGATGAAAAAAATAAAAATGACAAGAAATAAGGGCCAATGTGTAAATAGTAAAAGTTAAACTATAAATGCTTCATTTTTTTCTCTTTTAGCCATGAGTTGGAAACAAAGAGAGGGGGGAGACCTGTGTGATTTTTCTACTTCAATTCTCATTGATTTCACTAATTAAAATGAGTAATTAGAGTGATTAACTTAATTAAACTATAATATCCCATATCGATGGGTGAACAGTTAGTTGCTTGCTTATTAATAATGTTGATTGCCTACAAGTTGTACGAGTTTTGAGGTCTGTGGACTGCCAGAAACAAAACCATCAGGGGAACCTGGGTGGAAACCCTAGAAATGGATGGACTGGAAAGCCTAAAACGAACAATATACAGCATGTTAGGCTAAGTTGTTATATTTGGTATCATAGTCAACCTCATTAGTTATCTGATAGTGTCGACGGGGTCGTTAGACTCCTTAAAGGGAGTGGATTGTAATATCCTACATCAATGGGTGAGCAGTTGGTTGTTTGCTTATTAGTAGTGCTGGTTGCCAACATGTTGCACCCGTTTTGGGGTCTGTGGGCTACTAGAAATAAAATCGTAAAGGAAACTTAGATGAAAGCCTTGAAAATGGATGGACTTGGAGGTCCAAAGCGAATAATATACAGCATATTGGGTCAGACTGTCACATAAACATCAAAAGGAGTTGATTTTAATGTGGAGAGTGCATTGGAGGAAGGATTTCAAGATAGGGTTTGAAAGGGAAGGAGAAGAAAACTGGATTTTTCTTCCATTCTTTTCTTAAATCCTTATCAAAATGAGGTAAATAACATGTTTTAAAAGATTAATTTCTCTAATTTTAGGTTTGATGAAGGATTATGCAAAATTATGATTATATGAAGTTGTGGTTTTATGTTATAATTTATGGGAATAATACAATTTTTGTTTTTTTAACTATGTTAGAAAACATGAATTATGATTGAATAAGTGTTTAATTTTAAATAAAAAAACTTAAATTATTTTTCCCTATTTTAATTGAATATTTTGCCAAAAGAGGAACAATTCAAGGGATTTAAAGTTTTAATATAATTGTTTGGAAAATATGGAAAAATAAAGGTTTATAAGTGTTATTATATGAATGAAGTAAGAATTTTTCAAAGAGAAAAGAAAAATCTTCACTTCCTTCCCTAGATTATTTTTGGCTAAACAGAGAAGAAAAAATAAAGAATGAAGTTCTAATAATATTATTGAGAAATCTTACCAAATTAAAGACAATTGATGTTAATAGGTTAAATTAAATAGGGATTTTTGTTAAAAAAAAAGCAAATGATTTAAAAATGAGGGTTTTATCCTCCTCAAATTAAAGTCAATTAAACTTAATTAAGGGTGTTGGATTTAATAAAAGAATATGTAATGGGTACTAGAAATTTATCATTTCAAATGAATGAACAATAACAAAGTAAATTTTATTGGTATATAAGAGGCTGCATGACCTAATCAGCAACAAGAGATCTTTTCACGCGCACCGACACCATGTAGGTATTGGACACCTTGAATTAATTAATTAGTTTATATTTTTTTTTATTGTAGAAGAAATTTTCATAGATTGTATAATGCCTTGGTGTATAGGGCAAGCCTTGAAAAATTATTTCTTGATTACTGGAATTAATGCCTAGTTGAATGGCCATGTTAAGAAAATTAACTTACGAATTAATTGGATAATTACTCGATGTAAAATACATTAATTATAAAATTTTATTTTGAAGTTAAATATGCAGGTTTGTGAGAGACACTCTTGATATTTTTTATTTTAGTAGATTTATCTCTATTTCTAGAAGAGAATTTATGAAACTAGAAATTTCAAAAAGAATTTATTCAATGACAAGAAAATCACTTTAATGTACATGAATAGTTAGTTCTTAATCAATTATTTATTAAAATGTGCAATTTTAATCATGTTTAATGAGATTATGTTTTTAGGAACATCACACCCTCGATTTGGAAAGTAGATGCTTGGATAAATAAATTTTTTATGTGATTAATATAATTAAAAAAACTAATATTTTGTTGTAATATGCTTTCATATCTAAGAATTGTAATGTTAACTTATTATCTTATATATGATGTAATTTATAATGTTATTATTATTAAGTTGAATTATGGTTTGTTATACATATATTTTGAGCACAAATACCTTAAAAAAAAGGAAGAGAAAGAGATGATGCATGTTATGAATTTATTAGCTTTTAACATAGTGTTATATAGAAAATAAAATTGAGATATTAAAATATGCTTGAGTTTTGAAAGTTTAAACGATGGGATGAGTATTGTGATAGATGTTATAGGTTGAAAAATAATTAAGTTGATAACTGGGTATCTAAAGAATATAAAAGAAATTTTGCTAAAATTTCAAGAAAATATATAGATAAAAAATAAAATAAAATTGGTAACTATGAATATATGTCATATAATTTGAGTTTACAAGTTGGAGATTGTTATGGAAATCAATTCAAAATCAAAAATCAAACCAAGCTCAAATATGTTTTTTCAAGGTATAAAAACATCTAATATGACCTTTTCTTATCAAATGGAATTATTTGACACAAATATCAACTATTCTGGTGGTTTAAATCGATGTCGATAACATTTTTCTTTCTCTATTATTGAAATTCGATGACCTTTTTCTCTCATCTCTAGTTAGAAACTAAAAAATATCAAAAATAAGCTTTCATACCAAAACAAAACTTTGAAAATCTTGGGGTATCTAAATTGTATAATTTATGTTATTTTTGAAATTCAGGGACTAAAGCGTATTTATTGCTCAAACTTTTAGCGAGCCACCATGCATTTTTCATTCTATTCCCTCCTTGTTCAACTTTATATTTTCCTAAAACATCACAATTAATTGGACTTCAATTAGGACTAAATAAAAAATAAATTGAGGAACAAAAAGAATGTTCGACAAATACACAGTGCAACACAATTTCATCCACAGTTATTTGTGCATGCATGAACAATAATTGCCTCTGCAGTAAGAAATCCCACGCATTGAGTCCAAAATTAACTCTTGATCATCTCAGTAGATTAACATAATTGACCTAATTTGACTTTTTATGGGCAAAACAAAATCATTTAAGTTTTCTTTTTAAATAAAAAAAAAACAACTTTGTTCGATTGACTTGAATCAACCTACAGGTTAGCCCATACAAACCCATGATTCAGGTGTTTAACCAAGCCCTAGGCTCAGCTTAATTACCATGGATATATATCAACCCAAGAAAAAAAAGATTCACGAGCTGATTTCTATGGTGATAAAGGTTGAACCGTGGTTTTGGAAGATGATGTGTTATAAAAGTTGCAACAGTAATCCTTAGTTCAAATACGTTTCAACGTTTCCGATTGAAGAAAATATTGTCGTTCTATCAAAACAATTAAAATCCCTATGGAATGAATGGTGGAAGAGCATTGATATTCATACCATTCAAAACCAGAATAAAAACTTGTGGTTGCTATATTTTGAAATAGAAAAATATTTCCTTTTGTTTTTTATTAAAATTATTTTTAAAATTATCATATCAAATCAATCCAAAATATAAAAAAAAATTTATAGCAAAACAAAAAAAATTAAATTTTTTGAAAACATGAATTAGCCCAATGCTCTCTAGAAAAACACCGCATGTTGCATCGCTTGTTGCATCTATAAGCTCTGAGTTTGAAACCATCACAATTGCTCAATGAGGTAAACTTCACTGGAAGTTGTTTGATCAGTTCTCCGATGAAATTTGAGCAGAAAACTGGACTCATTTACCACAACAAAGTTGTTATTGTTAATAAGCGAAGTCACTCGAAATTTCCTAGCACCAGAGATTCAAGCTTTTGTAACCAATTCACATATTGACCGAGCTCCTTCTTGTGTAGGTGTAAGAGGAGGAAGTTAGTTAGATTTTCACCAATACCCTTGGCTATCAAGTATCCCTTGAGTGCATCTTGTAAACCAGTGTCCAAATCACTGCAGATATATGAAGACAAGAATTAAGTAAGACGAACATGTCCTCAAGCATAAAAGAAGATATCTCGAGTAACCAGTGGAATCAGGTTTCATTATTACTGGAAATGATATTGCAATAAAGGCATCATAGACAAATTCCAAGAACAGATTAATTTTAGTTCCAGAGTTAGTTGCTTTGGAATTTGAAGTGCAGTTACAATCCGCATTCAACAACATTGAAATGCACAAGAATTATATAAATCCAAGTATGCATCAAAACCAAGACATCACTCAATATAATCCTGGTTTTTACTCAGACTACCATAAGCTACAGTACAGCCTCTAAATGGATAACATTACCTAGAAAAACTGCTACAAAGGATGACCCCCCCGGATGTTATATTGAATCCTTCTTTTTGTCCAGGATCTAAAATAAAAAAGACTTAGCTTGCCTACCAGATACAATTTTTCCATTCAAGACTTGAAAAACATGTTACACTTTTGGTTTCTAGCTTCTGCAGATAACAGCAAAAAATAAATACCAAATCACAATACGCATTTGGAATAAATGCCTCAACACACCAACTCTTAAGATCACTAGGTAAAGTCAAAGCACACTATCTAGTGAAAAGAAAATGGATAAAGCTAAAGATGAAAAGGAATGACCCCTCAGGTTAATCCTTGACCCTTTTTAGCATAATGCACAGATTTCCCCCATTGATCTACTGAATACTGGATATTCAATGCAACATAAACTGCTTCGAGGCATCCAATCAGGTTAAGGGAAAAAGTGGGATTAAGGTATCTCTTAGGTTAAGTTTTCGCAATTAAGAATGCAACCTAACATGCTAGAAAGTGCAAAGGAATAATGGGAAGACATGGACCAAACCACAAGATGTGATTGCTGAGAAAGAAAGAATAACGAATAGCAGGACATCATAGAAGGCAGCCACTTCAAAAAGACTTGCCCTAAACTAGACAAATTATAACTTGGGATTCACCTTCAAGGTTCGCATAGAGCTAAAAATTCCTTTCAACTTTTAGATAAAGAAAACAGAATATATCCTTTGCAAAGAGCTATAAATTCCTTTCAACTTTTAGACAAAGAAAACAGAATATATCCTTGAAAATCATCATAATCAGAACGCGATGCTAGCCTTGCTCCCAAGGGAAACTCATCTAGATTCACATAGATTTATAAAACTCTGTTCCAGAGATCTCATCTTAAACCAAAATCCAACCACTATTTTCCCCAGTAAGGCCCATTTGAATTTAGAAACTGATTTCCCCAACACAAAACATTTTTTCTCTGAAAATATGAACATTCATATATCCAGCAATGTTCTTTTCATTCATGTCATCTACTTCAATCAGTGATCATATCTCAGACAATTATTAAAAAAAAGGGAATGATAGGAATGCAAATATCACACACATACAACCAGCAAACTAACAAAAATACATAATATGGCTTGAAAAGTTTACCTGAATGAAGGACCTCTGTAAGCTGACGGCTTGGGACAGGTTGTTGTCGAGTGGAGATAATGTGCACTATAAATGTGAAACTGTGACCCACCTCTACCTTTCTCAGAAACCCCACAATCAAACTGTAAAACAGAGTTCAACCCAGGCTTCTTCACGCACACCTTCATCAAAACTTCCCGTGGAAATATTCCTCCTTCTGCAAACATCTCCTGCCCCAACAAAGCTGAAACAGCAACCTCATCACCCGACTCACATTTTCTCCGCAAAACCACATCTTGCGACTCCAATGAATCCCAATCCACCTTAAAATCTCCCAAACTACCACTTTGATTGCCCTGAATCCATGTTAAAAACATATAAAATTAAAAAACACAATTTCTTCAAGCTTGTAAAACAAGCTCACACCTCTTCTAATTAACAAAGCAGAAAAGTACATGTTTTTACCAGTTGCCTTTTCTAATTAACAAAGCAGAAAAGTACATGTTTTTACCAGTTGCTTTTCCACACAAATATACACTAACTAGCTCTGTGGTACCTTTAATGCTAAACATATTATCAATACTCGCAGAAGACTGAAAAGATTCCAACTTTACTTCAACTTTTAACACAAGCTCACATCTTTTCAATTCCACAACTGTCTTAACCACCAAACAAGAATGGGTCATCACCCACGTTCGGCCACATGAGCATACCCTAGCTAGCTTCGTTTTACTTTCTAACACTAAAACCCATCATCACATTTGCTTTCTTTTCATTTCTTAATAAATTCCAAACATCAAATGGTAAATCAAACACCAAGAAAATAAAGGGATTGTTTATTAAGTGGAAACTAAAACCATTATCCAATACCCAGATGGAAAGACTAGCACAAAATTATGGGATTTTAAGAGAGAGACCTGGAAGGGAGTAGTTGAGAGTTCGTGTTTGATTTCGGACTGCAGGATTTTGACCAAGCTCATATTCTCAATTGCTTTGCGACCCTTCCGCAAGATTGGGGTCACCCGAGGCATTTCTTGCAAGATTTTTAGCAGAAATTGCTACAGAAACTTGGTGTGCAGGATTATAAGTGTCGATTATTGCAGGTGATGAGCCCAGGCTTACCTCTCGAGCCTTGCCAATAGAACGGCACCTGCTGAGATGGACTGTAAATGGGCATTTGAGTTTTAAGTTTTGTCTACTAGCAAGGTGGGCTTTTGACTATCATAAAAGATTCAATCTAGGAAATTAGATATCGTACAGTATTTTATAAAATTTTAATTATTTTTTATATAAAATTAATTATTTTTTATATTTTTAAATTATTTTAATATGCTAATATTAAAAATATTTTTTTAAAATATAAATAAATATTATTTTAATACATTAAAAAAATATTTTAAAAAATAACTATAATTATAGTATCAAACTTTTCTAAGTATAATTAATTAATTAGAGTGTTTATATATTATTTTAATCTTCCTTTTACTTTTTTTTTTTATATAGTGCCTTTTACTGTTTTTTTTTCTTGGGTTTTTTCATTGATTGATAGAAGGTATCCTTCCTCGCTAGGCATTCCATAAACTGCATATCAACCCAAACCTATCACACATGGTAATAAACAATGAGTTCTTAACTGCTGCCATTGTAGACTTAGTCCTCAAAGCAAGATAATTTTTTTTTTTTTACGTGTGATGTCCGGGTCAGCTTACGCGCACCACGACTAATCCACACAGCTCACTGAACATCCTGCAAGCCCAGTGAACAGGTAAGGCACCGCGGGGATGACAGATGTGCATGGTAAGGTTCGAACCCCTGATGCAGAGGAAGGGGACAAGCCCCTTCTACCGCTAGGCTAGAACCTCACTTGCGTCAAAGCAAGATAATTGACTAAACTGGTGATGGATCATGAAATAAAATATTTGTGTTTAAAGCATTATCAAGACCTACCTTCTCACACCGTCCTTGCTAACTCGTATCGTCTTCCACTATTTTTTAGAGCATTTTTTTTCTAAGCCTTTTGGCATTTTGATGTGCACCGTCTTCAACCATCTTCACAAACCATTTAGGTTCAGTTGTATAAGAGATTTAAGCTTCTTAAAGGACTCTGAAATCTTTCCTGTGAATTTATTATAAGATAAATAAATCAGGTGTTGTGAGGGTAATTTGAATTTACTAGAAAAATTATTGAAAAAAAGTGTCAAGAAATCAAGTTTTTTAAAGTTTTCAAGTGAGGATAAAATCTGATCATCAAACATGTTGCATGAGAGGTCCAACTTAATAAGTTATATGAGGTTAGTAAAATCAATTGAAATTTTATAAATAAAATTATTGAATGAAAGGCTTAACATATCGATTCAGGTAAGGTTAAAAAAAACAATGAGAATATCACCAGTAAAATTGTTGTTTGAGAGATCTAATAGAGTGAGCTGCTCAAGATTTTCTAATAAGGATAAAGCATGACCATCCAAGTTGTCATATAAGAGTTCCAAGTTAGTGAATTGAGTGAGGTTAGAAAACTCATTTAAAATTTGACAAGTAAACTTATTGGTTAAAAGAAGCAAGTGACTGAGTTGCTTAAGTTTTTTAGATGAAAATGGAAAATGATCTTGAAAACTATAACATGAGAGGTCTTATCACATCAATTGTGTTTGATTTACAAAAACATTAAAAATTGAACCGAGAAAATACTTGTATAGAAGATCCAAGTGCTCAAGTTGCTTAAGTTTTTCAAAAAAATAAAGAAAATTATCATTCAACTAATTATCTCCGAGTTCTATTAGGTAAGATTATATAATATAATTTAAATTATTTTTTAATAAATTCTAGCTTAATGAGTTGAGTGATCATACAATATTCGGAGAAGATAGCCACAGGGATGTGTAAACATGTTGAAAGATGAATTAATATAATCAAGTTTTAAGCCTTTAGTTCTTACCCTAATTATAGCTGTAAATCTTTAAATTCTGTTTCACGTAACTTGCTTTGAACCTTGTAAAGGGGTGTTTTGCCAATGTTTTAATTGGAGTTTTCAAAAGATTTGATTTTTTTTTTGTTTTTCAATGTTTTAATATATTTCTTAAAAAAAAAACCTTTGTTATCACTGTTACAAACAAAATAAACTTTAAACAAACTTTTGTCCAGCTCTCGGCACCAAACTAACCCTATAACACTGCCTCATTGCAAAACCCAAGAAAAGAAAAGGAAATCAATTGTCAACTTTAGTTAATTTTCATTCATATACACTAATACACATACAAAACGCACATTAATAGACAGATTCCAAAGATTTTTCTTTACTTTTTATGATGTTTTTCAGTTGTTTTTTTTTTTTATCAATAACAATGTTATTTTGATTTAAAAAAAAAAAACAGAAGAAAGAAAAATCATTTTGACATGGCCTTTTGTTCATTCAACACCCCTCCAGTTACTCGAGTTGATTTGATAAACTGTGACCCGAGTTGGTCCAGTAACTATGGTTATCAATGCAAAAAAAAAAAAAAACTTCTGTAGATATAATTCAAACTTGTACACAATCTTTGATGGCACAAGACACTGCTCTAGTCCAAATACGCAAGATGGTAAATACACACAGACAGAGACAATGGCCATGGGATCAAAAAGATGTCAACTTCAGCACAAAACAGAGAGTACAACAATTACTTATCCTCCAGTGCGTTAATCTGTTGTGGCAAGGGCTGATTGCAATACATCTTCGAGATACTTCTCGGCAGCAGCATACTGCCTTTTCTTGTCCTCAATGGCTAAAGTAGCTAAAGCTTTATCCTGGAGTAACAAAAATGGAATGCATAAACCATCTCCTTTCCCGAAATGAGCGAGCTTAAATGCATGATAAAGATATCATATCAATCCGTGCATAGAATTACCGGAGGCAAGTCCTGATAACTCCTCAAAGTATCCACGATGGGTTTTGTCTTCTTCTCCAAATCTTGTCTGTGCTCAGCCATTTCTACCAGCATCCCATGGCTAATGTCTTGGGTGTAGCCCACACGATTAAGAAGTGCCTGCACGATAAGTGGATAATGCAAGACACACATTCAATAACTTCCAATAACTAAAGCAAGCAGGTAAAATATTTGGAAATCAAAAGGAATAAGATTTTTTTTCTCTTTTTACCAATTTTTTTTCTCTTTCAACGTCAATTTCCCGTTTGGGAATAAGACTTTTAATCACCCATGATATTTAGAAGTAGAGTCAAAACCTATGAATTTTGCCAAGAACACTAAATAGGACAACCTATAACACGGAAGGAATTGAAAATGCTCATCAGGCTTAAGATCTTGAAGAAAAGATTACATAGACGCCGGCCATGAAAGTCGAGATGGAACTCCTTTGCTTAATAATTAATACAGAGGTAATCATTCATAATGTTTATCAAGGATAACAGATGGCAGTTTTGACTTTCATTATTACGTCTAAGTAAATTTTTTCCTGATGATAATAACAAAGAACAATTACCTTGTAGTTAGAGTACTGCTGCAAATATTGTCGCTCCTTTGATGCCATAACTGCTAAATTTGTCTTCCAATTCTCCATCTGAGCCTCGCAAGGAGGTATATCATCCTCTAGTTGTGCGAGTGTTCTAACAGAGAAGATCCAGAAAATAAGAAGAAAGATGAGCAGCAAAATAGATTGAAAGATGTGAGATCTGAAGCTGTTATAGAACAGAACTTATAATGTACTCAAAAGAGAAATCGAAGTCAAAGTTTTTATAAAGTACCTTTTTAAATAGGTAAGCCTGGCTATTGCCTTCCGTGTGTAATCAAGGAGAATTTTGGACTCCTTCTGTACTTTAGCTCTCTTCTCTTCTACTCCAGTCTTTCTTAAAGAAAGATCCCCCATTGCTACAAGAAAACTATTTGCATTTCTCCAGTTTAAACTCGTGACATTAAAAAGACAAGAACAAAGATGCAAGTTAGTACCTAGAATGACATCCCACCTGCTTAGTTCCGTGTCTCTTATATTCAAAAAATTTGCTACATTTGCAAGAACTTGAGCTGATGAAACCACATTCGAGGGCAAACTCTCCTGTGCTAGTCCCACATTCTCGAGTATCTCTCTAATCCTTGCAGCTACAGCCATGAAATTAACAAAATATTGCATCAAAGAAAAGTAAATGTACAATTCCAGATAAAATTTCACCCGGGAAAATCTTTTTCTCAGAAAAAAGAAACAGTAGTGGGATTAAATCGTTTGTATAAAGATGAACCATCACCTTTTATAAGAATCATAAAACATGTGTATTACTAAAATCTGAAACTAGAAGAACCCATGCAATCAAATTATAGAAGGGAAAAAACATCCTATGTCAAACAATGGCTTCCAAAGACAAGAAATTAAAAATGTTCACGGGAAAGGAAGGCTATATTCAACATGAAACTAAGCGCCGCTACAAAAGAAGAGAAATCAATCTATCGTCATCATTCTCAAACAATCATATTTCATACACATCAAAATCAAAACCCAACACAAGAAAACATAAACCCAATAAGCCCGACCAAAAGCACACAGACAACAAAATCCAAAGACAAGACCTTGTGCACGATACTCCACAGCTTTCTGGCGAAAATCATTCGCAACAATGTTGGCAGCCTGTGTTTTCGCTTGCGAAGCAGTAGCTAAATTATATAAATGAGCAATGCTGCGTGGCGTATATTCGAATTCAGGAACATCTTTCCCTGCTGCATCAAATTGTGAGGCAAGCCACGCCTTCACTTCTGCAATTCTACCAGCATCATTACCACCACTCTTCGCCTCCGTCACCGACATATTATCAACTCCAGAAATTAAATCACTCATATTTAATCTTTTTCTTTCTTTTTATGGGGTTTCCTTAAATTACACCACAAAACCTACACGAACAAAAGATGTAGCAAAAAAGTTAAACTTTCATAGATCCCATTATAGAACTCAAGCCCTAAAAATTGATTCAAACCATATGGGGCATTTTTTAAAGCTTAATATTGAGAGAAACTCAATCATTTGTACTTAACTTCCAAATTACACTATTTCTCCTAAAAATCTAAGTTCTATCAAAATCTGACATGAAATAACTGATTCAAAGTGTAAGAAAGAAACACCCTTAAAAGGAAAAGGTGAAGCAGATCTCGAGAGAGAGACTGACCTTTGTTTGGCACCGAGTTGGATCAGTTTGCAAACAGCATTGGAGGCTTTAAAAGAGTGAACTTGACGGAAGAAGAAATCTGGGGAGAAATAAGTAGCTAAAAATTATCTTTTATGAAGTCGCGAGAAATTTTCAAATCTAAGAAACTCGAGTGAGGTCCTGAGGAGTGGGAAAGAAGCCGGCATGTGGGGAGAACTGGAAATTCGAAATTTGGAAGGGCTAAAATAGTCTGGTAATCATGTTGCTTGGAGTTGGAAATCATTCAAATCACTCCCCTTACTTTTAATTTTTCTTTTATCTTTGTACTCTTTAACTTTCTTTTAAAGACAAAGGGTGAAGGGTATAAATTATTTAAAATATATATTAAAAAAAAAAACCTCACTAGATTTGAAGAAATCTAATGTTAATCTTGTAATTCTTAAAATCAAATATCAATCGGCAAACTTTTATTAAGAAAACAACTTAATCTTAGCTTCAAACTTTTTTCTTAAGAAAAAACACCAACTTTCTTACCGCGTGCTTGATTTATTAGCGATAAAAGTGTCGTGTGATCATGTCAAACTCAAATCTATTATACAGATAACTTCTCAGAGATACTGTCCAATGTTTGATCAGTGATTTTATGAAAATACATAGTACTCGACAGGGGATTACTGTAGGTAAAACATACCTAAAATTGAAAAATAAAAGCTGAATCATCTGCTTAAACTTTTATGGATGTGAATGACGGGACATCTAGAATGGATTTGGGTAGATGAGGAGGTTGTTCAAAGGATACTTTGGCAAGATTTATTTTCCAGTACTGATCCAAGAACTGTACGCTGGTGCCCTCCATGGAGTCTGAGTGAGCTTAAATCAATCCAATGCAACATGAAGCCTAACAACTCAATCTGGGTAAGAGGCATTTCTTTTCAGCCTGAGAGATACTTCTCAGGGAACTTGGAACTTCGTTCGCTAGTTGTTCGTGCCCGCACAACGGTCAATTTACCTACTTCTTTACTTAGTGATGATAGTGTGTGTCAGCTGTTTCGCTAATCGGCCGATGGCCGAGGCCGAGTGTCTTTCAAGACACCCTGGAGTACAGTTGCTGTAATGGCTGCAGCATTTGCCATCCGTCTAAGCACTCTTCAGACCTGGTACACAATATCCCCTTGAAAGCATGGATGTTGCCGAGCAGTTTCTGGATATAATCCATGTGAATTGTTGATTGGAAGGGAAGATATTGGCCAAGATTTGATGGCGGCTTAAGGAGTGATCAAGAATCTTGGATGGATAATAAATGATTTTGAAGAATTTAATGTAATTTGTTATTTTAATATGCATGAACATGATGGATTTTCATAGGTACAAACATCATTAATTTGATGATTGATGCAAGTGTGATCATACCATAAGAACTCGTTGAAACTACCTGTAATAATATCAGGATACATTACACTAATTAATCAAATGTACAAAGCAGTGCACATTAGACATAAATTCTTGAACTGATCATCCAGGCACGCTCCTCGTCATTGTATTACTCTTATCACCGGTCATAAATTGAATCGAATTCTTTGATCTGATCATCCATCAAACTGTTAGCACAGAGAGGTAGGTTCGCATTGCCTTAACCATGGCTACGTAATCTAAAATTGACCTTTTAATTCAGGATCATCTAGCATTGCGGCCCAGCTGTTTTTAAAATAAAAATTAATTTTTTTAGCATTAATTTTTTTATATTAATATCAATAAAAATATTAAATTATTATTTTAATAAATCTTCAAGATAAATTTTAAAAAATAACGTTTAATTTCAACATAACAAATTATTTTTCCATGAACAATCTTAAATGCAACAGAAAGCGCCTCTCTAAAGACCGGACTATCATCCAAACGTATCAAGGGGGGAAGGACTGCCTTAAAGAGTCAAGAATCCATGTCAAAGACGTAACTGTCAGTCTTTGTTTTTTTCTTTATTATTATTTAATGTGAGATCCAACGAATAAAATGTAATAAAATTTTCTTAAAGCTAAGGATAATGAGACATCTTTTTTGTTAATTTTCAACAGTTTTAAATTTCTAACAAAATCACTAGCTACGCTGGAAAGTTTCATGGAATTTGATAAAAATTATATGACTATGTCATTCACCATCATTGACCATTGGTGATGAGATCATTGATAAAAACAACTTTATTAAAAAATTCTAGATTGTTGAATAAAAATTATACGATTATATTACTAACTATTATAAATAGAATCCACGATGGACTAAAATTCCATAAAAAAAATTCATCTATCGATTTTTGGGGTATGAAAAATTTTAGATGTAACTAAAAATTTCAAGTTTTAATTATAAACAAAATTATTGATGAAATTTAAAAGTTTGAAACAAAAATTAAAAAATAAATGAGATAGATATAAAAAAAATTAAAGGATATGGAATAGACTGGTTTTTGAAATTAATATTGGTTGAAATAATGAATTAGAAATAATTTCAGGTAGTAATAAATGTGAAAATAAAAAATTCAGGTAAATTTCTCGTTATCCTAGTAATTATTTTTATTATTGTTAAATTTTAATTTTTTTTACATAATCCTTCATTACTTGCTTTTATTTATACGTAAGAAATTAAAAGAACTAAAAAACTTAAATATGTTAATATTGAACCGTCTTTAAATTATAAATTTAACAAAATATATCTTAATATTATCATAACTAGAATGTTTGCATCCATCATTAGAAGTAATCTTCTCTAGATGATGTGCTTAATGTTTAGAAAAAGATTGGTATGAGAATATCACAAATATTAAACTTAAGAAGAAAAAAGAGTGAAAACGAAAGTTAATGCTTGACTGTAATGTAAAGAACCTAGGAAGTGCAATAGTTTATGTTTTTTTTTTGTAATTTTTAAAAGTTTATTTGCCTGCATTTTATTTTTTTTAGTATTTTTTTATAATTTTAGCGTGTTTATGTTAAAAAAATTATTTTAATATTTTTTAAAAATTAATTTATATCACAATAGCAAACACTCACTAATAAAAATGTATTTGGTCATTGAGTGTTTTTATAAAAATATATTTTGATTAAAAATATATTAAATAATATTGTTTTTTTTATATATATTTTCAGTATCTGTACACAGTTTAAACATATTTTGAAAAGCATTTTTAAAAGTATTGTAAATGCCATATCAATTATTATAGAGTTTATTTGTTTTTGTGTTTCAATTCGAGGCAAACCATGTGCGCAGCACTTTTATATTTGCCAAAGACTCATTCCTAGACTTGCTGGCATTTGGTTACTGTAGCATATTTCAAAATATAAAAATTTATTTTAAAATTATAATTATAGGCTAACTATTTTTTTTAATTGACATTCTCCCTCAATTTTACCCTTTAAAAATAAGTTAAATAAGAATTATATTTTATGATTTTTATTATTATTTTAAAAAATCTCATCTTAAATATTTATTTTGAGCCAAATAACATTTTCGCTAATTATCTAAATTATCTTTAAATATATTAAGTTAAAATTTTCACGTAATTTAATTTTTTTTCAACTAAAATAAATAATAAAAACATCTAAATATTACTTTTATATAAAGAATTCAATTCAATAACAGCATACCAGTAATCTTCTGTAAACCTAATGTGCAAAGGGGCGAGGTGTGCTGGAAAGTCCAGGGTACCAGTTTTCCTCTGTTCTCATCCTTTTTCGTGGAATTAGACCACACAAGGCAGAGCCGTGCGATTATGTATCACAGTAAGTATGCCTTACTTTTTCTTTGCAATGGCCGATACGTTTTAGGAATTGACGGGTCGACACCGTGCCACGTAATAATTATGGCCTGGCTAGGAAACCATTACTTGTCGAACGGGGTGGTTGGGAATATAATAATATTATTTTTAAAAGTATTTCTTATTTTAAAATATATAAAAATAATATTTTTGACTTCCGTACATTAAAATAATTTAAAAATATATTAATTTAAAAAAATTCAAATCCTTCCTGGGGTCCCAGCCAACGTGATTTGCGGGTGGCGTCAGTCGGTCAGGGTCTCCCTTCCATTCCAAATTCCCAAGTATCTGCATAAGGAAAATCTAGCAATACCACAAAGTATTTGTTCTAAGATTTCTTCTTAAATGTATAAATCCAAAGACCAACTTTTTTATATATAAAAAAAAGATTTAGTTTAGATGATGTGATTGATGTTTTGGTACGATAATATCATAAATATTAAACTTTAAACAAAACAAGAATAGAAAAAAAAAAAAACAAATGAAAAGAACTTCACAACCTCTCGGGAGAGCTACGTGTGTGTGTGTATATATATATTATTTAGATGGTTTTCAAGAGTGTGTTTGTATCGAGAAAATTATTTAAATTAATTTTTAAAAAAAATACCATACACCACGATACAAAATACACACTTGATATAATTTGATTAAAATATATCAAATAATATTTACATACATATATATATATATATTTGATATTTATATATTAAAATTATCTTAAATCACATGAAAAATATCAAGTTGTTTTAAAAAATATCGCCTGTAGGAAAAAAACTAAGTCATGGAAATCTATAATAAGTCTTTAGAATTTTTAAGTTTAATTAATTTGATTCTAAATTTATTTTAAAAAAATTATTAATATAAATTTTATAAAGTTTAAAATAATTGAAATCTTGATGGCCATTAACTTTAAAACTTATAAAATTAATTAAAATATATATAAACTAGTATAAATATCTATATTAATAAAAAAAAAATATTTTGAAGAGGTTGGTACAATGGAACACACCCACAATACAACTTGTTGCAAGTATGAGGATTGCACTACAGTTTTCTTTCGATACATTTTCTCTACCAAGTCATCGATACATTGCCCAAAATACAAGTTGATGATGAGGGATTGACCCGGCAGTGCACATCGTGAAAGTTTTGCTCCCTATAAAAGGGAAGCCAAGAGGAAGAGTTGGCATTGATTATAGCTGCTGCATTCTCTCTCTAGCTTATTGTTTCATCTCTGAATTCCTGCATGGCTAAATCCTGTGCATCTCATAAAACGTCTTCCATGATTTCCATAGTTCTGCTTGCAGGACTGTTAATGAGTTGCCTACACATAACAGGTCTGGCTTCCTCCATCTCTCGTACAAACATGCGCGCAACACTTTCACATTCGCCAAAAACTCATTCCTAGACTTGGTAGTATTTGGTTATTGTGCCGGACAGATGAGACGGAGACAATGAGTTATTTTGAAATTATAGAAAATATTCACTTCAAAATTATCTTAAAAACTATTTATTTGATGTCACCGTATCTGTCTCTTCGACCAACACATCTTCATCTCTTTTGAACCTGCTCAGTCTGTCTTGAGATACTAATCAAATACAGCTTTTAAATGACTGCAGGTGCTCAAATGGGAGTTTGTTATGGAACACTTGGTGATAATTTACCATCGGAGCAAGAAGTAGTAGATCTTTTCAACCAATACAATATACGAAGAATGAGAATCTATGATCCAAACCCAAGAACTCTCCAAGCTCTTGGAGGCTCCAGCATCGAGCTCATGTTAGGTGTTCCGAATTCTGACCTTCCAAGCATTTCTTCCAGTCAAGCCAATGCAGATGCATGGGTGCAAAACAATGTGCTCAAATACAGTAATGTCAAATTCAGATACATTGCGGTTGGAAATGAAGTGAAACCGGGTGATGATTTTGCTCCAGCTCTTTTCCCTGCCATGCGAAACATTCAGAACTCAGTTTCTGCTGCTGGCCTAGGGAATCAAATCAAAGTCTCCACTGTTACCTTTGCTGCCGCACTTGGCGAGTCCTACCCTCCATCACGAGGCGTTTTCAATGCAGAATACCACTCACTTCTTGCGCCTATTATTAGCTTCTTGGTCAGCAACCAGTCGCCATTTCTCGTGAACTTGTACCCTTACTTCAGTATCGCAGGAAAGAATGACATTCCTCTTAATTATGCACTCTTAGTACCTGATCCATCTGCCACAGTATCCGATCCACCATTTGAATACCACCACCTTTTTGCTGCTATGGTGGATGCTGTTTACTCAGCACTTGAAAAGGCTGGTGGGGGTTCATTGGAGATCGTCGTATCGGAGAGCGGTTGGCCCTCGGCAGGAGGGGGACCAGAAACCAACATTGATAATGCAAGAACATACAACACAAACTTGGTTCAGCAGGTGAAGAATGGCACTCCAAAGAGACCCGGAAGGCCTATCGAAACTTACATCTTCGCAACTTTCGACGAGAATCAGAAACAACCGGAATACGAGAAATTCTGGGGGCTCTTTCTTCCAAGTAAACAGCCCAAGTACCGAATTCAACTTGACTAGAAGCAGCATAAAAAGTGTATCAGGGGAAGAAGCCAGGCCATTTGTCTTGTGCAAGAAACATCATATTTCTAATTAATATAGGTTCATATAGCATCATATTTTCAACTTTATGAAGGAATAATGGTTTGTTTAAGTCTTATGAATATCATTATATAGCCTTGTGAATCCAACATCTCATGGGAAGTTAGACTTCACACTTGAATATTTTGTTGGCTGAAACTTAAAAAGCAGAATAATAAAAATTACATCTATACCACCTCATTCTATCTTATTCTATCTTATAGAGCCCATGCAAATTTCAAGCTACAAAAAACTTTCCCTTAAAAGGGTGAATTAGCAAGATACACAGAGCAAATTGTACCATAATACATAGTCATCAAAGACAAAACATGAACAGTGATAGACCTGAAAATATTGAAGGCAAATTTTGTCATAGCAAATGAAAAATTGGCCATGGCTATGAAGCAGCATAATAATTCAGATCCAACTCTATCATACATGAAAAAACTGAACACTGACATGTTCAGTTGTAATGCTGAATGATCAGACATACTCAGAGTTTCATTACAAGCATAACACAGGCCAAATTTTACATTGAGGATTCACCGACTCTTTTTCCCATGACAACTTGGTGACTGAATGAGAAGATACACACTTGATTCCACACACACTTGATTCCACCCAAAAAGAAAAAAGGAAATACAGATAAGAAAAAGAATAAAGTAATTAGCTACGGACTTCACAGATTGAAAAGAGTTCTACCAGCGCAGCAATGAGATTTGCAAGTTATCCTCTCAAACGCTCTTCAATCAGACATGGAAGGGTCATTAGAAATTCCTTGTAAGAGTTTTTCTTTGAAGGCCTTGAGTGACCTGAACTTGGAGTTGCTTCAGTGTCTTGTTGGAACCGCTGAGTGACCGTGTAAGAAACATTTTAGTTGAAAATCCTTTGTTATTTTCCTCTAGAGTTTGAATTACCAATTTATGCTGAAAATTAAATGCTGACATCTCAGTAATGTCCGTTTATGCTTAAAGAGGGATTCTGGGAAGCACCAGTGCTCTTTCTTCTAATGCCAAACGTATCACCATTATATGTAGACCAAAGTGAGAGTGCATTCTTATATGGCAAGTTCTGGTCAAGGCATGAATCTTGAAATCCTACTCGTTGCTTTGGTGTGCTCATCGACCTTGCCTTTAACTTTGCAGATTGTGTTGCAGCCATGTAAGTTGGAAAAACTGGAGAATTTGGCAACGAATTACCATCGCCTGCCAAACTTGGTCGTGCTCGGCCAAATGATCTCCTGGGGACAGACATTGGTGAGTTCAATCCTTCTATGAAATCTTGTTTTTGAGTACTTCTGGTCTTAACTTGTGCTGGGCTGAATACATCACCAGTAAACAGATTAGAGATGGACGTTGATTTCAAATTCTCCATCTTTTCTCTATTAAAGGCCTCTTTGTTTGACCATCGTTCCATCTGATGACTCTGTCTACCACTTTCCTTGGCGAGTAGCAATTCTTCCAGTAGACTATTCCCTCTCTCCTGAAAGAAAAGTTAATGTTGCAGAATTCGAATGTGAGAAGAAAAGGGCTAGTGCTTAATTTGGTTTTCAGTTGACAGAAAAAGTCTGTTTCTTAATTTTCGTTTCCCTGTTGCAGGCAGTAGCCAAAGAGAGAGCAGTTGACAAGGGAATTTAAGAGAAAACTACCCGGTGGGAGAATGAGTATTTCATCATTCGCTCTCTTTTGATGTTAGCTTCTTGCTTTTTTAACCACAGAGCTTCCACATCTTCCTTTGAAAGCATACTATAATCCCAACTTCTTTGGCTGTTGAATTCATGCTGCCCACGAAAAAAAATTTGAATAGATCAAGCATCGGAATTCAGCATCCTACATAATTTTGAATATGCAGCCTTTTTCATGTCAATCAGGTATTAGATTTTACCATGTTTACTGGTTGATTATCTTTTTTATGGTTCTTCCCCTGAACAAAGAAATCAAGGATAGTGTTAAATCACATAAAGCTCAGTCAACGGTATGTATTTTCAATCTCTGAAGAGACAAATATCCTCTAAGGGATAGAAAAGAAAATGGCTTCTTAAAAATCATTTCTGTGGCTGTAGAATCTCATTCTTGCTATAATTTTTCTTTCGACTACGCTCTTTCGAACATTTATCGAGACCAAGAAACATAAAAACTTGATTCGAATAAACTTCCATACCTTATTTTTTTCCTTCTCCGCCAACTCCTTATTTGATTTGAAGAGCTGTGAAGTCATCTCTCCTACCTTATTTTCCTTCTCTCGCACCTCTTTCTTTGACCTGACAACCTGTTTATTGTCACTGTTTCTACAAAATCCATCTGCAGTGGCAATATCTTTTGACTGGACTTCTGACAGCATCTTTGCTTTTGATGGCAGATGCTTCAATTTGATGACTGCTTGGCGTCTCACAGCTCGTCCACGAACAATGGCTTGAAGCTTTACCAATCCCTTCAGTGCTCGCAAAGCTTTCCTTGCCTGTTTCAATCCCATTTAAAACCCAAATCACGAAGTGCAGCATGTTTATTTAGAGAGCCATTAGTTTCACAGCTTTACTCAATTCACAATAGTGCCAGAACTGCTTGAGCTTAAATTCGAATCATTACTGAAAATCTTCATTCTTTCTTCACAGAAGTTCCAACCAAAATAGTAGCAAACCACTCGGAACATAAGAAATAGGCTGCAGAAAGTGCTTTTTACTAATTTAATGCGTGAATTAAGAGAGGCACAACATGAATTTTCCATGTTGGAAATTTTCAAATGATTGAAACGTTCTCTCAGCAACATTCTCAAATCCTAGTGGTGTATTATTTCCTTGTAGAATGACTTCAAAGTTCAAATTGTGATTTGAATTTTCCAATCTCCTTAATCAAAATCTCGTCTATAAATAATTTTTGCATACACAAATCATAAAATGATCTCCCTTGAAGTACTACAAAAAGGGATTATCTTAGAGAATTAGAGAAATAGCACTCTAACACCCATCTGCAGCGTCAACAACATGTATGAACTCAGGAAGTTCTAAGAATATTTAGCAGAATCCACAATAAAATCAAGATGAAAAAGGAAGGAGTTCTGTGGTGAAGAAGAGCAAAGATATCAGAGAGCTCACAAGGTATGCACGGAAGGCGCTTTGTATCTTAATGGCAGCCAAAGTTTCAACTCCCTTGGTGAAAAGATGGGAAGACTGCGAAGCACCTGTGAGCCGGACAACCTCAGCTGCAGCATGAGCTGCAGCAACAGCAGCCTCAGCTGCAGCTGCTGTTGCAAGGGCAACAGTCAAAGCATGCTTCTTCTGCGTTTCTGTTGCTTCACTGACTGATCTCTCTGGTGCTGGAAGTGCAGGGCATTGTTTAACCTTAAGCCCTCCAAGAACCCATTTCCACCTCTTTGACTTCTGAAATGGTTAAGATTAAGCAGACAAAATTAACTAGAAAGAAATGCAAAATCCCCAGTTAAGAAACCAAAAAAGGTTATTAAAAAAAACCTTTTCTGCTTTTGTTTTTTGCTCAGAGACAAAAAGCCTCCTCACCCAACCAAACCAGCACCTCTTCTTTGCCATTGAAGATGTGTGAAATCAATCACTATACCAAAACTCATCAAACACCATCTTCTTGTGTTCAAGGAAACCTGAAATTTCGGCAAGAAAACACTAACCCTTTACCAAATTTATAAAGAACAGTCAAAAGCAACATCTATTAACAGGAAAAATTAGGGGGGGAAAGGGAAGCAAACGCTTAAAACACCAAGCATGGATCATTTATTCTAAGAAAATGCACTAGCAAACAAAACCAATATATCCATTTCAAGTCTCACCCTCTACAGACACATTGACATCAGATTCAGTTACCTCCCTTCTTTGTATTTCACTTTTTCTCAGTTGACACTTACAGTTGAAGACTTAAAAAACAGTATCTTGAACAAATTCTGGAAGCTGTTACATCGAACTGAGAAATGCAAAACTGGGCACATGACCAATTACAGAACTGGTAAGAAACCAAAAATCATACACTAGTGCCAAGAATCTTACCTCTTGCAGCAATATTAAAAAGCACAAGAAGAGCACATCATTGGTCTGAATTGAACCTTGAAACAAGATTGAATCTTGAAACCTTATAAAAGTTCAAGATTTCCTAGAACTCGTGGTGTAAAAATAATAACTCAAGAAAGCAGATTCCAATGTGGTTGAAATGGGGATTTAATTCTTTGTTGAAGTGACTGTTTTCAAGGGTTTATCATCATCATCAACAACAACAACAACAAACAACAGCAACAATTAAGCACTGGGAGAAGTTAAACTATATAAGGAAAGGTTCCAGTCTCTCCACTGATGTGGCATATAATGCAGGTGCTTAGTGAAATGAGTGATTACTTGTGAGAAAGTATTATCAACCTCATCGGGTCCCACTCTCCAACTGTCATTTCTTACAACTGCCGCTGAAACATTCCAATGTCCGTTTTAGTATATTTTTATTCATAAATTTTTTTAAAATATTTTTTATTTAAAAATATATTAAAATAATATTTTTATTTTTTAAATTTGTTCTTTAATATTAATATATTAAAATAATTTAAAATCTGAAAAGATTAATTTGAAATTAAAAATTAAAAAATATGGTTAAACCTCAATTTTTGGATACCACCTAATGAAATTACTCATGTTGCCTTTTGTAAATGTGTTCATGTAAAATGGAAAACTTTCACAAGTGATAATTGTAGTTTTTTATTCTTCTTTTTTTTTTTGTGTTTGAGAAGTATTTTTTTATTTTAAATTATTTTCTTAATATTACTAAATCATTTTAATACGTTGATATCAAAATAAATTTAAAAAAATAAAAAAAAATATATTATTTAAATATATTTTCAAATATAAAAATACTTATAACCATTATTATAATATCAAGTAAACTCTTAATGACCTAACAGGCAATTAATAGAGATCTAGTTTGAGTTGAATAATTAATATAAGAAAAATTGGTTGATTTGTGAAATATATTTTATTATTAATTTACTCTGTTGAAATCAAACTCATCTTTACAGAAGAGGCTTGGAGGTTTGCACCACATGTTAACATAATCTCTATAAAATTGGGGGCATTCAAGCTTGTTCTGCGTGTGCACCTCGTTTCTTCATTGTCTTCATGCACTGGCAAACTAGTTCAAATATTCATGGAGCTTACTCTTCAATTTATTAGGGTTTTTTCCCTTACAATCCTTGATCAAATTAATAACAAAATACATAAAATTATATGTAAACAATAGCAAATTTCATGTCCTTAATTTGAATACATAAGAAGAAGTACATAAAAAATGTTTTGGAGTTGAAAGCAAGGAATGAGTTCCATGTACTTAATCTAAATGTTTTAAATAGAAAAATGGCTTGAAAGCAGAGTTACAAACTCTACCCGGATTATGAATTTGATAATTTTTTAAAAATAAATAAATAAAATTTTAATTAAATTAATATTATATCAATCTATCAAATCATGCAAAGTTTAATAACTCCGATTCGAAGCTGATGATAGTTTATGTACATTCCTTGTTCCATTTGATTTGATAGTCAGATATTTATGACCATAAGTACAAACATAATCCTTTAATTTCCATGACTAAGCAAGGAAATCATGGCCCCACATTCTCCATGATAACCCATGTGAAACTTGATCCATTTCTTGAGAAGAACCTCATATTGATGTCCCAGACTTGAGAAACTTTTTGCTCTTGCCTCCTTTCTCCCATGTCCCAGCATTAGAAGGTAACGTAGCTTTTGAGCTGTTGACGTGCAAATAAGAAATTTGTAAAGAGGTTTGTGAAACTTTTGCTCGACTCAATTGAGCTATCATGAATTTTGCTCACAACAAGGGGGAAAGTGGCTTTTGAGCTGTTCAATGGCCCAAGAAGAATAGTCAACATTGTACAGGAAAAATCGCTTTCCCATTATTTCAATGCCAGAGAATTCTTCAATGTATTTCTTTAATATATATTAAATTAACAATTTTTTAATTTTTAAAATTTAGTTTTAATATTAGTATATCAAAATAATAAAAAAACACAAAAAAATAGAATTTAATAAAAAACCAATGCAACCACGACCTTAAAGAGGTCAACTCTTTCTTTTCATCAACTATTTCACTCCCCTTTCTTTCTCAATGTTAGTCCTGTTGAACATTTATAAAACTAAGTATACTCTTGAAACCAACTCCGTTGAAAAAATAGCGTTCGTCCACTGAGTTTTTTATATAAAATTGTAGAGATAGTTTTTTTTCAATAGTCAGAAATATCTGTAAAATGTTGTAATTGATGCTCTTTTTTTTATATTTTGTTTCTATTTGATAATCAAGGAATAAATATTGTTTATCACAGGTTGCCCAGCTATGTAAATGGTGAAACCAATCCGGGAGGAATAATTAAGCGTCGAAAATCTTAAACAAACGTAATTATCGAATGAAAACAGTTTGAATCGATTGATTTGTTCAAGAGACTTCATTGTTTATGATCATTTGGTATAGTAAATGAAGAAAATGCAGTGATTGATTTGGTCCATGCAATAATACATTGAAAGGGGTCGAATCTTGCGTATAATTCTTGCATGTAGATCAAGCAGAAAGATATGAATCTGAAATTAAAAAATCTGCCTCACTTTATTTAGCAGGATGCCTCCAACCCTAATTCTTTTTTTATGGAGGTACTCGAGTCCCAACCCACTGCAGCCACTCTTGGCTTCAATTTGGCTGTAGTCGGGCCTAGTTTAAGATCTAAAAACCACTAAAAAAAGGTTCATCTGCAAGATTAGAATGATCTAGGCGAGTTTTTACTCGAAAAGTTGGAGAAAAACATGGATGGACTAATCATAACTTGGGATAGAAAGGAGCTTTTGACCTTGTAATTATGCTCCTTCTCTAGGTTGCAAAGAACATCAACAAGCAATGAGCTTTGTATAAGTTGCCAAAAAGAAAATCAGAGGAACATGCATGCACCATCACTCTGGCTATAATTACTCGCACAAACCACCCATTTGCCAACATGGATGCATTTCTTCATTGGTTTTTGCTGTTAATAAAGAAATCTAGCAGCTAGTGTTATCATCATTGCACTTACTTCTTGCCTGGGACTGAATTTCCAAGTACATTCTATAATCACATGTGGGAATTATACGAGTGTGCCATCATCATCAATTACTATGGGACCGAAGCAGCAGTTTTTAATTTTTGCTCAGCCTCATCTTCTATGGCTTTTGATCCTTGAAGGGTTACCTAAACATTGCCGATTACTGGATTTGTTCCTG
This sequence comes from Populus ilicifolia, assembly GCA_015708895.1. NCBI lineage: Eukaryota > Viridiplantae > Streptophyta > Magnoliopsida > Malpighiales > Salicaceae > Populus > Populus ilicifolia. The sequence goes on from SRLM01000259.1 coordinate 1,597,298, forward strand.
TGCGTGCTAGCATTTTAGGTTCGAATTTAAGGAGATGTAATGCAAAAAAAGAAAAAAACTTGCTTGGGTACGTAATGGATGATTTTATACAAGATATATACACATCCACACGATATCTCGAAAATCATCTTGATCGTTAAAAAAACATAAAACGAAAGAAAATTGACCAGTCTAGGGCTCTTCATGGCCCAAATGGACCAAAATCGCCTCATTTTTTTTATTTTTTTTTAGATTAACGTGGGTGTCCGGGCCAGCTTTCGCACACCACGACTAATCCCACGGGCCCTGAAGTTAACGACCATGTAAGCCTCCAGTGGCCATCATATAAGCAACCAAAGACTCGAACCTGAGACCACAGAGGGAGTAAAACCCTTGATCCCAAGTTCTTACCACTTGGTCACCACCTAGATGGTTAAAATCGCCTCATTTTAATGTACTGTGGTAGTTGTGTGAAAGCAAAGAAATGATTTTGGACAGACAATAAAGAAAAAAAGAGTTTTTTGGAACTGGTCTCGGGTTTGAAGGAATTGTTAGATCAATCCGAGAGTCGTCAAATCATTCCAGTGATTATAGGTCGATTATTTTTATTAAAACTGTTATTAACATGTGGTATTGCGGTGATTATTCCTTTTAATATTTGAGTAATAAAAAATAAAAGATACGGAGAATTTTTGTTTTGTGAGTTGAAAGAGAGAATATGAGGTGTAAATTAGTATTTTGGTTATTATAAATTCAAAATGATTTTAAAAATCAAATGTGAAGATTGATTGTATAAAGAGAATGCATTAATATTATAAATATATTTTATTTAAGATAAATTGTATTATTTAATTGTCTAATAAAAATTAAAACATTGTCATATTTTTTAAATTTTGATTTGTTTAAAATTTAAAATAAGTTATTCTTGATAAAGTGATCCTTATCTTATTATATAAAACCTAATTGCTCTAACGTTAATAAAAAAAAATCGAGAATATATTTTATATATAAGTTTATAATCTCAGATACTAAAATAAAACAAACTATTTTTTGGTATTTTTAAAACATTGGCCTAGTTATCATGATTTTAATAAACTGGTTATTAAAACTCAACATACATACTAATACATATTGTTTTGAAATTTTGTTGTATAAAAATATAATATGAAATTTTTTATATTTTTTAAAGATTTGATCACACACATGAAAACAAGACTCTTTTTTATATGATTTTTTAAACATTTAAGAGAAAATAAGATATTTTAACATTAAATTTGTATCTTTATAGTATAAAATACAAACTAGTATTAAAAAAATTAATAAAAAAATAAATTTCAAAAAAATATTTTTAAAAATTTCTCACTTAAAAAAATATAATATAATATTATATTTTATTATAAATATATAATAAAAAAACATTGAGACAGACCTAGACAAGGTTTGGCCCAAAGTAAATTGTGTGAGTTTGGCTTAAAAGGGATTGGGCTGACCTTGGCCCAAAAGAGAATTGGGTTGATATCAGTGTTGGGACAGTGCATGATTTAATTTAAAAAAATAGCGTCAAATTACCCATTAAGTCTTTAATTGATTTTTCAGTTTGGTCATTGATTTTGAATTTTTTTAAATAAATTTTTAATTGTTTATCAAACTTTAATATTTATACAATTAAGCCCTTGATTTGATTATACTATCTCTAACAAAATATAATTCAATTCCTCGAACTTTATTTTTTTCTATTAAAACTTAAATTGATTTAAAAAATTAATTTTTCTTATAATCAAACCCTTTATAAACTCAATTAATCTCTAGAAAAAAATTAATTGAATCCTTAAATATCTAATTTTAAGTTTTTCCTCCTCAAATTAAATTTTTTTTGTTAATAGGGCCTTCATCTATAAAAAATATATACTGTCAAATTTCAAACTTTATATCTTTAAACTTTCTTAATCAATTTTTAATTGTTTTCAAGGCACCCATATGTTTTTTTCACTTATATATGTTTATCAACAAATTTTATTTTAATAGTAATAAAAAATGAGTAACAAAAAAAGTAATAAAATTTTATTTTTCATTCAAAAAGACTCTTTAATATTTATTTAATTAAGTTTTAATTAGGTTTATTCAGATGTTTCATTAAATCAATATTCTTTTATTTATTTAAAACCAGGCTTGAAACACACTTCAAATCGTAATTTTCACCCCTCGAATAAACCGAGCTCAGCAATGTGGCTAAGAAAAAAGCACCCGGCCTCTGAAGTCATATTTATGTATGGAAATTTATTAGTTCTGTTATATGTCACAGACTCAGGACAGAAACTTCTACTTGATTTTTGCAACTTGATTGATAGATTATTTTCGTCATAATTGACTAGACTGTGTACGTCTGGGTTGCTGGGCTGGTAAGCTCCGGGCATTGGTTAGGAATTAATTCATGGATAAGGACCTGCGGTGGCCGTGCAAATCAACCATTATGCTTCCATGAATTCAAATCAACGAGTGGCTTAGGTGGTCCATCTAGTTCTTTGGTCTCGTTATTTTAGATGCCTCAGCTCCATTGTCTTCTACAAATGGCTTCTCATTTCACATAAACAAGTTGCTTCCCCCTTCCTTTTTGCTAACTAGCTACACAGCATATTATTATTATTAAGATAATAATTAAAACAATATTGTTGTTTTGATATTCTCTTTATAACAAAAATCAATGAATTAAAGGTCAAGTTGATAAGTTACTGTAGGTTTTCCATCACGGCCATTTTTGTTTTCTTTTTTCTATTATTTTTAGCTTAAATCAGTACAGGATCTAGATCAGTTGGGTCAACCGTCAGGCTAAAACACAAATTTTACAACTATGCTTTTTAGGGTTTTCCTTTCTCTTGCTGATAAAAATACAAAAAGGGGCCCTCAACAATTCTAGGTTCTAGCGCTGTACCACCACCTCTACACTGGTGTTTTACTCAGTCCTGGCGTCGTTAGCTACGTGCCATCATAACCTGTAGCCCTAGCAAAACATAGCCAGAACCTTTAGGTTTCTGGAGGAGGCTGTACAGAGTCCTATCCATGGCCATGTCCTCCAAATACTTGCCTGCCACGATCCAATGGAGTTCCGTCGATACGGACCCATTTGTCTCTATCACTTTTTATGCAGCCCAAAATGGCATTATCTGAGCTTCGACTTTCAACAGTGCTAGCTACCTGCTAACAAATCCCTCTTGGAAGGCATTATATTGATGTATTTGTTCAACCACGAAACATACGTATACAGACATCCTAGTTGTCAGACCTCCTCTGCTCCACATGTAATATCTAGCTTGTCCGTAACTGTTGACTTTCATACTAGCAAGGAAGTAAAAGATGGCATTAAACATAAATTATCTAAATAGAATTTTAAGAAATAAGATTCAAGGTAGTTTGTTTCATGGTAATTTAGCTATTTCATTTTATTTTTATTTGCAACTTCAGAAAATTTTATTTTACTAGGAATAAGTTTTTGTTTGGCATTGTAGTCCACCTATGTTTTTAAATTATTTTTTAGCTTTAAATTATTATTTTTTTATGTTTCTAAATTATTTTAAAGCGGTGTTGTTAAAAATAATTTTTTAAAAATAAAAATATATTTTTTAATGTATTTTCAAGTAAAAAATACATTGAAAAACAATTTTTATAACACTTTTTAAACAATAAAAAAATAATTTTCAAGAAATGAAGCTAAAAATTTTTTTACAAATGAGAATTACCTATATTTTTTTAACAATTATTTTTTTATATATATTTTACATTGTTTTGATCTTAAAATTAATTTTTAAAAAATAAAAAAAATATTATTTTAATATATTTAAAATAAAATATATTTAAAAAATAATTATAACCACATTAACATTTTCAAGTAGGTACGTTTTGATAGAAAAAAAATCATTTTTTCTTACTAAATCCCTTTAATTAACCCAAGTCACAGAAAATATAGCTTTTAGCATAAATAAAAAGAGCCTAATTGAATCTAGAACTGAGTCCAATTTGGAAGCAAGAGCGACAAAGTCTAGCCCAAAAACAAACAAATAAGACATTGTTATGTAATCCTAAAAAAATCCTCTAATCATTGGGCTAGTATCAAAATTATATCTAAATGCAAGTAAGGTTCTAGTCTAGTGATGAAAGGAGCTTGTTCCCTTCCTCTGCATCTGGATTCAAGCCTTATCATGCATGCCTGTTATCCCGCGGTGTCTTACTTATTCATTGGACTTGTAAAATGTTCAGTGAACCGTGTGGATTAGTCATGGTGCGTGTAAGCTGACCCGGACACTCCACGTAAATAAAAAAAATTACATCCAAATAAATTTTCATACGAGGTTTATCTCGTAAAAATCTTGATTTCTTAATTGAGGTCTTTTATTAACTTTTTTTAATTAAAAAAAATATTGAATTTCATATAAAATAACGTTTCTTACACAATAATATAATGGACGGGTTCGCGATCAATATAGATGGAAAGACTTAATTGAAGATTTTTGAAGCTTAAGATGCCCATTTGAGATTTTTTAAAAAAAAAGGGAAAAGAAAAAAAGAATATTCGAAGGCAAAATTGAGATTATCTATATAATTAGGAAGCATTTTTCAAGGTTTTCCCAACGTGGTTCCTTCTCATTTTCAGAAACTCTTGTACCGAGATGAGAAGCGCTCGCATTTGTTGGAATGATGTTATGCTTGTAAAGCCTTCTCCATGTTTAGATGTGTTCATCAATTCCGACTGGTTTTAGACTTTCAGATATGGCGATTTGGGTTGATTCCTCTCCCTTAACAACTCGAGATAATTTGGCTGCGTACGTGCGTTGCCATCCTGAATCCTAGCTCCTCTAGGGCAATTTCCATGCCCACCACAACCAGAATCCCTAGCAAAACATAGCCACAGTTTCTTGCAGGGGCAGCACCATTCCAATCCATGGCTGTGTCCTGCAAAGACTGCCTGAGTGCCTGCCACAATCCAATGAAGTACGATCAACAGGGACCACATTTGGTTTTATCAAGATTTACAGCGAATAAACGACTTTTTATGCATTTCAACTTTAAAAAAACATTGCCTTCACAGGGAGCACACCCTCTATTTGGTCCCCTTCCATGAAAGTACTGGTTGTTCATTGTTGGGATGTCAAAACACGCAAGGTACTTGTTCAGTAGCCTTCCTTCAACTCATGAAAGAAGACAGGAAAACATAATGCTCCAAATTTACTCGATTGCAAGTGGGAGTTAGATTTTATGCATTAAAGCATTGTTTATTGAGCAAGATCTCACCTTGACGACAGAAGACCTTAAGTTTAGCTAGCATGTCCATAATACCCAATTCAGCTTCTTGAGCAGCAACCTTTTCTTTCTTAATCGTGGAACCAGCACAAGGCTAGCTTGTGTATCCCTAGCCAGGGAGCCACCTTCTTGTAAGCTGTGCTTGGTATATGCCAAAAGATAATCTCAGGAACCCTGTGAAAAAAGAAAAGAAAAGGGAATGGCTAATGAAATTCCTAATCTGTTTCATATAATTTCAGCTCAACATAGCCTCACTTGTCCTTGTGAATTAGGGTATCCGCTGTGCCTTTGTATCGAGAGATCTGCTCCATAGAGCTTGCTCTATAGAGAAAGCTTGACACTAACAAGTTATGAGTCCATCTTATATATAAACACCTCAAACATGTTATTCTTAACCTGAGTGAGATTCCTTGCTCCCCGGTGAAAATCTCTCAATACCTAGAATATACCACAGCTAATCCTCCACTACTTGGTGACTGGCCACGCTAGAGCATGCCAGAGCATTTTCCCTAGGAGCCAAGAGGGTAAGGGTCCAACTCAGTTATGTTGTTATGTTTACATGTAAATTCTACCACCAGAATCTAAGAAAACATGAACAGAGAACTGGCGACTCTGGATCATCTGATGATGAGAGCTGCAGGACATGGTTGGATACACTTGGCCACAGATCTCTCGGTCCAATTTTAGACAACGTTAGGAGATTATGCTCTATCTCGTTTCTCATTAGCTCTATCCGTTGTGTGCCTCTAAAGATACAGTGGTTAGCATCAATCTCTATAAAGAAAACATCAAGAAACTCAAATATCAGATGAACTGACATGACCAAACTCGCTCAATCCATCTTGAAAGGAAACAAACGAAAGAACAATCATCTCGAAAAACAAGAACTAGTAAATAAAAAGCAGGCTTGATGGGTCATCAAGAAATTATTAAATATTCCATTTCCACGCCTTGATTGAAACTTAAAACTCTCAAGTCTCGCCGGAACATGATGGTGCAGGGCAATGAATAGGAGGAATTCCGGGAGGATAAAACCACTCCATTGGCCACTCAAAGGATGGGTTGGCAGTTGGCACCAGAGATGCTAGCACATGATATGCCCCTCGCCCTTGTCGGAGAGATTGCTTTATCCCAATACAAGCTTGCATTTGCTATTGGTATGTTTTGCCGTTATTACATCTCCAAGATATATTACAAAATCTGGCAAATACCTAGAATTATGTTAACTAGATTTCAAACCTGAAAAAGAAAAAGAAAGTAGACAACATTACATTACATATAGTTACTAAATTAATAATCACACGTGTAATAAATCTCTCCTTCTATACTCAGGGTATGTATATCTTGTGCATGAAGATCAAACATCTTTCTACAATTTTTTTCCACCATTTATGTGTATATGTTATAGTTATTAAGCTTGGTGTGTCCTAACGGACTAATTCTATAAATTTGTGATTCGATGATGCTTGATTTGAGTAGGATCTTATTCTAAACTTGTTTTAATATTAATCTAGTTTAACTTTGAATAACTTAGTAGGTTTAATTATAATACAATGACTTGAATTTTTTTTCCAAGTATCTAATGCAAAACAAATTACTAGCATTTACATTATTATTAATTCAAAACAAAATAATGGTGCATGCTACATTTACCACTGATTTTTCTTTTAAATAGAATTTATAATTTTATTTTTTTATTTTTCGATTATGAGAGACAATGATAAGATCACCCGGTGTTTCACCGTAAAGTACAAAGGACCTTTGGTAGAGCTCACATCCAGATGTTGATCCCAAGTAGACGACGCGGCCTCTTCAAAATGAAGGTCAGCACAAAGCGCTATCCTAGACGCGCGCCTGTTTTGCGCTGCAGTGCCGTTTTGAGCAGACTGGGGTCTGGGTCATGTGCTTGCCGATGGCCATCAAATCCGACGGTCAGGATTAATTGTAAGAGAATAAAGACGCCCGTGAACGACAAGACGGTTGAATGTGCTAACTGTCGTTTCATGATCGGAGAAGGGAGAGCCAAAGAGAGCGGTTGGTGGTCGAGTTGGAGGAACTGTGGATTTGCTGTCTTTTTTGGCTTTTAGCTTCGCAGTGTTAAATGCCTAAGCCCTAGATATCCCAACATTTGTGGTAGCATTTATTGTATATTTGGTAGGATGACTTAGAATATTTAAAAAATATATATATATTTTAAAAAAATTATATTAAAATAATTTTTTTAATATTTTTTAACGATATCAGCATATTAAAGTTATTAAAAAAATATTAAAAATATCAATTTAATATTTTTTTAAACAAATATATTTTTAAAATGTATCAAAATATAGTTAAAAGCATGCTATTAAATAAACATTTAGTCATTATATAGGTACAGAAAGGATAAAAAAAATATAGGTAAAAAAAATATTTTTTTCCCTTGATTTTCGTATTTTAAAAAGACAAAAAGTTATTATAAAAATATTCTAAAAATAAAATTCTTTTATGTTTATATCATTATTTCTCTAACCAGGTTTTTTTTTTATGAGAAAACATTTTAGGTTTTGAATTTTAATAACAACTTAGGAGATCATTTCATACGAAAATAATCACATATTTCGAATCCATTGTTGATAAGATTTTCTCAACAATATAAGATAAAATAAAGGCATATTTGGTGAATTAAACTTAATATTGATTTAGTGAACGAAGGTACCAACCACATCCATGTTTACCTATCCAGCCATAGAGAACAGGGGACATTTAACTCAGAGGCAAGAGGCATGCTAGGACAATCACTCTTCTTCGTAGATAACATCTAGCCTAGTTATTATGATTAAATATTTTAATGCGTTACAATAAAACAGTATAAATAAATTTATATCAATAAAACAGTGTTAAATCTATTATGCTTGGTTTCAGTTTTAAGAACTAAAACCGAATAATTAATTAGTTAATGATGAGAGGGTTGTCTGTATTCAGGTTATATCATGCCTGAGGGGTAAATTTGTTTTTACATTGAGCCATCAGCCCACCATCGTTATATTCCCTGGCGTCTGGAGTCTCTAGCATCGTTTTAAATTTCAACTACTGCACGCTTTTGCTTCGTTCAAAAGATGCTTCACGTCGTCCACAACTGACGCGCAGTTTATAATGAAAAGAAAGAAAAATATTTCTATAAATGTATGATTTAATAAATGTCAATATTCAAGATGTGTTTTTGCCTATACTGTATAAAATTATTGGAATAATAAATTAAACTTAGAGTTAAATAATATTATAACATAACCATGAAAGCAATCTGAAAGCAACAAGTTTTTTAAATAAACACTTTCATGAATGATTTGAATATGATCTCGAACTAAACAATACTAGTCGACTAATCTCAAGATAAAGTGGGACGACGTCGAGGTTAAATTTTAATTTGATTAAATAATCAAATAAAAAATTACGCATGATCAATAAACACATAATTAATTACAAAAATTAGAAGGCAATATATTGCGAACAATTGGCATGCACATGCTGTTGTGCGAAAAGGAACTAAAAAGCGAGTCAATTTGTACACAAGCAAAATACAAAATCTGCAAACAAGAAAAATATAATATTTCAAGAAAAAAAAGAGCATTTATTCCCTTGATAATAACAACATAATCGTTAAAAGAAGCAAAACACAAGAGACCATTCTCAAACTCTAACCTCAATTAACCCAATAATTAATTTAAAAGGAACTTAAGAAGAATCTAAACGTTGGAACACATATATTTGGAGTCTAGGACAATTGATATGGCCCTGGAGATTGCGACTATAATGGAAGATAATCATGCAGGACTCGGCGATCAATATCGTGAGCACAATGTTCCTCCAAAAAATGGAGAATCAAAATGAGCTGATAAACTTTTTGCTCAATCCTCCACGAGTTGTTGACTGGCTTAGCAGCATGCGTTGCGAGTACTCTATGAAAATATTACATCTTCTCCAAAAAGACATGTAAATTATGCCATGGATGCATTTGTCTCCATGAACGAAGGTTCGGCATCCAGCCATTTAGAAGCTGCTTTGGGTGCCCTTGTGCATACGCCAACGTTGAATACCAATGCAAGGCACTGCAGCAATATTGTTCATCATCATGCATGCATGGTCACGCTCACTCTCTAATGAAAAGAACAGTAGGTGAATTCAACATTTATCCTCTCTTCCCAGTTTTTCTGGGATTTTGATGGAATGATACGTGGATCTGTCAGCTAAGTTCTTGACGCGGATCAGGAAGCTATAGATTTTGAATTTAAATAAAATACAACTAAAGCTGCTAAATTAAGTCTGTCATTTTTATTCAGCAAAATTCCTCTAAAATCTGAAGAGGTAGGTTTAAACACGTTAAATTTCCATGGGAAAAAACCAGGAAACAACCAATAAGGAACAATAGTAAAGCTAAGATCTGAAATTAAGAAGGAGAACTTACCCATTTAAACCTCTCACCGGACCTTTTCTGATCATCAATCCCTTCTGTGAAATTCCGGGATAATTGTTGCCCATCAATTTTCAATATTTATTAGCTTAAGATATTCACGGTAGGTTCTCTTGTTTGACCTGCAGTGCTGCCAATTGGCAGGTGTACGTATAAAAGAAATAATGGATTTTTGGCTTGAAACGTAGATAAACGAGCAATCAGTGGCTAACACTATTTAAACTAGGAGATGGAAAACTTGATTTCATATAAATAAACTCAACTCCTGACGGAGTGGCATGCCCTCCCTCGAGGAGGATGATTCCATTTTTAATTTGCTGCCGGCCGTACAGACATGCCAGTTAGTGGCATCCATTATGACATCTCCCTTCTGTAAAAGGATAAATAGTGTTAGCTACTAGCATCGATTCATTTTGTCCATTGATGGTTGCAACCACTTCTCTTTCAATATCAAGTCTTAGACTTTCATGCCCCAATTAATTCAATTTTTTCAGCCTTAAATCTTTCCTCCTGTTCCCCTCCAACCAAAACAGCTGCCAAAATGACTTTCTCCTATGACTCCGTACAAGGTTTGACTAAAAAGAGTGAAAAAAATGGTAAGTGAACCTGACCAAGTTCCCCGTTTATGCTTGGGTGTTCTACACGATGAAAGAAACAGGAAAAATGAGGCAGGATGCTGCCTTGTAAGACCAAGGAAACTGTTGAGCGTTTTGCAGATAAGAAATTGTTTGCTGAGAATTTGATCATACCATGATAAAAGCAATTGATAGTCGTTGGTGTCTCCAAACCATCACAGAAATTATAGAAAGGTTAAGTCAACCTTTAGAAAAAAATTATAGTCTGCAGTTGTGAATTAATTGTCTCCCAACAACACATCTCAATCGTAGTTAATAGAATAGACCATTTAGTTCAGATCAATCAATTTTTTAATTTTATTAAAAATATTCAAGAAAAAAATTATTAAGTTTTGTCTGGATTTTTTTAATTAATTAAGTTGCAAGGCTTTATTGATAGAGTTACATCAAGTTAATTTTACTTTTATTTTTATTAAAGCATGGCCCAATTCATACTATACTTTGAATTACTTAGGCGATGAATTAATTTATTGGATCGAATAAGTTTCAAAATAATAATTCAATTTTGTGGAGATGTTTATGTCATGGAGAGTTTGTGTTCGTATTATAAATCTCTACGCGTATTAAATTTTACACATTAAATATTTTTAATTAAAAACACCTAGACTAGTGAATTATTATTTCATCCTATGCATGAATATCTTATTGCCCATTTTAGTGTGAGATATTCATGTGTTATATGTAGCTTGTTGTCGATCGCAAGTGGAGGTGAGCGAGTGTATTGTCATTGTCATCCTATATAAGTCTCGTGATTCGATTTTCTTTCAAGAAAATATTGCACAAATCTAGCCTGTTCATGTAAAACAGGAAAAATTTATGGAGACCTCACATGGCTGAGCAGGTACGACTGAGAGATACAGGTGGGGATGGATGTCCAAGGCTCCAAGGACAAAACCATTCCTTGTGTGTATTTTATCATCAATTTTTTAGTACACGCAGGCCAATGTTGAATCTTCCTCTTTGAGTTTCTGCACTTATTTCTTTCTCTATTTAAAAATGTTATGGTGTGTTTTGGCTGGCCTGATATCATGTTCCTCTTTGTTCTAGCCTAAGATGCTCATCCACAATAAAGAAAATCTATTTTCCCAGTAACCTTTAGTAAATTCAAGCACAGAATAATATAAATTGAGTACTTTTTTCCCCCCTTCAATTCAAGCATAAATAATAAAATTTGGTCCACCAAATACATATAGACTGTGTTATTTGAATGTTTTTCAACTAAAAAAATCAAAAACTTATTTTTTAAATTCTTTTCAATAATTAAACATTAAAAATGTTATCTTGACTATTTGTTTTTGCTGGGAAATATATTCAACCATAATATCAACCACGCATTTATCAAGATTAAGAAAATGGTGTTCTTGTGTTATTTTTTTAGGCTTTTGGGATTTTTATTAAAATTCCAAATAATATTTTAAAAATTATCTTGGAGAATAAAAGCAGAAGCCATGAAATGAAGCTCTTGAGCTTCTAATTATCGATACTACATGATACGGATTTGTTTGTTTTTACATTTAAAAAAAATTAAAAGAAATTTAATTTTTATTTTAAATTAATATTTTTTATATTTTTAGATTATATTTTTTAATACATTTAAAATATTTTAAAATATAATTGCAATTACACATTCTACCACGTTCGTGTCCGTGACAGTGCATGTTTTAGTTGTGAAAAAATATTTTTTAAATATCAATATAAATAATAAATTTCAAAAAATATAAAAAAAGCTACTTCAATATGTCTGCAACAAGAAACACAGACCGCTGTCCCCAGAACGCAACCCAACAAGAAACGACGTAAAATGACTGTTTTGTATAATTGACAGAGACAAATGCTACAACCATACCTGCATATGAAAAATCCGTAAGGGTATGTTAGTCAATTACAAGAATTCGCTTTGGATGGTCCTAGGATAGGAACCGCAGGTTTCCAGAAGATCCCTCGCTATCAGGTTTCGATCTAACGGAAAAGAGTGGGAAACGTGCTTTATATACAGTCGGTTAGTCACTACGGGCAGAAAATTAAGAAGCTTACCCCCTTGCTGCCGACTGATCCTTACGAGGGCGTTGTAGCTTTCGATTTTTCTAACACTGCTTCTTCAAGCGCGTGATCTCACGCAAAAAACCAAACCTCCACCGTGGTTTATTAAAATATTTACTAGTGTGATGTATTGTATTTTTTAAAAGTATTTTATATTTTAAAATATATTATAGTAATTTTTTATTTTTATTATTAGTACTTTAAAATCATTTAAGAATATTAAAAAATCAATTAAATATTTTTTTAAATAAAATATGTTTTTTAAAACGTAAACAAAAATATAAAATACTGCACTTCCAAATATTCACTGTAATATATTCTGTGTATTGATCTACTGAACCCTAACCCAGGCTGAATTTAAATTTGAATTAATTTTGACATTCAGATCCATTTCAAATGTAACAAGGTTAAAATTAAGTAATTTAAAAAAAAAAATTACAGAGTTGGATTTTTGTTATTTAAAAAAACAACCTATATTGACTTAAGGACCGGTGAATTAATAATTCAAAACTTTTGTAGAACCTGACAGCCATGACTTGTAACAGTACTTTATCTCAAGAACATTAAAAAAAGATACAGTTTTATGTCGGCCTGGTAAAAGTAACAAATGCAATAGCAAGGGATTTTTTTTCGAAAAATAAAATAAATTAAAAAAATATTTATAAAATAAGACGATTTAAATATAACTTTGATTCTAAATCAAATATACATGTCTTATACAAAATTAATTAACATGTATAAAAATCAACATAAAATTTTATGAATATCCAATAACCAAACTAAAATAAAAAGTTTAATGATCAAGAAATAAAAAAAAAGATAAGCTAGTAAGATATAAAAAGAAATAAAAAAATAAAAACAAGGGAAAAAAAGAATAAGTGACCATGAAGAGCCTTGTTTTTTATGCATTCAATGCCATTAAAAAGATTTTAACTATAACCAAATCACAAAATAAAATTATAATTAGCTGGTAGTTTTGTCTAGGGGTTAATTTTGAATTAAAGTGATTCAAAGTTTGGTTAAAACTCACAAAATTATTAACTATTCATAATTTTATTTAATAATATTTAACTATACAATTAAAATTACCTTGTCAATTTTTTTTTAAATATCAAATATTAAAAAAAACCTCATTATGTCTATTGTGATTTATCTTTTCCATCATTTTTATTTTTTCCCCACGTTTCTCTTTCATGGTACCTTAGCTTATATCATCTCTTATTTCACAATAATCAGGTCTTGAATTTCCAGCCATCGATTTTTTTGTATAATTATATATTGATATCTGCAAATATTAATTAATTTAACTTTTAATTTTTCAGTAAATAGTCGCAATTTTCAATAACAATCTTACAAAACCAACACCGAATCGCGGTGTTTTTCTAACCAGAGACAGTTTCTCAATATTTTTATCACTCAATGTTGACAACCAGACTCCATTTCTGCAGATAAAATTTTGGAGACGTTCGCAGGCAGATCAACACCACACGCACACACCGAGCGGATAGCCTGACAACGCTCTTTTTTCGCGGCCATGTTTTGCGTGCTGTGAGTCACGAGCTTCATCTACCCACGAGAAGCAAGGTTTCCGTCATCACCAGCATTTTCATAGTTTTTCTGAAAAAATAAATTTATAAACGATAATTTTTTTATAATCAAGATTTTCTACGCAGAATCCATATAAATTTTTAATAATCAAATATTTTTAAATTCAAGAGAAGCTACACTCTAATCTTTTCTTTTCTTTTCACATGCATATCTAAAATATTAAATTTTACTGGGATACGTCAAATCAATAGAGGACGTGTTTTTATAATTATATTAAAAAATAGTTTCGATTGATTATAAGACTGATTTGAAACAAAAAAAATATTACACTTGAGACTATTCATCAATTTGTTCTTTTTGAATAATTGCAAGTGGTGCCAAAATTAGTGTATCAAAACATTTTTTTATTTTAAAATATATTAAAATATTTTTTTTTAATTTTTATCAACAACTCATTAAAACCAGGGAAGTATTAAGAAATATTCAATTTGATGTTTTTAAAAATAAATATATTTTTAAAACACAATTTCAAGCACAAAAAATATAAGATACTTAAATGATTTTGGATTAATTCAACCGAGAAATAATAAAATAAAGAGAATATTGTTGAACGAGTAAAATTTATTATACATCTTAATGTATTTATATTTTGGGGCATCTTTACCATGAAAAAAATTATTGTTTTATAAATATCCTAGTTCAATATAAATAGTGTGTTTTTAAAATCACTCGAAGAATTACGATTAGCAAATAAATTAGTCCAGGAATATTTTAAAGCTTTCATTCATTCAATTTTTTTTTTTATTATCATGTTATAGAAATCATCCATACCCACCTTTATATTATTGAGAAAAATATAAGATATAAAAAAAAATTATAGAACCTTGAATGAAAAAATTCAATTAAGATGTTGAGGAACTTTCCATGTTTTCCTTTCAACAATATCCGAAACTTTAATATTTTTTTTAAAAATCTTAGACATTAATGGCAAGAATTTATTTAATTAATTTATTTAAAAGCATAGTTATAGTTATTTTTTATTTTTAAAAATTATTTTTAAAATCACTGTATCATAACAATTTAAAATATATAAAAAATTATTTTTAATAAAATAATTTAAATTTTTAAAAATATAATTTAAATTAATTTTTAAATAAATATTTGATTGGACGACCGCGAGGTTAAGGATCCTCGTGAAATGATAAAAATGTATTTTTTAATATTTTTATTTAAGAATATGTTAAAATATTATTATTTTTATTTATTTAATATCATTACAATAAAATAATATAAAGAATAAAGTTACGGCATCGCGAAACCCACACGTTACAGCGACCGAGTCCTTGCAGAGCAAGAATTTGATAGACTCGTAATTTAAGCAAAGAGCAGGGGCTATAAATACTCAAGACAAAAAATCAAATACCTGGGGCTTTCTTTCCTAACTATTTTATAAACAAAACTTTTCTTCTCGTGAGGTGTGATCACCCCTGCCATTGCTCTCTCAAATTCTTTTATACTTCTTCAGCCACCAAAATTTATTCCTTGATCAATCAAGTGTCTAATAAAAAATTAACAACACCCGCCTTTTGTTCTCATTTAAAAAGTTTTGATCTTTCTCAGTGTTCTCCTTGCTTGAAACAAGAAGCAGTGTCTTTTTGTGGTTTCTGGAGGACCCTTTTGTGTTTATTGGATTATTTTGAGTATGAATAATAGGAGGAGACACAGGGGTGAGATATATCAACATCAAGAAGTTCAAAGAACGACAAGATCACGTTCTAGAAAACCTCCTCAGCATGGTATGTGGAGTTATCTTCCTTTTATTTTTTTAAGGCCTTGTTCCAGGAGTCGCTTTGTGATTTCCTTTAAACGTTACCTTATTTCTTTCAAGAGGTAGTTTCTTGTTGGATTTCGTCGCGGCAGCCTCTGTTTCGGTGTTATGGCTCTTCCTGAAGGGTTATTTTTGTTGTTTTTTCGGCAAAAAAAGGGTATCATCTGACATGTTGGAGTTGGTTCTTTTATCCCCTTCGTGGTTTTGCATCATTGTTTCATTCACTTTAATTTGCTTAGAACTGTTTATTGTTTTCTAGATGTCGGCGCTTCTTGTTAGGGCTAGGTGCTTGGTGATGTGTGCAGTTTCTGTTTGTAGTGTTTAAGTGTTTCACTTTATAAAATATGCAATTATTTTTTTGTTAAATTTCTGTTGGTCTGGTCTGTTTTTAGCAGTGGATGTCGATTTAGATACACAGCAGTTGTCTTTATGAACTATTTCTGAGAAGTCGTTCAAGTTCTGAAGTTTCCTACCAGACATGTACAGACAAGAAACTGATCAATTTGAAAGTGTTACAATATATTTGGGGATTCTTTCTGAAAAATGTATGCAGATTGCATGCAGAAAGCGCAAAATAGAAATTATGGCAGAAAAAGAATGAACGTCTGAAGTGTTTCTATTTAGATTTATACAAGATTTGTGTCGTATTTGTCTATTATTTTTTTGTTGTTGTCTAGGTATCCTTGCTGTCCTTTTCTAGTGCTTTTTTCTGTAAATATCCTTGGCATTACCTGTTCTCTGTAATGATTCTTACATTGTACGTGCTTTCTATTCACTCTGTTGTTGTTCCTCTTTTCGAAACTTGTTTTCCTCATTGTCCTTGAAACATTGAATAGTTTATCTTATATTTTTGCCTTTTGTTTTCAGGTAGTTGGCAGCCAACTGTACCTTCATGGGAAAAGAGATTCTGCTATTCAGCTGGTTCAATTCCATGGAGAAAGCTCCTGGAAACCAAAAAACTTATGTATTTATATGAGAATATAGTCAAGTGGAATGACTCTGCTGGTGAAGAGGCATTCCACAATGCTAAAAATCGATTTTGGGCTGAGATTAATGGCCTACCTTGCAACATATCATTACCTGATCCTGATATTTATATTGATGAAATTGATTGGAACTCCAGTGTTGACCCTGAATTGCTTTTAGACTTGGAGCAGGAACCGAAAGATCATGATGAGATTACCAAAGGAGAGGAGGTTGTCATTATTGGCAGTTCTATCCTGAATCAGTCATTTTCGTGTGCTGGATGGGGAGGAGCTGAGGAGGAATTTCAAAAGTTTCCTGATTCGGCACTGGATCCTGGACATTGGGATTTCAACCACAAGGTCACTAGTGATGAAAATCCCCAGGGAAGGAATGATACTCATCCTAATGAAGCCATGAACGATGATGGATGGGATTGTTGGAATGATTCGTTCGGTTGGGGCAACAATGAGTGGGATGTTAACAATGACGGGAAGAATGTTAATGATGGAACTGGTGGTGACTGGGGAACATTGGATGGGTACAACCAAAGTAGGGAAGGTACTGGTTGGCAAATGTCAAGTTATAAAACCTCCAGGTTTCATGGTGATGAATATCCAATGGATCGGGGATTGTGGAGGCATGGAAGAGGGAGGAGGAGGGTAAATTTTGTTTATTGACGGCTGCTTCTGGAAGAGACCGTGTTCAAGTTAGTGGAACTCCAAGAGTCCTAGCGGATTACCTGCCTGAAAGCAGGGATTTGATTGAAGTATATAGTGCAACAACTTAGGTGGTTTGTGCCCCTATTGTTTTATTTGTTGTGGGTCGAAGCATATACCAGTAGCAGTAAATAAGTAAATATAATAGGATGATACCAACCTGACAAATGCACTGTCATGTTGGATTTTAAGCTGCAGCTTTGTAGTTTGCATCAAGAAGCATGAGGCATAATATGCTGTGAGACTCTTTCTTGTTATGATATCAAGTAGAGGTATTTTTATGTCATGTAATGAGGATTCTAATCCCAATTCAAGGGGCAGAATCATGATGATGATTCTATTGAGACGGAGGTGTTCCTGCTATCCTGATGATGATTCTTGTATTTGAAAGTAGTGTTTCTTCTTTGCCGCGCCTAACATGGCTTCTAGGAATCATTATAAAGATTTAACATGGGCGCCAATTATTGTGAAAGCAAGGCCGCATGCCTTGACACATCTGCTATTTGTTTCTGCTGCCTCAAGCAACGCTATGCTGCTTTTCTTGCCTAGGAAACACCAGCAGGTTGCATAAGGTTTTAGGCAGTGGATTCAATCCTGACAAACACCTCTCATTTACACCATAATCTCCAGCATAATGAAAAAAAACACTAATATATCTCTCTTCTTTTTATGGGTTTTAACGGGCTCTGTATCCTCGAGCCAATTCTTCTGAATTAAAATCATTTTTTTCCTCACGTTATTTATAATAATTTTAAAGACATATTAAACAAGTATTCTCAATCATCTTACAAATATATTAATTATTTTTGGTGTACTTTAATTATTTTAATATATTAATGTTAAAAATAAATTTTAAAAAATAAAAACATAATTTTAAATAAAAAATATTTTAATTTTTTTTTTTACAAAATCACAAACACAATTACCGTCAAGTCTGACGTTAAAGAAATTTAGGTGCTGTGGCCCATATTTATGCTGACTATTAAAGCCCAAAAGGGAAATTTTGGAAGCCCGCCATAACAGTGTTTTAGTTAAAACTTAAAAGGGTTCGACAAAGTTCTCCAGGTCTGCTTCTTGTCCTAGAAAGACGATTTTCTCCAGCAAGACACACACAGGTACACCGATTTATGATTTGTGAATTCCTTTTACGATTCTCTTTTTTCTCTTTTAACATTGAAGAACTTAAGTTTTAAGCACCAGAATCAGAAACAGAGTCTTAAAGTTATCCTTTCTTTAATGTTTGCTTTTCATTGCGGGGTTCTCTGCTTAGTTATTTAGCTACTCGTTTCTTTTTGCAATGAATACTTGGGTTTCTGTTTGGTCCTGAGTAAGAAAGAACTACAGATTTTAAGATTTGGTAACTGGGTTTTTTGGGTTTCTTTATTTAACATTTACGAACGCACGCCCCGTGTTTGCTAAAATGCCCCAACGAGAAAGAAAAGAAATAGTACGTTTATTGTTCAGCTGTTTTTAGCCCCCCCTTTATTTAATGCAATTTCTAACAAGGTTAGACCGTTGACATTCATAATAACAGCTTCATTTACTTTCTTTTCTTTTAAATTTATGATAAAATTATCTGGGTGGTATATGTTTGTTCTGGGATATCTGTGCATTGATTTGTTTACTTGAACCCTCATTTCAGTTATTAGATCGAAACTTTTTAATGGGTTTTAAGTACTCTCTTATAAGATTTATTAATTGTTAAGGTTTTGCTTGTTTAGGTCGTCATGGCAGCTGAAGAGGAAAATCCCGCTTTGTCAAATTTACCAGAAGAATCTTCTGCTGTAGTCCCTGATGATGAACTAATGATTGATAACTCTAGTCATATTCAACCAACTCCACCAATCATTCCGCCTGTAATCCCATCTTCAATACCAGTTTTGCCTTCTATTGCTCCAATACCTATAGTTCCTCCCCGCCCATTAGCACCACTCCCCATCCGACCGCCTGCAACTAGGCCACCTGGAGTGCAAAACGGCGAGATGAGAACTAGTGACTCAGATTCTGACCAAGAGGAATTAAGTCCCACGGGGACTACCCCCGGATCAACTGGGGGTTATGAAATTTCAGAAGCCAGCAGACTAGTGAGAGAACGGCAGCAAAAGGCAATGCAGGAGTTTATGATGAAGAAGCGTGCTGCTGCTTTGGCAGTGCCTACTAATGATATGGCAGTTAGGACTCGTCTTCGCCGGCTTGGTGAGCCTATAACTCTTTTCGGAGAACGAGAGATGGAGAGACGGGACAGGTTGAGGATGCTTATGGCTAAGTTGGATTCTGAAGGACAACTGGAGAAGTTGATGAAAGTTCATGAGGAAGAGGAGGCTGCATCAAGTGCAGCAGCAGAAGATGCCGAGGAAGAATTTGTTCAGTATCCATTCTACACTGAAGGGTCGAAAGACCTCTTGAATGCTAGAATTGATATTGCTAAATACTCCATTTCAAATGCAGCTTTGCGCCTTCAACGTGCAAGGAGAAAAAGAGATGACCCAGATGAAGATGAAGATGCAGAGATTGATTGGACTCTGAATCAGGCGGAGAGTTTGAGTCTTAATTGCAGCGAGCTTGGAGATGACCGGCCACTCTCTGGCTGTTCCTTCTCTTGTGACGGAGAAATGCTTGCTACCTGGTCTCTCTCTCTCTCTCTCTATGATTTAATCCATTTCTGTTAGCTGCCACTCTCTTTCTTGCTTGCTTGTAAACAATTATTTCCCCCCTTCTTTCACAACATGACAGATCACATCTGACAGCACGGTCAATCTTTCTTTCATAGACAGTACCAATCACATAATAAAGTCATTTGCGAGTATTGTGTTAAGTAAACTATCCCTTTCTTGTTCTTAATTACCATGATCATTCCATAATCTGATTCCTTGCTTTATTCTGCTTATGCAGTTCCTTAAGTGGAGTTGCTAAAATATGGAGCGTGCCTCAAGTTACAAAGGTTTCTAACTTAAAGGGACACATGGAACGTGCAACTGATGTCGCCTTCTCTCCTGTGCACAATCATTTGGCAACTGCCTCTGCTGATCGAACTGCAAGGTTGTGGAACACTGATGGTTCTCTCCTGATGAAGTTTGAAGGTCATCTAGACCGTCTTGCTCGCATTGCTTTCCATCCATCAGGGAAGTACCTGGGCACCACGAGCTTTGATAAGACATGGAGACTGTGGGATATAGATTCTGGTGTGGAGCTGCTCCTTCAAGAAGGTCACAGTCGGAGCATTTATGGAATAGCTTTCCATCATGATGGATCATTAGCAGCATCCTGTGGATTGGATGCACTAGCACGTGTTTGGGACCTACGTACTGGGAGAAGTATAATGGCATTGGAAGGCCATGTCAAGCCGGTGAGAGACTCTTTCTGAATCTTTCTCCCTTTTCTCACGGGAATCTTGTTTTTGGTTATTTGTAAAGTATAGTTGTTAAATAGACCATATTCATCTTTCATGCCATTTTCAGCTTCTTGGGATCAGCTTTTCTCCCAATGGCTATCATTTAGCGACTGGCGGAGAGGATAATACTTGCCGGATATGGGATTTAAGGAAGAAAAAATCATTGTATGTCATACCAGCACACTCAAATCTTGTATCACAAGTAAAGTTTGAGCCCCAAGAAGGCTATTATCTGGTTACATCATCATATGACATGACTGCTAAGGTTTGGTTTATTTCTAATCATTTTGATTGTTTTTTACAACTGAAGGCATTGAATTTCTGTTTATTTTATTCTGAAGGCATTGAATTTCTGTTTAACAGGTTTGGTCTGGCCGAGATTTTAAGCATGTCAAGACATTATCAGCTCACGAAGCCAAAGTTACATCTCTGGATATTAGTGCAGGTAATTTTCCCCACTTAAATAAGTCATATATGCCCAAATTTGTGATCATTTAACCACTTCTCATGAACTATTTATCTTTTGTTTGCTTCACCTTTATTTTAATAACCACAATTGATGTGCTAATTGTCAATATATTACCACCATTGCACCATGAACCGTTACCATTGGTCCATCCTCAAATCATCTGCCACTTTTTTTCTTTTTTTTTACTGTGCCAAATTTTGTTTTCCCCCTTTCTCTCGACAATTTCTCTTTTCCTAAATAATCTTTGGGTTCTGTCAATTCCATTTACAACTTCTGTGGAACTAAAAACTGGAATTCTAGTTGCTTTTATTTGGTTCACAAAGAAATGAAATGAGGCAGCTGGTATTATACATATTGACTGAGAATGCTTATGGTGTTTTGTTTGGAACACCTTGAAAGTTGTTGATGGTTGTGTTTTATTTATTCAGTTGTGGGATCTGATCCCGATATATTTTCTGTTCAATGGCCTTCTATTTTTTGTAATTCACAGTTAAAGCCAAAAAATTCAAAATAAACTAATCCAGTTCATATACTAAGTTACTTGATTCAGTATTATCTTCATAAAAACTTTGCTTATATGAATTGTTGTGTCATGGCTTCATGGATTAACTATGTTCCTTTTCATTAATGATATGCCATTTGCTCAAATAAAATAAGGTGTCATTTGTCTGTGCACGCCAAAGATTAAGGGCTTGTTTTTTCTGGTCATTTTTTGATTTGTCTTTGAAATGAGTTTTAATTTAATTGTTCCTCTGGAGAACTCATTTTGTTCTGCTAATTTATGAATCACCTTTGCTTCATTTTGATTGGATGAGCATTGTTGCTTGGTGGCAGATGGACGTCTAATTGCAACTGTCTCACATGATCGAACCATCAAGCTGTGGTCCAGCAGAAGCAATGAAAAGGATGCTATGGAGGTTGAATGAGTTGGCTTTGGACTCTGTAGCGAACAAGATAAACTGTTGGCCTAATCTTATATTATGAATTGAGCATTTCTAACTTTACTTTGAGCAGAATACCCAACCTCATGAAACTTTTTTTTTCCTTTATTTCGGAGAGATAAATGCTTATTGTAGTGAAATTTCTCCTGTCAGAGTTCTACTGAAGTCTCCGTTCATAGTATGATGCCATTCTTAATATGTTGATGATTTTGTGAGGAATCCATACCATATTGCAGTTCTCTTTAGCTTGTCCTCGAAGTAAATGTGACTGAAATGGGGTTTCTGCTCCCCTTTTTTCACAACTTTTGAACCCAGTAAATGTGATTTACATGTCCATTTTGGGTTAAGGTTAGGAAGTTTATTTACTGTCGGTTCTTGTATTTTGGTCGCTTGTTTTGTAGAATTTTCGCTACTGGTCAAAATTTTGCACCAAACATTTTATTAAACCTTCATTGAAATGAAATATCACTAATACTCGTAGACTCTGTTCTCGTTCCTTTTGCTCGTTTATGTTCATAATTTCTCTCCCCAGAAAAATCAGAAAGAAAATGAGATCCTATGTCGTGGGGCAAGAATGATATTGATGAGTTTCTGTTATTGCTTATGGATGGTGGCTATTCCTCTCCTCTCACTGGAGAGGAAGAGGACTAGCACGCCAGTTTCTCCGGGGCTTTGACACATGAATGCCATTTTTTCTCAAAGCTTGGGTATACCGAGGAAAGAAACAGAGAAAACACATGGTTTTGGTGTAACTAGAGGTGTACCAATCTTCCGAAACAATTCAGTGATGACACAAGAGCTAATGGGCGCCAACACTATCTATCTTTATCAAGTCTCTTCGCTGTAAAGATCGCAAAATTGCATTAAAAGTCAAATCTCAGTGAAACATCACGCTTCTTTCTATACAAATCCTGGCATCATCTTGAAGTGCTTGTCCTCCATTGGAACACGTTACCCAGATGACCGGTATTTCCCTTTAGAGCGTGATGCCAAATCATCCAACAAAACCATTCAGTAAGAAAAACCTTTGGTATGTTAATGAATACAACCAGAAGATCGCTTCTTCGATCATGTTCCTCATTTATACCAACCGGTGAGTAAATGCCTCAGCCCAAAACAAATGCAGCATCCGAGTGCCTGTTACCACAGGCAGGATATTAGAACGCAGGTGCTGGCAATCATTATATGAGTTGAATAAGACTATGTTGCAAGAAGCATCCATGCTGAAAACTTGATCAGATCAAGACAGAAGTCAATGCAGTTACTAAATCATTACAGTTGAAGTGAGGCCAAAGTGTACCTAGTTTAACCCCTTGAACTTCAACTCTATTTGAGATTGCTTCATGAACTGAAGATTCCCTGATTTTTTTCAAACTAATTTAATATTGGAGTGTCATCCTTGACATTAGGGAAACTAGGTTTTGGTTAGCAAGACACAACACTACATTTTAAAGATAAATATATTTTTACGAAAATAAGACTAAGAAACTTTTTAGGGAAATCCTAATTTCTCTCCAGCATTTTCAATACCCAGCAGACAATGTATGAAGATACTCAGACCTCTGTTTCTTTCCCGAACCTATAATTTCTACAAAAAACCACCTTAAGTACATCAGTAGAAACAACAAAAATTTCACATGTTCCAACAGTTATAGAAACAAGTCATACAAGTCAAACAAGATCAACAATATCAAAAAGCTGCAATGATTTCTTTATCCCATCAAATACTGATACCCACCTGATCTTCAACAACAGAATCAGCCTATTCATGCTGCAATTTACAGAAAAGCAAGAGGAAGGTATTTGGGGTACAGATGGTTGGTGCTGAGATTGAGGTTGTGGTAACGACAAGGGGTTGTGATAAAGAAAAGTAAATAACATGGTGAAGATGCTTGATGTGGAGAATTATGAAGTAAACTTATTTGTTTGATTTGGAGCTCATTCACAATACATAGAGGGAGATGAAGAGTGAGTTAGAGTAGGAGGCTTCTCTTAATTATTTTTCTACAAAATTATACAAAAAAAATTAATGTACACATATATGTCAAAAATTATTGTATAGCAGAACTGGATGGGCCACATTAAAAAAAAGCAATGTTTAGACAGCAAAAATAAGGGATTGTTTAGTTCAGAGGTAAAATCTCTAATAGGGTTGAAGTTAAAGGGGATTAGATTATAATTTCACCTTGAATTATTCATGCAACTGGGTTTCTATTTGGCTTGCTTTGGAACCTACCTGTTTACAATCAAGTGAAGCAAACTTATTTCAAAATGGAAGACCCTAACTCAAGAATCAATTGTGAAGCTTGATTCACATTTTCCTAGTTTTATCTGAATGAGACGGTTATCTGTATCATACAAACATATTGGTTTATGTGGGTATTTCAGTCAGGTGCCATTATCAAGAAGCTTGGAACTCCTGCTTGGGGACAGTGTTGCTCCCTAGTCCCAAAATTGTGAGAAGCATGGGATAGTGAAGTCCAAACCCTCGACAAGGCAAAAAGCCCCTTCCCCATAGTGCACAAGTAAAAGGAGAAAGATGAAATTTAACAAACAAATAAATCACCTGAACAAGAAGAAGATGCACGCAAAGTGAATTTTCTGTCTTCCTGCCTAACATTCTCAAGTAAAAATTAACAAGTGTCCCATCGTTTGTTCCTGTAAGAAGTCCTGTTTGAGGATCAAACCTGAAAAAAAAAAAGTCATGTAATTTAAGACATCCATAGAAGATTCACAAAAGAAGGGCCATGAAATTCCCTTCGGTACAAACTTGCAACGAGGGTAGAGAATCTACCTAGGTAGACGATGTCTTGGACAATGCTTGAAGCCAAAAAGCTGAAAAGGAACCGCAAATTAGATGCCTTAGTGGATAATTGGAGTTTAAAAGCTTGGGGGAGAAGAATTATGAGATCAAACCTGAGGAACTGACAGGAGGAAGTTTAATACTTGTGCTAAAAAGAAAATCAGGAGCGTTTCACTGTTCAAAAAAATGAGGGAAAAAAAATCAATTATGAGGTTATGGATAGGCATATTGATAAATACAAAGTAACTGTAGAAAAACCCAGTATATCAGATCTCTGGAATCTTTAAATGTGACAATGTATGTCCTAATAGCACAATTGATCAGCTATCATTTGATTGAGATTGCATAATGAGAAAGAGAAAAATAGTGCATGGTTACAATAGGCAAAGAAAAGCAACAAGTACTTTCTAATGTACATACTGACAAGTAAATCTAGTTTGAACTTATATTTCAAAAATATTTAGTAAGGAATACCCTAATCTCACAACATCCAGAGCTTGCACAGGTCATCAATCACGTTCACATGTCAAAACTCTAAATGCTGTGTTCTAGGTTTTAACCCATGCATGGAGATGACTTGAATGAATTAGAAAGCTCCCCATACATATACTGTGAAATAAAATAAAAGAACATTGAACAGGCACAGGACACACCTAAAATGGCCTAAAATCCCAACAACAGCCATCGTCATCCCTGCAAAGTATGTATAAGTATCTCCAACAAATACTGAAGAAGGATACCTGAAAAAATAAAAGAGTAAATGTTACTTTGCCGCGCAGAAAGAACAGTAAGAAAATCACTTGATAAATAGAATCAAATGTTAATACCAATTGTAAGAAAGCAAAGCCAAAGAGGTTGCCAGTAAGGGTTGGACAAGATACACAGAGAATGCATGAGCCTGTTGATACTCAGGATCCGCAGAAGCTCCAATTTGCATGACATTATGTATCAAAATCTATAAAATTGTTAAGCTGTGTCAGATCCATAAAAGAGTGAGAATCCAGTTGTTCTACAACTCTCTATGCTTACCGCAGATGCGATCACAACTGTTTGACCAGCTTCAAGGCCATTTATACCAGCATGAATGTTAATGCAATTTGTGCAGAAAATTGCCAAAAACCACATGTAAATCTTATATATAAATCCTGTCAAAAACAAAATGAAAAAACCATTAAGCACATGCTGGTATAACTCCAGCCACTTGTAAGGCTTTATCAACTTTCTTTCAAACAATGGTTTCTATTTCTTTTCATATAACTGAAAAATGAAATTCAAGTTCTACGATGAAAAGTCTCAAGTTTATTATGAAATTAGGAGTATGTTTTTAAAATTAGATTGATGTTCATGATGAGGATGAATCCTACCAAAGTAGCGTGTGTGCGTGCGTGTGTGTGTGTGTGTGTGTGTGAGAGAGAGAGAGAGAGAGAGAGAGAGAGAGAGAGATAGGGCAACAATCATGACATTCAATGATCTCACACTATTGGAATTAAAAAACATACCCAGGTCCAAAACCTTGAGCCCAATATATGGAACAAGAGGCTTTGGTATAATGATAGTAGTATGTCCAGCGTATGCCATCAGCAATGGAAGGGCAGCAATTGACGGAAGCAATAATTTGCTGCTCTTAGTAAACACAATAACAGCCATGAGGATCTAATCAAACTTCATTTTAACAAACACTACCAAGAAATACTCACACTCTCCATGGAACATCAAGGACATCATCTATGAATCCGAGTAGAGTCATGAAGCAAATTGATGCTAGTGCTGCATTGTACTCAACAAGCCACTGCATGTTCTCAAATTAAAACACCAAATGGAAGAAATACTGGGGAAGTAAACAAATACATACAAGTAGAAACATGAAAACACAGAAACTGCAGTAAAGATACAAGCATGGTGTAAAAAAATTGCAACAGAAGATTGTCAAAGATTCTTACATTCGAATCTGGCGCGAAGTTTAAAAACTGAAATACTATAGTCAAAACCATGAAGACTACAGCGACAACAATACCCAATGATTCAGGCCTGCCAAAAACATAAAAGTGGAAAAATCTGATTAAGCGGATTAGCAAGGACAGATATACAATCATTTTCTAAGTATCATATCTTTTAGAACTAACATACCAATAATCCATTCTCTTAACTTCTACTCCAGTTTGACAATCACAATACCAAAATTAAATTTCAACTCATGAGAACTTCATCAGCCAGTGAAATAAATAAAGAAAGAAACAATGATGATGAATAAAAAACAGGCAAAAAATAAGATAGCAACCAAAATTGAAATCTGAGACAAACCCCTCTTCTCAATATATTTATATAAAGATCACAAATTTACAAAAATCCAAACCCTCTATCAACAAATCTAAATCAAACTCACATCATAAGAAAACAAAAAAAAAAACACAAACCCAAGAATAAGGGCTCACACTTTAACAGTCCCTTGAGGAGTACCCTTCTTGTTAATATCATAGCCAAACAAGTTCCTTCTCAAAACATATTTAGAAGCCACAGGAATCATCTTGACGGTGAGAAAAAACCCAGCAAGACTAAGACCAGCATTGATAAGAATAGGTTTGATGAGGTCATGTTGGATCTGGTAGTGAAATAAGAGTAAGTAAAAGTAGGGGGCTATAAGTAAAAGAGAGAGCTTAAAAATGAATCCTTTTTTTGGTGGTGCAATTGGTTGGTCATTGCTTGTTTCTCGAGGAGGAGGTGGTGGTTTCGTTTCTTTGTCACTTGTAACAATTGCTTCTTTTGTTGTTATTTTTGTTGGTTCCGAAGCTCTCTTTCTTGCCATTGGTCTGCTCTCTCTCTCTGTTTTTGCTGTCAATTTTGTAGATGTTGAAGATACGAGAGTTGCAGCACTGTTGTTATCACTTTGGTGTCATTGAGCTAATAAGATGTTGCCACGTTTCAAGTACGGGACCCACCACTGTGAAGTTAAGGTCCTTTCAGGTGGCTTACGGTTTTTCTTCACCCGTGTCATTGGAGCTAATCAGATGTTGCCATGTCGGAGAAGAAAAGCATCAGGGCCCGTCAAAGGGCTGCCACGTATGAAAACCTTTACTTTACAAAATTTTTATTTGAAAATATATTAAAATAATATATATTTTTATTTTAAAAAAATTATTTTTGATATCATCTAAAAATATAAAAAATTATTAATTTAAAATAATTTTTTAAAAATTAATTTTCAGCTATTTTTTTTTTATCAAGCCATCTAACTCCATAACTATACTTGATGACCCACAACTAATTTAATTAAGGTTTGTTTTTTATCCAGTCATCTAATAGGTTAATTAACCTGATTAAAATTATATAAATATTTATCTATTTTTTTTAATTTTTAACATCTATATTATTAAAATTATCAAAAAATGATAATAATAAAATATAAATTTAATATATTTTCTAATAAAAAACATTTTCAAATACACAAAACACCAACAAGTAAAAGTTGCCACAGTTCACAAACACTACTTGAAAAGTTCATCATTTTCTTAATTAATAACTAGGTTATTTTCTGGCTATTTTTTACACGTCAAACCCTTTTTTTTCCTCTCTTTTTTGCTTTTTTATCCAGTAGATTATCTACGTCGTGTATCTAAAAGAAATTTGCTACTCGAGCATTAACTAGGTGCCATGAATTGGCTGCCAGCTAGGGTGGATAAGGACTCGGATGATAATTATGTTCAAACATTCAGATCCCATCTGCTTTGGATCTGCCATAAATTTCCTATTTCAGTGCTGACAGAATTATATGTTCTTGGCATTAACCAGAAGGCCAAAACCATCAATTCAACAAATTGCCAAGACAAACTAATCCTCCATGTGTATTCCCATGCAAACTATGGTTCTTGCAAAACTAAAGCTCGAGTACAGGGCGAAGAGGACAGTGACCACCCCCATGAACATCAGGGACAATGTAGGAGTCATGGACGTTGTCTGCTATGGATTCCGACACAAGAAAGTAGTCAAGCCGCCATCCTGTTTCAAACTTCAGTACAACTGTGTGTCAGATCAAAATGAATCGGAAACAAAAACAACGGTAAACAGCCCTGGTTTATGTATGCCAGAAAGATCTGAAGATATGAATTGACCTTCTCCGGGCTATCTTACAATGGCTTGGTAATTTTACGGATACTTCAAATATTAGTATGCTTCCTATTATCTTCTAGAGTTGAACCACTTTTCAAAATTCTAAGACTTTAAATAATAATAATAATAATAATAAGTGCTCTTCTGTGAAAGGATTTTTAGATAGAAATTTTTTGAATCCAAGAGGTGAGATACCTTTGTTAGTTTTCTGACTACCATGTCGAGAACCCCAGTAGGTATACCCAACAACATTGGGATGCTGTTTTCTGAAGGCATCCACAAATCCATTTGACAAAAAGTTTGATCCAAATGATTTTCTTTCTTCTTCTGTACACGCAGCACTTCTTTCAAACAAAAAGCTTGATACTAAACCTAAAATTGGGGATCCAACATATTTACTGACCTCTTGGGAACATTCACAAAGATTAGTGCAGATCCATGAAATTTAAATGACTGGCTGCACGATTGCAAATTTCTGTCTCCTGATGAGATACAATTCAGATCACGAGTCAAAATGACAGGCTATGACTTGTCAAGCTCCTGGATCAAGCATGCAAAGCAGCACAAGCCTTAAATCAAACATGGAGATAGCATAGCAACTATTCCCTCTGCAGTAGAAAACAAACAGATCTGTTGTAAGCATTCACTTAAAAAACCATGCTTACTTTCTTTAGTTGCTAAGAGATGGATCCCTTTGTGCAATCCTGTACAATTAGAATTAAATTAGAGCTGTCAGTCCATGAATAAATCCACCTCAGAACAAAGAGCTCATGATGATAAAGTGAGTGGAATAAAATATAATATAGTGATGACATGGATCCAAGGCCAATTACCAGTCTCTTCAAGCCATCTAGAGTTAGGAACGTATGCATTTACTAAATAAAATGAAACAAACTCTGCTGTCAGTGTCACAACACGTCCCCTGCTATCATGGTCTGGGATGCCTAGGCCGTAATGGACTGAAAGGAGCTCTACTGGATAAGTAATGACAGGAAAATCTATTATAAAAGCAAAAGGAAAGTTGGCAATTCAAAAATCGGGATCAAAATACTTGTAGAGTCCACAAGCTCTGCAGGTCAAAAATCAGATCACAACAAACTCTTTTACCATAAAGGCAGAACTGTTTGGTATTCTGAAGTGGCTAACCTAAAATTCTATTCTCTAGATCAGTAGATTGTAATTATGTCATGCTAGCCTGTTGAGTATTTGGAAACGATTTTGGATTATAGTAAGCTTCTATGTTCATCTGTGGTGTTATTCCATAATGTGATGTAATTTTATGATATGAATCAGAGAGAGAGTCATCTTCTAGACAGAACCAGAAAAGGATAAGCATACTCGAGAGACAATAGCAGTGCCAGAATAATCAAGTTTGGCGTTGCCACATGTCGAGAAGCTATTCTCATAACCATCAATCAGGGATTGTTTGATGGAATCAACACCCTTCTCCTGCTTTCAAAATCAGAGGAACCAATCAAGAAATTGCCAATTTCACCAAATCAACCCAAGGTTCGGTATGAATGCTAGAACCTTGCTCCATAAATGAAAAAATGTAGTGAAGAAGCTCTAAATTAAACCTCATGCGACCAAATATGTAACTGATACTTGCGCGTAGTTCGGTTTCTTGCAAGCACAACACATCGATGTCTTCCTTTTAGGCAAGCTCAAGAGCAGAGAATCCCTCTAACTTCAATAATGCCCTTAACCCATTGACATTCCAAGACATTAGCTTCAATCAGCGAAAGGTGGAGGCCTCGTAGTTCTGGGGTTATATGGAATCCACCCTTTCTGTGGCTTCTTGTGTGCAAGAACTGTCCAGGGTTCAGCTTGAGGTAAAGTAACTAGCACCAGTTTTAATTGAAAGCTTCTCCTTTGAAGTGACCATTCCAGCATCAACTTTAACAATTTCATCCTCAACGGTGTGATTGTTTCATCCTTTTCTTACTCTGTTTAAACCCAAAAACCTCTGAAACAGTGTTAATGCTTACAACATAACTTTCATCAGATTTACATTTACTGTTCTTTTGCAGGGAAATATTTCCAAGTGAATTAAAGGAAACACATCCTTCTTCCTGAGAGCTTTCACCTGCACTTGTGGGAAACAGCTAACTATCAGAATTTTGAAAATGAGGAAGATCCCCTTCTCAATGGTTAGAGAAAGTCCTCTTTCACACTAACAAATAACATCTGTCAAATTGAGCTCCCAAAATTACTGCCAGAATACATATATACTTATTTTAATAGTACTGATCACCATCCATCTGCTTGGCCATGATCTGCATGAAAGCAGATAAAAGGTCCCCTTTACGACGCATGGCAGGGACTCCAAATTTCCTAAAAATTTGAAGTCATCATTAAACACAAGGGAGCTACAGATACAATCGCATGCTTCATTTAGCGATTATGCTTTCCATAGATTATATGCCTGGAACAAGGTTTGAGCTTCGGCAATTGTAGTTTCCGTGGTACTAGACTCGTAGCGGGGAATGACAGTACCCTTGAGAATTGTGTTGGGGTTTGATGAAAAAACTCAGATGGTATAAAAATACAAGTTGTTTGCAAATATAAATACTTCAAAGTTAATCAAATGCAAATACGTCGCCTCTTCAGGGGGGAAAAAATACGAGCCAACATTTTAATGGTTTCTTTAGTTCAAGTTGTGGTGGCGTTTTTTTTTTTTGGTTCAATTTGTTGGTCCAATAATTTACAAGTGGTTGTTAAAGACGAAATTCTTCCTATCATTGATACATAGAGCTGCTTAAGTAGAGAGAGTAAGATTGAGGAAATGAACGGCAAGAAGCCAATTCCAATGAATAACCACCTTCCGTATCATGAATGGGGAATGTATGCTGTAGTATTCGTCCCCTGCAACGTGTGTAAGCCAACAATTGGTCTGGCAGGGCTTCAGATCACAACTGCAGACAATCAGCCACGGCAACCAGAAATACTACCAGAAGACAAATCATGAATATGTAAGTGATCAGAATCTCGCTCGACACCTCAACTCTATAGAACCTAATATCTAAACCAAAATGTACACCAACGCTTGGGTAATGATCGGGAAGGGCCCCATGAAACTGCACAACGAAGTGCCCCATCTCAACAGTCATAGCCGCTTTTCTTGTTCCCTCGAGTTCCAGTTCATCAACATTTTCAAGAACTTTAACGTCCCTCTCCAATCAAACAACACGAGATAAGACAAGGGGGTCAAGGGCTACTGCAGATGTAATGTAATCACATCTCTATGTGAATATCTTCCAGGTCAGGAGGAGGTTAGTGGAATTGCTGAAAATATAGAAGCCTCGTCAGAAATTTGCAAGCCCCTTCTTGCAGTTGCCTAAGATTCTCCACCATGACCAATCTTTCTTGAAGAAACAACTCCAGCTGTCATGGAAGAGTTGCTATTCTTAACTGATGATATGAACTTCTGTGACGCTGCTATCACAGAGCTGAAAACACCAGATTCCCTAAGTCCATGGACAATGACCTGCGAACAGAAAATTAAGAAAGGCGTCAGGATTGTCAAATGTTACACAGATTCGCACCAACTAAACTCCTATGCAGCTCAAAGATGAACTAGAAACAAGAGACTTTGGATGGAAAATTCAGGCAGTGAAACTCACCATGGGAGTGTAGATGCGAGTCAAGATGCCCTTTCTCAAGTGTTTCAGTTTCAGTGCTTCATCAGTCCACATGATCGTTTCCTGGTACCTAATGTAATGAGGTATTAAGTATGATGGTTTAAAATGTTGGTTTATAGCATTTTAGAGCAAAAGACATCACCCATCAAAATAAAGCCAAGGAAACTTACATATCATTTGATTTGAGAGCACAGGATAATTGCAGCACATTTTTAGGTATTTTATTTCACATATGTAACTTCAAGAAGGGTCAATGGATTCATATCAAAATTCTAAAACAAAATAGAGGAAAATGGGAGTATAGTTAGTACCAGTGAAGCATTTCCTCCTCTGTTACCGTTGAAGCAATTATGAAAGCCTGTTCAGTATAAAACAATGATCGAGTTGTAAGCAAAATAATTCAGAAATTATGAAGTCTTCTCATGCAATGGTTTTACTGAGTTTTAACACATCCATATAAGCCCAAGAGATAAAATGCATTTACAGTGAGGGAAATGAAAACAACATATATACTCAGAAACTATGATTATGCCTATTGCACATGATAAAGACATTTTACCAACAGAATCAGTTCCCACAAAAGAATAAGAGGACAGACAATTTCAATCTACAAACAAAACAACCAACAAAAAAAAACCAAAAAAAAAATAATCATGCATGAG
Organism: Populus ilicifolia; assembly: GCA_015708895.1. NCBI lineage: Eukaryota > Viridiplantae > Streptophyta > Magnoliopsida > Malpighiales > Salicaceae > Populus > Populus ilicifolia. The sequence continues at coordinate 1,630,760 of SRLM01000259.1, forward strand.
TACTTACAGCCATGAACATGAAGCATCTTTTAACACCCTCCTTCGTAGGCTTGCATTGACACTGATCACTTCGTGAAGTCAAATCAGAAAATTTAGGGTATGTGTAATACAGAACAGCAGCCTCCTCCAATTTAACCTTACTAGCAAAGTTTACAGAGAAGCTCTTAAGAGCGTGCAACAAATAAAGAAACGAATAAGACAGCTCTCTATGCATCTCGATGATGTTAAGTCAGGAAAGATAAAGGAAATACATAAAAAATTCACATAATGGATGCGCCAATGAGGAGGTGACATGAGGGAAAAAAAGAAAAAAGGAGATGCATAAGCGCAATAAAATGCATATGCATGTGCATGTGAAGTTATCAGATAGAGTGACCATATTTGGGTGTTTTCATATAGTTATGCCATCTGTGTGTGCCATTAGGACGAAGATGGTCTCGAATACGAGCAGCAGATTTCCCATTCCCATATGTCAGAAAATAGTTTGGATTACCATGGATTGCTTCCTCATAATTGCCAAAGTATGTAACTTTGGGAAGATGATTGTGATTCTTTTTGAACATTGAGACCTATGTCCACAAATAAATATGAACTATTATTGGTGAGAATAATTGTGTCCGGGACATGAAAATCCAAAAACACACCACACATGAGCCTTCCCCTGCCCCAACACACACAACACATATTAGGCAAGTGTTAATTTCAATTAGCTTAAGTTCTGAGAAAAATAAACAGTACCTCACTAAAAGGTTCCTTGATATCATCTCGCTCAACACTGCTCTCCTGAAATGATTATTTGGTCATCAAATATCAAGAAGAACAGCAGAACAAAAGAAACTAATAGTTACACGTTGTGATGAGCAGAAAGTTTTTGACACCAAAGGCTACAAATCAACCTTGCAAGAGGTAATATATCATATGAATCTTATAAAAGCAGTTCAACTCACATAATTCGGAAAGATAACCATGTCAACATTTCCAGGCACATCTGATAGCAACTGTCTCAAGAAATATTCACTAGCTCCTGCAGGATGAATTAGCTCATCAGTTTCGAGATGGATAATCCAGTCCAAGCTAGCCTCCTGAAATTGCATTGTGTAAAATATGTAAAGCTTTCATCAAACACTTCAATAAGCTGATGATTTACGAAGCATATGAGAATGTAATATCCATACCCTTGCCATGACAATAGCCATTTCTTTCCATATTGAGAGATTGCTTCACAAATAACTCATAATTACATGGCTTGTGGAAGAAGCTTGACAACCAGGTCTCATTCCAGATCCGACTAATAACCCAAAACATAATAAAAGAAACAAAACTAAATGAGATTCAGTCAGATTTAAAACTACAGATATGAAAGTACAAGAATAGCTAGTATCAAAAGGATTGGGGAAAAAAGGCTAGTCATCCCTATTTTAGAATTGAATGGTGAGAAGAGGAACATGAACAAAATAGTATCTAGTCAAATACTGTGCATCATTCCTAAGCATGTATTTTAAGCTCATTGCCACTGCAATAGGCAAAATTTTCCCCACATCATGATTGATATCTTCAGAAGTTCCCCTGGCCAATAATTTTTTTATCAACTCCTTATATGTTGAATCATTGACAAACATATCAAAGGTTGAATTATGACATGAAAGAATACACCAAGCCTAAAAATCACAAGGCTAAAATACACTAGGACCTAAGTAGTATTTCTAAACATGCCCAATAGAAAAGATGCTGCCATCCTTTTCTGTATACCACATCTATGAATAGAAGAAACTGGTGATCATAATACTACAGCTTGGTTAATTAAATAGTGATATTCAAGAGAAAAGGCAACAACCCTTTAGCTTGTTGTTCCTCTAATTCTTTCAATCTGTATATGACTTTCACCCCCTGCAAAAGACATACAAAGCCCATAAAAAAAATTCAGAAGATGACAAACAGAAAAATTAAACCACAGAGGAGCAGACACACACCCCTAGAAGCACAAGACAAGTTACAATTCCAACACAGATGCCGTATCAGGAAATTGAAAATTAAATCACTGGAACTGTTTCCAAAACTTTAGATACGTCATGGGAAGCAGCTTTCCCCTCCACAAAAAGAAAAAAGGTTGAGACTCCCATAACCTTGTGATAAAATATCCATGGTAAAGTTTGTTCTAAGCCAGCAGACGTGCTTGTCGTTATAAATACCTGATGCAAAGCAAAATTACAAAACTCATGTGTCTTAATATCCTCCACATCACTCATGAAACTAAACATTTCAAAAGAACAAATCATCTTAATATCAATAACATTAGATATAATAGCTGCATTTATAAACAATCAATTCAGTTGTTGACCTAACGAACACTTAAGATGGATGGGGAAAGCAGTTAAAATCCGAAGTGTGAACAAATTACCATAAACCGGGGGTAGGCTAAATGAAACTAAATCTAGGACTAATATACATTCAACTTGAATTATCAACAAAGGAAATGCTAAAATGATCAGGTCAGCATTTCAGCAACTGTTAACACAATCACCTAACACAACTGTTCTTATTGATCATATTTTTTCTGTGATAAAAGTACTCAAAGCCAAGCCAAACCCCCCCCCCCCCACCCCCCCCACCCCAAAATNATTTTCAGCGATCAAATAAACACAAAAATGTATAGCAGCAATCAATTTTATTTTATTTTTCATTAGAGAAATGATCGAATGAAATAAAGCTTAAAACACTAACTTTAGTCAACCCCCCCCCCAAAAAAAAATAAAAATAAAATAAAATAAAATAAAAGCCATAGCTTTCATTTCAAATGTCCAATCAATCTTTTTAATCGAATCCTAACCCTACACTATTAGTTCAGCATTTTGCCAGATACCCTGATTCTAAACCAAACCCGAAAACCCATAAAAAATCAATCACTCCCGAATCAACCCGAAAAATACTATATAAAAAAAACTCCCCTTGGGTTTCAGATCCGACCCGAACCCGAATTTACAATCACAAAAATAAGGGAAAGAAAGGGAATGACTCTGACCCAGAAGATCCGAATTCCTAACCACATCCTTAGTCAAGCCATTGATAGTCTAGGTTCCGGGAAATTCATGGTGATCACGTGACCACCGGGTAGTGGGGTCGGTCAACCCGCCCCGGCATTGAAGAACAAATGCAAACCCGGCTAGAGTTACTGGAAGAAGAGTTATGAGTTGTCTAGAAGCGAAGAAACAAGTTGCGTGAATGTTTGTGATATTGACGTGGGGGGTCTTAAACCCGCCATTTGAAATAAATAAATAGGGAGGGAGGGAGGGAGGGAGGGCTGGGGGTTGACTGGGAATATGGTATTGATTTTTAGAGTTTTTTTTTAATGTATTAAAATAATTTTATTTTTATTTTTTTAAAATATAATTTTAATATTAGTATGTTAAAATTAAAAATTAAATATTTTGAAAAAAACATGATTTTAAATGAGTTTCCAAATAAAATATTAGCAGTGTATAAATATAGATAATAATGAGAGCTCTACGGTATTATACATAATATATAATAGTTATTAAATCTAGTTTGATTTAATAAATTATTTAAATTTTTATAAAATTAGAAGAGAATTAACATGAGATAGAACCCGATCAAGAAAATCAAAATAAAATTAATTTTATTAAGCCAAAATAACTTATTTAATTATGTTTAGATTAAATAGGTTTTATAACTTTCATTTATCTTTATCATTTTAGTTTTTTTATTCAAACTCTATTTTTTATTCATAATTTTTTTTAAGTTTGGATAATTCTTATTATGAATAATAAACGTTGGAGAGTCATTAAAAAAGAATCTCAAATTTATGATAATAATAAAAAATTATGATATTATTTTTAATAGTTGATAAGATATTTTAGATCATGAATATATTTTAAATCCTATTGATTGTTTACACTTCATACTTCGAGAAATTAGTTCATTCTATGAGTACATTTCTTTTCATGAGGAGAGAATTATAAAATATTAAACCTATGTATATAGTATCAAACACTCATGAGAGGATTGCAGGGTAGAGAGAAAGATAGAAAATAAAATAAAATAAAAATTATATAACCTGGTTTGAATCTTTAAACATAATTAAAGAGAGCCTGTGATACTGTAATATTTATTATTTTTAAAGTATTTTTTATTTAAATATATTAAGATAATATTTAACTTATAATAAATTTCATGGTTATATACATAAAACCATGAAATTTATTATAAGTTAAATATTATCTTAATATATTTCTAAATAAAAAAATACTTCAAAAAATAATAAATATTACAGTATCACAAGCTCAACTTAACCATGCTTAAGGATTCAGAACGAGGTTATATAATTTTTGTGATAATTATATATTTTTTTATATTTTTTTAAATGTTATGTATGTATGTTTTTGGGTATTTGCAATTATCTAATTCATTTTATAAATTAATTTTGGTTTTTCCTTTATTTTATAAAGATTAACTGGATTTAAAAATAAAAAAAATCCAAAAATAACCCACTAAAAAACTTACAGGTTTTGTTGGTTTTTTTCTTTAAAAAACCATAGAGAACCGAAAGGAAAGTGTTCGGTTTTAAATCAGTTTTTGATTAGATCCGATTCTAAGTATACATATAAAAAATCTCAGTTTAGTTGTTTTTTTAAAATCAAAAACAGAACCGAAAACTTGAACCAACCCATTGCCATTCCACAACGTGTGCAGGTTTTAGACCATTCCATTCAGCCTCATGAAAGACCGTCGGATGAGAATGTTGCATTTCAATCTGAGCAAGAGTCACCAAGCTAGTGCGATGAATGTTTTGTCCGAGAGTTATCTATGCTTCCACTGAATAATTCCGGAGAGTAGGGTTGCCTTTTAATCAAATTTCTTCCCACTCGACTTTCCTTGAGTCTTGTTAGGGCCTTGAAAACACCGACTCAGAACTATTACCACGAAGTAGTGGAACACATCCATGGTGGATTATTAGCAAACACCCCTTATAGAGGGGTGTGACGAAGGCATCATCTTTATCTGAAAAAAAATGAGCTGAACCAACGGCATCATGGAGACATGGACCTTTATCTTGAGTTCTATAGAAGGGTATCCACATGTTTTAGATAATGTGATTGCCCAATACAATCCTTATACTGCTCTAATTATTTTATCAGTGGATGCTTCCAAGTCTAGCTTCGAATCATTAGCTGAATACAATAACTTTCTCATGCCACCTATAGAAAGCAACCAACATTACAAGCATGAAAGCTATGGGGGATATAGATGTTAGTGGATCTTAAATGCAAGTTGTCTTCTTTCTAACATGGCACAGCTCTGCTGGATAATTCTGCTTTTTAAAGCTTAGCAACTTCCAAAGTTAGCTTGCAGGTCACATGGATGATGATAAGAAAGAGGGTTAAAGTGCCTACTCTAATTGGAGGGTTAAAGTGTCTACTCTAATTGGCCCCAACTTTCATAAAGTTTTCTTCTTCATCTAGCTTTGTAGCTCGGATAATCACTGTCGTATGGTGACCATCTCCAATGATTTTCCAGTTTCTATCAGGGGCACTACACCAACCCCATAAATGATGATTCCTCAACCAGTTTAATTCGCCCCTTTTCAATTTGTGATGCTTGGTGAAATATTGATAGAAATTAAAAGCACAAAAACAGTTATATAAACCTGCATCATAGCTTATGAGACCTTTTCTCATCAGTTTGAAATCCAGTTTTAATAGCTCCCTTTTCTCCAAAAAAGCTTACCGACATAACATTAAACCACGAAAAATAAAAATGTTTTTCATCATTTATGTTCCTATCCAATGGCCCAAGGCTGGCATAGGAACAGTCAAACAGAAGCCATAAAGAAGTTAACTGTTATAGAAAAGTCGAGGGTCTCTTTGGAACATATATCACCTCGCAACCAAACCACTCGGAGCATCTAGATATCAGCGGTTTAGATTTGAGATTTCTACCGGAGAGTCCAAGGTTCAAACATGGGTGGGATGGATTGAGGAGTGGGAATAGGAGAAGGTTAACCCCCTTTTACAACCTAAGATTCATTGTACCTCACTCTGGGCCAAAAAAAAAAAAACAACAATAGCTCTTCTGATGATCCTCGGGGCATCAGTAATTACTTCAAAATAAGATATCAAAGCACTGATCTAAAATCTCCAAATTTAAATTTATTGATTCAGATGACAAAACCAGATACATAAGAAGAATTTCATATTCCAATACAACAGTTTTATAAATGATAATAATGATACACAATGTTACTTGCACAAAAAAAATATAATTATGCTGCCCACTTGCTTATGAATAAGCATTATTGGATTGTATGGTGTACCTTGTCTGCTTGAAAATGTGGACAAGAATCAATGGTTAAGAATCTTTAGGACAATCCCAACTAGAGTGTCTTCCAATAGACGTCATCTCCTTATTAGCTTGAGTACATCTCCAACTAGATGCAATGATCCAGTGACAAGAACCTGTAAATCCACCAACGATGGCTTCCTGGTTAGCACTACTGTTTGACAATCAACGCACCTCACAAATATTTGGTTCTTTTAGAGATGGATTGCATGAGAGAAGGCGGGCATGGCTCTCTTCTTTGTTTTTTTTTTTCTTTTCAAAAAAAGAAGCCAATCATGACACAAGTGAAGACATTTGCATCCACTAATTTTCAGGAGAAAATAAAACCCTAAAAGAGGGCCAGACGAAATTCACTCATTTCTAGAGCATTTTTACTGAAGTGTTGGTGAACGAACAATAGAGGCAATCTCTTCTCAAATTGATGAAAATGTGAATTTTGAGAGGAATCTGTCAACTGGTAAAGGTCTTTGTCTTCACCCTTAACAAACAAAAATTGTAACCGTAACATTATTTCCTCCATGCACATTGTTTGACATAATGAAATGAAACCCTATCTAAGAAAGAAATATCACCTGAAGTCTTAGGGAAGGGTTCTCTCTAACACAATGCCTCAACCATTTTATCGTCAATGGCAATGAAGGAATTACAGCACTGCAAGCCAAATATCCATCTGTAGGACTGCAATTAGAAGCATCCTCATAAAGGAATTGATGACGTGGTAAGGTCTCTGCACCATCCATCTTGGTACTCTTTTCAAGTAAAGAATCTGTATCTGCAAGCAAATGAAAAACAAAAGGCATAAGGTGCTGCCTATTACAAAATGCAATGGCACCAAAAGAGGTTCCTTTGACAAACAACAATACGTTATTGTAGCATGATTCAAATGGCCTGAGCAGGAATGACATGCAAAAAATATAGTCATGGAGAGTAAGAAGCACATGGGTTTTCCATTGCTACGGAGACTATGGCCACAGTTTCACTTGCAATGACGCTTGATTGGCTAAATCACTTAAGTGGGTAAATTCACGTCATGCGTAAAGAGAAAAACCATAAATCAAGCCCGAGGGTCACTTCATTGTAACAGTTCACGCCGCTGCTATGTATGTAGTTCCCTCAGTTCACTCCTCACATATCCTTTTCTTTCTACATTTTCCTTCTATATTCATGTAGTACAGAAATATGGGGAAAGACAGATAATACAGTAGCCAGTTTAGTCCGCACTCTGTGCATGGTTTGGCTTGTCTGCTATTTTATGGTAAACCAAGCTTTCTTTAGTCATCATTGTCAAGAAAGAAAAACAAAAAAAGAGGGAAATCAGACATGCATAAACAAAATATTAAGATGTGTAAGTATTTCAGGGCAGCAAAAAGTATTACCTATCCCGTGAACAATCTTCTCCCAGAGTCTCTGCAGGCTGAATTGCCATGACAAGTCCTTGCTAGAGATATCTGAAGGGACAACTGAGGTACCAGAAGTAACCTTGTTATATGTTGAGATACTTGGGACAAAAATGGCCTTTGAGAAGAAAGTACCTGAAAAAGACACGAATCATTTTGAACACATCAGTGTTCTGAGTTTTTACTATGATGCAGATAATTTCTGTGCAGAAGTAAGAAGGAAAAGAAAGATCGAGTATTTATTTCTAGGCATAATTTCTCATCATAGAGAAACTGGTTCCATTTGCAGTATTTGGACAACCTCAGTAAATAAGTATATCTTGTGTCCCAATTGGCAGATACGAGAATTGACATTCAACTGAACTTGGCATCATAAATCAGCTGAAGTTTGTTTGAACTGTAATTTTCCAGCACGAAGCATGTAAATTACCATACTTCTAGTACTTCCAGTGAAATCCACCTGACCTCTTGTGTATTTTTTTTCCTTCATTTTTTTTAAATCCAAGAGATAATATTTTTTTGGCTACAAGAAAGCATTGGTTTTCATGACTTGCCATGTAATAAGAGTGATGGCTTAACAACAATAACAAAACAATGCAGCCACAGACAGAAAGCAAATAGAAAAATGGAATCAAGTTAAGTAGCATGAAAAGAAAGACATGCATAATTTAGTAAACAAAAGTAAAACCATCAAAGAAGCAACCTGATCATAAAACCAACACAGCTGCTCTTAATGGCTGTCATATGCCAAGATAGGTTAAACTTAGATGAAAATGGACAGAGCCTCACACTCACACATATATATAGAGAGAGATTGACGAGTTTTTATTTTTATTTTTATTTTTTTTACCTGAGGAAGCACATGTACTCACAAGCCGTGGAAGCAAGATCTGAGGATCTCTAACATCCATACAATTAAATAAAAGAATCTACAAGAAGGTATGGATAATGATAAGTGAGAAGGTAATAAATGAAAACAGAATGAACACTCCAAAAAACTCTTCACTAAGCAAAACAAACAAACAAACAAACAATGATGGGATTAAATAAGCATCCTGAAAACAGCCCAGCGCATTAAGCTCCCAAACTAAATCAAGCTGGTTATTCTGAATATCACCTTCTTTGATATTTTATTGATTTCTTGAATGTTGAATTTCTCATGCTGCATGTAACCATTTCCCGGCACTTTGTTTATACTTTCAATGTCATGTGAAGAAAATGAAACCAGTGATGGTGATAGGTTGTTTTCTTTAACAGCACTAGAAAACCATTCGGCGCAAACCTCCATGCTCTCTGGACTGTGAGCTCCATCCAAGTAGAAAATGAGATTGCCCGAAGTTTCAGCTACTTCTGATGAAATACAGGAGCTTGAAGTTGAAGAAAGATCAGGAACTATTTGAGCCCTCCCAGCAATATGTGCTTTAGAAAGACCTCTAAGAAATGCCTCCGGTAAATTAGCTCCCTTGTTATCCTTTCAACAGTCCATAAAACTGATCAGTGAATAACTTGTGGTAAAACAACCATATTCTGAATATAGAGGATGACTAACATTTATCATATCCTTAGATACTGGCAACTTACAACAATGGAATCAAAAGAAGAAACAGAGAGAGTACAACATTCACAGCTTCCAAAAAGATAGTTATGAGACAGAAAGATACCAGAATGACCAAATGGCTTAGAGTATGTACCCATAAATATCTATCACAGATGCTCACAAGCACGCATGCAAGCACAAATACTGCAAATGGCATGCATCTATGAGTGTATTTGTTATTATCAGAAATTAACTAGGTCCAGTCCATGAAAAAGAACAGAATCTTTGAGTTTAAAAGTCCAACACTAGATTGATTTTACGTAATATATATAGTATGAGGAATGGTCTGTAAAACTAACATTTTGGAATAGCTTCTCCCAATTTCCTGTTCTTTGAAGCCAACATTTGCAAAGGGAAACAGCAAGACCAGCATTAGACAACTGATGATCGCCAGACAAACTACGCTTTAGTCCATTCAACTCATTTGAATCAAGAGGTTCCACTACTTTCAGGGGGACCTGCAATCAGCAAAAAAATATCTATCAGCAATGCCACTGGCAGTATCTGGAGGCATGTGCTCAGGCATGGATACAAGCTTTTGAAGGTTCAATAATTAATATTGAAACATGATAATGGAAGAATGAAGATCACAAATACAAGGGTACATTTATGAATTATGCAGATGTAATTTTTTTTTGATAATTAGGGTACATATGGTATCGCAGTGCCTGTTGCCAAACACATACTTAGTCTTGGATGAGCATGCATGTATCAAGAGGAGTCAATAATAGTTCTATTGGATCAGACAGGGATACTTTTACATGAAAATCAAAGTGATGTAGACAAAACAGAATGAAGGCTACATTTTATTTGTGTGAAAAAAATTAAATGTGCCAGCAGATAATTTACAAGAGCAGGGGGGGGAAAAAGAATTTGCAAATAGCAAACTGAGAGCAACAGTTACCGTCAGTTCTTGGGCATTCTCCTGAAGAACATCCATTGCTTCAGAGACTTGTGGCACAGTGAAGGCAGGAATTTGATGCTTCGGGAACAGAAAAGATATGAATTCAATTCAGACAATACTTGAAAATGAATACTGCCAATTCAAATATTCAAAATAGATAAATTGCTATAAACAGCTGAATAGCAAAGAAAGCAAAAGTTGTGCTAGTTTTAACTGCTTACATATGAGTTTTATACCTTGAAAATTCCAGCCTTGTGTGAAGCAATCTGTCCAATGGTATTGCCTGCACAATAGCACAGTATGTGGTTTAATAATTCATTGCTTCTTTCTGTACCAAGTATTAAACTGTACAAAACCCCTGGAAAACTAAAGAAACTGCTGAAAGTTACTATCTTAATAACACCTGATTCCAGAAAACAAAACCAACGATTAAGCATGCTAACACAAACATGTATCAGGAGACTCAAAACAAATGCAAGAAGTTACTGAGAAAGGTAGATTTCAGAAAATGGTATACCCAATGCTTCTGTGTGATCCATTCCCAGAGAAGTAATGCCACAGACAACGGGCTCTTCAATCTGCAAGGATTTATCAACAAAATTCCATCACCAAGAAATTTTTTATTATCACAAACCTCATTAGTCCCTTTTATCTTAGAATCCTCCAATAAACAGCCAAACAGAAAAACAATATTTTCCTTTGCCATTAGAGTAAGTATATTTTTAAGGTACTCAATAATAATAATAATCAGATAATTCTAGGGAAAGATAAATACCACATTTGTTGAATCATTTCTCCCGCCAAGACCAACTTCAATGATAGAAACATCTACCTGTTGAAAAGGAAAAGCAAAACAGAGTCATTAACTCAGAAGCAATGAAGATAAGCTGTTTATGTGGAGGGTGGATCTAAGCAAAAATAATTTGATACAAAAGGTGTTGGGTCATGAAAGGAACATGTCAGTGTATACATGCAGTCATGTCAGCTGAAAAGCTTTCACATACAATTCAAGATTAGCAACGTATCAAGGACATACATCTACAAACATCAGCAATGACCAAAGAAGAAAGTTGCCAGCAACTGTAACAGCTTTAAGTTAGGTATGACATTCATTGTTGGAAAATGTACAATAGCTCAATAAAGATGCAATGAATTTAACAGTCAAAATGGATTCTTTTATTGTATTTTCAAACAGAAAAATGAGATTTGTGTACAGTACTAGTGCCCTACCATTAAATTTCAAAGGAAAAATTCCTGTGGCGGAAATCTTTTCCAATGAAATTCAGTATCAGGAGACAGGATTGGTGTCCACATGCAATATCATGAACTAAGGCAAATAATATTTTTGGGATTTTTCATGAATCCAAAGGTCCCAGTTACTGCAGAGATCTTATGCCTTTAGTTATGCTAACATACATATGCAAATTAAGAGGTTAGAGATAAACCTCTCATTGCAACTGCTAGGCTGGTAATCTAAATAAGCTCCAATATAAATTAAGAAAATGTAGCTGACCTGTTCGCAGACAAATATTTTGAATGCCAGCACAGTTAGGAACTGAAATAGTGGGGGCATTGGCAGGTCCTCAGTTTCGTGTTCCTGAAAAGCAAACTTTCCAGAATCAAGTAACTGTCATGCATAGATTGTGATTATTGAAGCAGATAAAGGCATCAGATTGGATAGTCAGCCTTCAAAGTACTGACAAGCAGTGACTAAAATGAAGGAGTATCACTGATACACCAATTTGGACCCAACTTCTAAAAATCAAGGACAAATAAAGTTTCAAGGAATCCTATTAATGCGTCTCGTATCTTCCCTTACCAATTTACATGTTCGACTGTTTTTACTGACATTTCCATTTAGAAACATGAAGGAGTTAATTAGGCACAAGCAACACAGATACTAAAGTCCTGCCATTGCCTTCTTTACTGCAAGGTAAGGATAAAATGTGAATGCTTCAAATGCCCAAATTTGAAGGTCTGAAGCAACATAGATATTAAAGTCCTGCTTATGCCTTCTTTACTGTAAGGGAAGGATAAAAGGTGAATGCTTCAGATGCCCAAATTTGAAGGTCTGTGAGGCTGTAAAATGAACCAAAAAGCTTGGCAACAGCTGGAGCTGAACCAAAAATCCCATGATTGGCTGAGAATTTCATGAAGAATCAAAGTTTGGTTTGGTGTTAAACTTTATCAAAAAAGGTCAAGATAAAACAATTTTACTTTATACTTAACAAAGAATTACCATAGAGAAGGGGAGATAAATTACCAAAGATTTTTACATATATGTAAATGTTACTGATAAGCATAAGATCACTAAAATAGAAAGTTGGGCACTAATTGAAGATGTATATTGACTTCATTTGTTAAACACATAAATCCGTTTGAACTCATATGGAAAACTGATAGCACTATGTAAAGCTGATAGCACAATAATGTTACACAAAAGTGGTCTCAAGACCAACGTTCACTTTAAGGCAATAATGAAGACACAAAAAAAGGTCCAGAAAAAGTAATATTAAAGACCAAAGTGGTTTCAAGGTCTATGACTCATAGGCAAAATGATCTCTTCACAATCCAAAAATTCCACCTTAAAAGAAAACTAACTTGTATGATCTTATTATAGCTCCTGAGAACCACTGAAAGCAAAGGATTAGTACCTTCAACCGATTCCAGCAATTCCAAAAATAAAATAGAAATTTATCTTCAGATATGTCCACTCTGCAAAATTAACTAAAAGTTAGACCTGAAACAAGATGCCCATAACACCATTCAAATCAACCAAGAAAATGACTGAAATTAAAAATGCATTAAGATACATAAACATAGCTACAATTGTATTTAAATCTGATTCATATCAGTGGATTTAGACTTCATACATCTAAAAAGACTGTTTTCTACCAATGCACCTCCTCTTAGGAAGAGAAATCCTCTACCCAAGCCGATTGACTTAGTAACCACATGCATCAAACTATTTCAAAATGGTAAAATGGTGCTAGTGATCTTATGTCAAACCAGCTTGTTATTTCCACAAAATCCTAAGTTTACCTATCGATTGACATACAGACAAGTCAAATAAAGTTATTAGAATTAGAAGATGACTTGGAATGATATAGCCAAAGATTCATGGAAACAAACGCTACCAGCCTCTTTTGAAAAAAACTGACAAGGTCGAAGTGCATTGGATAACCTACTGGTTGTTGAGTGGTCTCATCATTCTTGCACAACATGAAAGGATCTTTTCCCCCCCAATGGCATTAGATTTTCTAGCCCTCTACTATTAGGGGATCTGTTTCTTGTACTACTTTTATTGTTGTCGTGGAATTTATGATCATAGATGGTTTTGTTTCCACAGAAGAGGAGGAGTTAAGGAAAGGGAAAGGAGAGTCTGTCTGATCAAGTAATGCACAACATAATGGATAAACAAAGATGGAACTCAATAAAAAACTAACCCATTTATCCGGAATCTTTCTCTAACATCAATTAGGTGAGGAGAAGTAAACAGCCCTGTTCGAAAACCAGATTCCCTTAACATAGCCTCACAGAATGTGCATGTTGAGCCCTGAAGTATGGATCCATCAAAGGAAGATGAAACTGAGTTTAAGAAAGTGTGATAAAATATTATCACATGTTTTAATATGATTCTCATGTGCAATATTGAACAAAATCTAGTACTATATACATAGATAGAAGTTTCCAGAGAAGGATATTAATATCAATGCCATGCAGACACCCTAGAACTGAAGTCATACAACTATACTTCTATCCTCACGCTCATATCAACTCACATTATTGAGTAATTCTGATGCGGCTCTCACCTTTCAGAGAAAATAATTGTTTTCAAATAGTAACAACAATTAACACTATGCTTGATACAAGGTTAAATCAAATTTCAAGGAGTGGATTATGGTCTAAACCTGGTTAATTTGTTAAGCAAATATATTAAAATGGATCAGTACCTTCCCTTTAGTTCCAGCAACATGGATAATTTTAAGCCCAGCCATATGCTCTTCCAAGTCTAGTATCTGAAGATAAACATTCATTCAATCATTCAACTTCAGGAGATTTCATTCAGGAAAAGAATGGGAAAAAATAGAAAACTGATATTCCAATCTGATGAGGTGCAGTAAAAACCTCAATAAGCACTTTCTGTTCCTCCTACCTGGAAATAGGTTGACCATAAAATGTATTGATCCCTTGCTTGTCAGAGACAACATCAATAAATAAGATAAACCAATTATCATTACTGATCCAACAGAAGATGGAAATGTCTAGTCATATTAACTTGTACACAGAAGAGAAATATAGCTGTTTCATTGGCCCTTGATCACATAAATACTTGAGCATCTGCAAAAAGTTGGAAGAATAGTAATATTGTTACCTTGAGATATATCCGCATCCTGTCCAATTTTCCATATTTACCACCAATCCCCTTTTGATCTCCGCGTTTTCTCTGTCTAATAAGGGAAGAAAGAGCTTCCATAGCTACTTCATATGAAGTTGAAGGAGGCACATCTTGTGAGTAATCTATGATAGCCACATCACTTTCCAGTTTTTCCATGTTTTGAGATGCCATATTTCGATACCTAAAACCTGAAATGTTAAACCAATAAAAGAAGTCTTAAAACTACTAATCAACCTGTCACACCCCAGATCAAGATTATTAATACCATGTACATTCTTATTTCATATAAAAATTTGTTCAGTTAAAGTGCTCATTGTCTTAATATCAATACATATTAAGCAGCTGCAATTATGATATTACCTTTTTCATGGGAAAGGATTTTCGTACATCTGCTCAGACCATACATGTCTATATAAGCTGGTTGGAAGGAAAATTTCCATGGTGTTCTGATGGAGAATTGACTTTCTCTTTTATGGAAGCGTGGAACTCCAAATATCCCACCTTTCAGATGAGCACTTGTATGAATTAGTGCTGGAAACATCAACCCTGCAAAAAAATAGAAAGTAAAATAACAGGCCAATTCAACTCAATGAACTAATTTTTCTTTCAAATAGAAAGTCAATTGTTATCCGAAACAAGCCAGCAATTTTTTCTTCTTATAGTAATAATTGATAACATACAACCATTTCCTAGAACAAATATTTGCCTCTATTGTCAGTTTGTGACCGTGACTTCCCTGAACAGGGATCATATTCATACTTAAACCAACATACAGGAAATCCTTGGTAATTAAAAAAATAAATAAATGAATTTCCCAAATATCCTTAATGTCAATGTCCATATTCTTCCTCACGTACTGTGAAAAATAAAATATCTTTACCTCAGTTACTAATAGATTCATGCAAAAACAAACTTCACAGAAAAGGGTCCAAAACCTAAACTCTTTACAAGGATATCCTAGAGGACAGCTAGATGCAACTTGTTGGCAGAACTCTTTCTATCACCAACTGATTCACAATTTCCAATTCCAGGTCTCCCACCAGTCTATCCACATATCAGGTACTGCAAATAAAATATTACACGAAAAAAACACAGCTTCAAACTCCACTTCTCAATTTCAACATTAAAACCACAAGCTCACAATATCAGATCGAGCAAAAAAAAACTCCCTACTAGACAGTAAAACAGGACCCTAACATGATGGGAACATCCAACTCTCACTGTCTGCTTGTTTCCATGTGAGAGAAAAACAATTCCAAACAACAAAAACTTAGAAAGGATTATTTCTATGGCAGCAGACTCCAAGTTACAAGATGCTCAGAACTTCATTTCTCTCATTAGCAAATTTGGCCTTGCAAAAATATAATAACAAGGAACAAAAAAACCCAATAAAAAGAGAAAGCACCTTTCTTTCACTTAAACAATATTTGCTAATGAACATCTCTATAAAGCATGGATACCATCAATCCCACTTCAAGAAAATAACACTTCCAAGTTCCAAAATCCAAAAAAGAAAAGAAAAGAAAAAAGGTAAATCATGTTCCATTCGATATACATGTAAGCGGGCGGTTGGCAATTTTTACATTAAGTTGTTTCTGTCAACAGAGTACAAGTTTGTGAATAAAGACAGGGAAAGAAAGAGAGACATACTCACCAAGGAAGTAGTGAGAGATGGAACCATTTTTTGGGAGTTGGGCTGGCAGCACTTGCCTCTCAGACCAGTATCTGCGGTTCGTGCCGGTGGCCGAAGATTTCATATCTACTCAAGGCTTTTTATATAAGGCGTTGTGTGAAATGGATTAAAAAACGTACACAGAAACAGGGAAAAGTAGAGTAAATCTGGAAAAAGTCCCCACCCAAGACGAGAGATTGGGATTTGGGATGACTATTTTTTTTATCTATTTGTTTTTTATTTTAAAATTATTTTAAAAAAATTAATGTTTTTAATTTTTTTGCTTAAATTAATTTTTTTAAAATTAATATACTAATATTAAAAATAATTTTTTAAAAAATAAAAAATTATTTTAATATATTTTTAAACAAAAAATAATTTTAAAAATAACTGTTATTATAATATTAAATACATAGCCTATGTGTAGTACAAATATTTATTTTTAATAAAATTTAATTTTTTTATATATTTTTAATTATTTTAATATGATGATATTAAAAATAAACTTTATATATATATTATTTTAATATATTTTTAAATAAAATAAATAAATATTATTATATTCTTGAACACCCTTAGTTAAATGATTGTTTGTTATGTACATAATTGCTGGGGAATCAGGACTTCGATCATTATAGTATAGATGAATGATTGGATTAGCTTTTGCTATTTTTTTTTTATAATTGATTTGATAAATTAAATAAAATTTAATTAAATCACTAAAAATATAGAATGTGTGTTTAATATTGTAATACAAGGTGTTTTTTAAAAGTAATTTTTATTAAAATATATTAAAATAAATTTTTATTTTTTATATTAATATATTAAAATTAGCAAAAAATATTAAAAAAATAATTTAAAGATTTTTTAAGTGAAGCCACTTTAAAAAAAAAACTGACTGCATTTCCAAACTTATTATGTGTGTATTTGGTGTTTTCGTGCAATGTGTTTTTTTAAAGTAATTTTAATTAGAAAATATATTAAAATAATTTTTTATTTTTTATATCAATCATCAAAAAATACAAAAAAAAAATATCAATTTAATATTTTTTAAAACACTTCCAGTATAATTTCAAATGTAAAAACAGACGTTGACTTGAGCATGCTACTAAGAGAGGTAGCCTTTTTGGGCTTGCCACCCCTTGCTTCTTCCTTTTCACAGTAAAATAATCCATGAACAAAGCAAGAAGCAATCCCAGTTCTTTGACCTTCATTTTAAAATGATATATAACCTTTTAATTTTGCATAACATGATTAATAATCATCACTTGGATATCCAGCATTAATTATTCATATTTTCACTTTCTTTATAGTTTTCTATATATCTAGTTAAAATCACTTCCAATCAACATATAAATTCTGTGGAATTGCATTCTTTTTTATTTTAAATCCCAAACTTGTAATGGTTTAATTAATTTGAACATGCATTTAGTAGCAAAAATGCTAAAAAAATTGGAATAAGTTGATATTAAGTTAACTTTCAAGATAATTAATAGGGAAATTAACGAGAGTATAGATGTCTGAAATTGGATCCAAATGACATTAAGGGAGAAATATTAAATTAAAATTATTACTCTCACTTTACTAGTTTTTTCTAAATTCCTTAGCAAAACTCTATATTTTTTTTTAAATCCCCTTTCACTGACACTTTTAGATTATTATTTTTATTTGAGATTAAAAATTAAAGATTAAGTGTTAATTAATTAAAATCTAGCTCAAAAATGAAATTCTAAATTAAATATAAAAAAATATTTACAGGGTCCATGATTTACGTAGCAGAAAGAAAAAAATGATTTAATAAATAAACAAACACAAATCTAAAAAAATTACGCACTTAAACCCCCTCTTATGTGCTAATTCACTGGCCTAGCGGTGGAAGGGGCTTGTCTCCTTTCACTGCACCTGGGTTCGAGTCCTAGCGTGCACGCCTGTCACCCCTGCGGTGCCTTACATGCCTACTGGGTTTGCAGGGTATTCAGTGGGCCGTGGGGATTAGTCGTGGTGNAGTGGTCCTGCTTCTCCCACCATGATAAGGGCTACGTTTCATACCACTAAAAACGAGGGAGGTTGGCTGGGAAGAAGAGATGAATCAAAATGAGCTCGTCAATTTGAGGAAACAAATTAATATCTTCATTTTCTGAAAAATTGAATTTTTAAAAAATATCACTCCATATTCAAATACAATATTTCTCCATTGAAAAACTGAAAACTAATTTCTTTTCGATTTTCAAATTATACTCTGCCTATGAAAAACCATGAAAAATATAATATTTTATGTATAATATTTGTTGGTAATATAAAATATAATCGTAAATCTAATTCTTATAATAAATCTAATATAAAGATTCTCTTTTTTTCATTTAACAATATAACTTTTCATGATAATTTTTCAGTTAAATAAACTAAAATAAATATTTTATAATTCAATTACCACAAGACAGGCAACTATTAATTTTTATTTTTATTTTTTTTATGAAAAAATAGTTATAGTCTTGATGTTTTTATTTTGTTGAAAAAATTTCTCTTTGATCTCTACGTATGAATATGTTATTTAATTTTTCATGAAAAAAATAAAAAGGCAAAAACAATTATAAATATATTTTGAATTGTAAAATTTTATTTTTGAATTTAAATTTAATAGAAAAATCACATGATGTTGATTCCCTTTCTCCTAGTTTTTTAAAAAAATTTATTAATATAAATATTCAAGTTAGTTTGCACGCATCTCGACTAATCTTGTGAATTCTGAAGTTAATGATTATATAAGTTTTTAATAACTATTATATTAATAATTCCAGTATTTAAATATAAGATAATAAAAATTATAAATTATTATTATTATTATCGTTGTTGTTATTATTATTTATATTCTTTTTATTTGTCTTGGTCATCATCTTTGTTATTTTATCAAGCAATAATAATGTCTGTTAAACACGTGCTTTAATTGTTGTATTTTTTTAATACAAGCAATTAGTCAAACATTCGAGGGCAGAACAAGTTTCCAGTGGCCGGCTCACGCGCGCAAGAAAGTTTTTTTTAATAATTACAGTTAGATTTGATACATTATGAAATTAATAATTACTGTAGATACTGATTCTAACATTTAAGCTCAAGAAATTTAAAAAATAAACAAACCTTCTTAATTACCATGTTAATCCCATAACACTTCTAACAAAACTGATAAAAAAAAATCCAAAAATCACAAAAGACCGAAATCTATAATATTCAGACCCATGCGTAATAAAATATGTCCAATATAATTACTTATGTTTCTTGTAAATCCAAGGGGAATTCATAGCATGATTTGGCACGCACTGGATAGGTTGCTCATGGTAAATGCGTGTTGTTTTTCATGTATAATATTAAAATCTCAAACAATTATTTTTATTTTTTTTTTAAATGACCTGAGTCCATTTGAATGCTCTAAAATTTGATCTATTGAGAAGAGCAACTCCAGAATAAATTTAATAAGTATGTCTCAGAAGTACCATCCAGTTTTATAAAAATAATTATAATTCTTAATTCAACTGTTGTATTGGGATGAAAATTTACCTAGAGTTTCCTAGAATATTATTGTATGTTAGGATAAAATTCTAAGTCAATTGTAGTTTTGAAAGACCTTACGGTATAGGTCAGAACAAGTTATACAAGTTTTGTTATTTATTTTATTTTGACCCGTAGAGTTTCTATTTGGCAAAGAATATTTTCTTACAAAAATGTGGTAACTTGTTTTTAAATTTTTATATTTTTACAAGGATTTTTAATGGATTACAACATAATTCTCAAGTATGACAGAAACTCCTTATTCATATATTCCTTATTCATAATTCATCTTAACCACACAATGATATTTTATAATAGATTGGTTAGCTTACTTTGCAGAGAGTTCTCTAATTCTACAAGGTTAAGGATAACAATTAATTTTCTTTTTAAAGAATGACAAATACAAGGTTATAATTAAAATCCTCTTCTATCTAGTAAATTATTTAGACAACAACTTCTTATTTAGTTTGTATCATAAACTATAAATAAGCTTTGTATCAAACCTGCAATATTTTCTTTTCTTTTTCTCTTATCATTGCAGCATAGGAATTGGATTCATGAAATTTGTTTTTTGTACATAAGTTGCACATACAAGATTTATTTAAATTTAATTAATATTTTATTTTTAATTAGAATTCAAAACTTGTGTGGATCAAAATTTAGACTTATATAAATTTTGGGTTAGTTTTATAAGTGTATCGATTACAATAACATATCCATGAGGATTATTAAACTCTTATTTGCATCGCCTCCTACGGTAGAAGCTTCTAAATACAACCAAATCAAATAAAACTAGCAAGGAACCCCGATTTTACGTGAAGAATTCATACTAGAAAATTTTCACCTGA
This sequence comes from Populus ilicifolia, assembly GCA_015708895.1. Taxonomy (NCBI): domain Eukaryota; kingdom Viridiplantae; phylum Streptophyta; class Magnoliopsida; order Malpighiales; family Salicaceae; genus Populus; species Populus ilicifolia. The sequence goes on from SRLM01000259.1 coordinate 1,651,474, forward strand.
TCAGGAGTAGCTTCCATGCCATGATAGGCCTTTTTTCCTTTTCTTTTGAATCAGATGCCAATGCTTTTGACGTAAAAATTCTTTGTTTTTTGTTTCAAGCTAGCGTAAGCACAAGGAAAATACTCAGACTACCTACAAGAGAGGTTTATCAGCCAGCTGCTAGCATGCATGCATATCGATATATAGCACTAAGAAGTATCAAAGGACTGAGAATCCCCGGCCAAGAATATCAAGGAAACGAAGTGCATGTTAACATCCGTTCCATGCGCTTATAATGTGTTTGACATGGTAATTAAAAATATTTTTATTTAAAAAATATTAAAATAATTTTTTTATTTTTTTAAAATTATTTTTATATCCGTATATCAAATAATCTAAAAATATATATAATAACTTATGTTAAGTGAAAAAGTTTTAAACTTTTTACGATGGCCGACGCTGATGCATACATGGC